>JAGIQG010000001.1:24272824-24552824 GCA_024679065.1 Sphyrna mokarran | reverse complement strand
CTCCTCACCAAAACTCCCCAAGTGGATGCTCATTATCATAATGTCATTTTAAACTTTTAAATATTCCTGGAGATCCAGGATCACAGACAGCCCTTTCCAAACTTATTTCATTACAAGACTGAAATGGGCTAGTCAACCTTATTTGGTCTTACTGCCAAATAGCTATATTTCCACTAAGGTAGAAAAAGTTTTTTTCCTTTCACCTGATGGGCCAACTTTTCTTTCTTGCATATCAACAGTTTGTAGACACTTTTGTATCTGGATCTGAAACTTATGGTTCGAGCCTCATGCTAGGTTCTTAAGCACCCTCATCATCTGGGCAGACACTGCATTATTCAGAGAACACTTTGCTGCCACAGCTACTGTCCTTTCATGGATGTTTGCCTGTTCCTATTATTAAAGCTCCAGTGTCACTACTTGCAGAACAGAGAATTCATTCAATATTCCAGCCAAGAAACTGCCTCCATTTTCTCAGAGGTCGATTAGACTGCTGATCCATTTCATTGCAAATTGAGGGATTTTGCTGTGTATAAACTGCCTATTGCATTTAGCTACATTAGAGCCACTGCATCTGATAATAGCATTTCATTGTTTGTGAAACAGGATATGGTGGTGTAGTGATTATATTAGTATATCAATAATTCATAGGTTTGGAATCCAGAGAATGTAAATTCAAATCCCATTATGGCAGTCAGGGAAGACAATGGCTTAGTGTTATTATTACTAGACTATTAATCCAGAAACTCAGCCATACGCTCTGGGGACCCAGCTTCAAATCCTGCCATGGGAGGTGGTGGAATCTGAATTCAATAAAAGATATCTAGAATTAAGAAGGGAGCGGCACGATGGTTAGCACTGCTGCCTCACATGTCTAGGAACCCGAGCTCAATTCCCAGCTTGGGTTTCCTCCCATAATCCAAAGGTATGCTGGTTTGATGAATTGGTTATGCTAAATTGCCGCTGAATATCAGCGGGACTAGGTAGGGTAAACGCAAGGGGGTAGGCACTGGGTGGGATTGTGGTCAGTGCCGACTCGATGGGCCTTGTGCATTATAGGATTCCATGATTCTATACTGATGACTATGAAACCACTGTCGACTGTAGAAAAAACCCCATCTGGTTCACTAACGTCTTTCTGGGAAGGAAATCTGCTGCCCTTAGGTTTGGCCTACATGTGACTCCAGAACCATAGCAATATGGTTGATTCTCAACTGCCTCCTGAACAAGGACAATACACAATAAATGTCGGCCAGCCAATGACATCCATAGAACCATAGAAAATTACAGCTCAGAAACAGGCCTTTTGGCCCTTCTTGTCTGTCCCAAACCATTTTTTGCCTAGTCCCACTGACCTGCTCTTGGATCATATCTCTCCACACCCCTCTCATCCACGTATCTAAGTTTTTCTTATATGTTAAAAATGACATGGCATTTACCACTTTATCCGACAGCTCATTCCATGCTTCCATCACTCTCTGCGTGAAGAACGCCCCCCCGCCCTTTAAACTTTTCTCCTTTCACCCTTAACCCATGCCGCCTGGTTTTTTTTCTCCCCTAGTCTCAGTGGAAAAAGCTTGCTTGCATTCACTCTATCTATAGAACCATAGAAAACTGAGAACTGAACCCATGTCCCGTGAATGAATAAAAAAAGGTTTGAAGATTCCAATTTAAAAAGAGCGCTGGGAATAAATAAAAATTGACATCAGTAAAAAGTGACTGCGAAACATTGGATTGCTGGGAAAATCCAATGGATCCAGAAACATCCTTCAGAGAAGGAAATCTAGTGTCCTTGCTTGATTTGGCTTGTTTGTGACTCCAATCCTACAAAAATCTGGTAGGCTCTTAAATAAAGTGGTCTAGGGAAGCCACTCAGGTTTTAATTAAATTTGTTTAAGTAGTAAAATTACCAGCACTCTCTCAGGTAATATATACCAGACATGGCCACAATGCAGGAATTAATTTGCTCTTATTTTAAACTGAAACCATTCTGTAAAATGGAAGAAGATTGTTTAAAATTCTATCTAAATACAGTTTTAATCCATATGGGTTTCTATTTCATTTAGATTTTTAAGAATTTTCCCCACTTGTTTTTATAGTCCCCTACAGTCCATTGTGTATTGGGAAGCTGAGAACTGAATCTATGAAGGTTTGATCCATCATCTATAAACTAGCAACAAAAGGCCAATAGATCAGTTAACAGAGAGCTACAAGTCCAACATTCTTGCATCAAGGTCACTTCAAGACCAACTTTTTTTATATGCAAGTATATATTGTCATCGAGTTATCTTATTTGCAGATCTAGATGCTGAAAGCCACAGGCACAAATGAGCTTGTTGGTGAAAGGTGTGTTTCATCAAATAGTTATAAAGATCGTTAGATTACATCTCGCTTACTGCACAGATATAGACCAGTTGACCACAATGATCTCATGTCGGTGTTTATGCTCCGTATTAGTTTCTCTCCAGTCCTTTCATCTAATCCTGTATTTGGTTGCTCTTCTGATTTTGGGCTGAAAGCTGAGCAATAGAAGCTACTGAGAGAATTCCAGAAGATGTCTCCAACTTCTTTTCTGCCCTCTGAATCAACATGGAACATAACTGCGACGGCACTGAGATTTTGATTCTCCTCTCTGTTCCGTCACTGTGTTGAATGACCGACTTTAACTCATTTGCTCCCAGTTTCCAAAACTGCCAAGCTCCTTGGCCTTCATTCATTACTCTAGAAACACGGAAACCTAAATACTCGATCTTATTCTTCTCTGTTTTCTCCCTACTCTTCCGAGCCACAATGGCACATCAATATTCAAGTTTCTCAATACTAAGGCAAACATAAAGCCTGGTTTGGAATAGACTATGTGACTCCTCAAAATGAAAACAAAATACAAACTGTCTTCCGTGTCAGCAAGATCATTCTTACCCAGCATAGTTGCCTGTTTTAAGAACTTATAGCTGGTTTCAAAGGTCATCTGCTGAAGGGGCGAAGAGCTTGACTGTATACCAATTCGATTAAATGGCTTGTATGATCCTTCAAAACACATGTAATCTGCCACAAGAGACAGATGGCGAGGGTCCACCTGAATGCCTGCAGAAGAGATAAAGAAAATTAATTTCAGCTCATTAAAAACATTGAATGTGATCAGTAAGAACAAGCATTGAGTTCAAAGCAGGATTGAACTATGGACCACAGGACTGATCCAGTCGCAGAGGGAAGATGTCCAAACATAGACCTAACCCACATACTGCAATCAGTAAGGACAGACGACAACACCATTTCATCCTCAACACCAGTGCCCACAAGGCTGTATCCTCAGCTCCTTACTATACTCCTTATATACTTATGACTGTGTGGCCAAATTCCTCTCCAAGTCGATTTTCAAATTTGCTGATGACACCACTGTAATGGGTCAAATCTCAAACAATGATGAGACAGAGTACAGGAAAGAGAGAGAATCTGGCGAACTGGTGCGACAACAATATTCTCTCCCTCAATGTCAACAAAACAAAGGAGATTGTCATTGACTTCAGGAAGCATAATGGAGGGCATGCCCTTTTCTACATTAACAGTGATGAAGTGGAAATGGTCAAGAGCTTCAAGTTTCTAAGTGTCCAGATCACCAACAACCTGTCTTAGTCCCTCCAAGCCAATGCTATAGTTAAGAAAATCTATCAACACCTCTACTTTTTCAGGAGGCTAAGGAAATTTGGCATGTCTGCTATGAATTTCATCAACTGTTACAGATGCACCATAGAAAATATTCTTTCTTGTTTTATCACAGCTTAGTATGGCTCCAAGCCTGTCCAAGACTGCAAAGAACTACAAAGTCCAGTCCATCACACAAATCAATCTCCCATTTATTAACTTTGTCTACACATCCCGCTGCCTCAGAAAAGCAGCCAGTCCTCTTCATCTAACCCTATATTTGGTTACTCTCCTGAATTTGGGCTGAAAGGTGAGCAATGGAAGCTACTGAGAAAGTTCGAGGAGATGTCTCCAATCTCTCTTCTGCCCTCGGAATCAGACAGAATATAAGTGGCGTTGATGTTTTTAGCCCACGCCTTTTGTGAGTGACTTCAGTTTCCCATCATTTACCTATCAGAACCTGGCGGATTTATAATATCTTACAGATGTGGATTGTCGACCAAGTTAGTTTAACCACGTGATCACTTCCTGCTGACTTTTCCTCTTCTGTTCCTTCCTAAAACGCATCATTTCTCCTCTCTGTACCATCACTGTGTTGAATGATTGCAACATGACCAACTCCAACTTATTTGCTCCTAGTTTCCAAAACTGCCAAGCTCCTTGGCCTTCATTCATTACTCTAGAAACATGGAAACCTAAACACTTGTTCTGATTCTTCTTGTTTTCTTCCTATTCTTGCGAACCACAGTGGCACATCAACATTCACGTTTCTCAATAGAAAAGTAAACAAAAGTCTGGTTTGGAATGGACTGTGTGACTCCTCAAAATGAAAACAAAATAAAAACTGTCTTCTGTGTCAGCAAGATTGTTCTTGCCAGCATAATCAAGGACCCCATGCACCCCTGACATTCTATGTTCCATTTTCTTTCATAAGGAAATAGATACAAAAGTCTAAGGTCATGTACTAACTGACTCAAAAACAGCTTCTTCTCTGCTGCCATCAGACTTTTGAATGGACTTACCTTACATTAAATTGATCTTTCTCCACATCATAGCTATAACTATAACACTACATTCTGTGCTCTCTCCTTTCCTTCTCTATGTATGGTATATTTTGTCTATATAATGCACAAGAAACAATACCTTTCACTGTACGTTAATACATGTGACAATAATAAATCAAATCAAATATCCATGCAGCATATTATGAAACCAACGAGGTAATTGGGAGAATGAAGTAAATCAATGGACTGCATTCATTTACACTGCTGCATATTAGACAAAGTGCTTCAAAATCATCTTTGCTTTGTTAAATTATCACCAATCAAACTTTTAAAACGTTTTATGTGAATTAGCACAAGTCTGGAACTCTGCAATAAATGCAAAACATGCCCTTAAGCTCTGGCACAGCTCTAAGGTTGGAATAAGGGGCCAATCTACAAGAATAAACATCCAGGGTGGGATGCCAAAAAATAAGGATGGTCAGAAGCGACCTTTGAATTTGAGGTGGCTCCAAAATGACATGCTTAGTAGTTGAGTATTCAGAACTAAGTTAACTCGTGAACTTAATAATTGGATAGCTGGTCCAGATAACTCTATAGTCCATTGACCAGATAATCTGATTTACTATCGGTACCATGTCCACAAATACTTCAGCACTTATCACTCAGTTCACTGTGCGCATTCTTTGTTCACAGAGCTAAGAAACATCCACCATTGAAAATCTGCTTTGTGGGGAGTTAATGTGAAGTAGGATTAGGGGAATTCCTGACCAACATCTATAGCAAAGTGTGTTGAAGTTTCGATGCACTTAATTAACTGTGCTTTTTGTATTGGGAAAATATGTCCCAAGGTAAACAAGTTACTTCCCATACAAGTCAATGAAAATATTTGTAAATATTTTACACAAGTAGTAATTTGAAACTTTATTATCAACTTGAGCTGTAAAGAGTGGCATAATCCACTGTTAAATACCACATAATCAAGACTGAATGTGTCCAAGGTGCAATCCTTCAAATGGAATATCAAATTGAAACCTGCTTGTTCTCTCTGGTAGAGGCAAAGAACCTACTTTCAAAAACAGCAGAATAATCATGGGTGCCCTGATCAATATGTATCCCTCAACATCAAATAGCTTGTTGTGTGCAAACTGGCTGCCGTATTTTCTACATTACAACTTGAAAAGTACTTTGGTGCTGTAAAACAGTTTGGAACATACCACCATTGTGAACAGCACTATTTAGGTGTGAGCCTTTCCCCTCACTAGTATTACAATTGTCTGTCATTAAGATGTGATTAGAAACCAGCAGTTTCATTGCTACTTATCGATATTTTTTAAAGTTGTAACACGAGGGCAAAGTAATCGTCAAATTTTATGTGCCATACTTAATGGATAACCTAATCTTCCAGTGACAATTGCACTAGGTGGTTGCTCTTGCCACATTTATCTTTCTCGACTTAACTTAGCTGCCAGCTGTGCCTGGAAGTGATATGTACGCCAGCTGTGAAAGTTAACCCAAGAGATTTGGGTATTTCCAGTAAATTCCCAAAGGGCCACTAATGTACCATGAAACAAAGGTTGCAAGACCCGTGGGATCCTTGTCAGGAAAAACCCAGTAGAAAGTCTCACAAACCAGGTTAAAGTCCAACTGGTTTATTTGGTAGCATGAGTTTTCAGAGTGCTGCCCCTTCATCAGGTGAGTGAAGAATTGGATTCTCAAACAGTGCATATGTAAACACAGACTCAATTACAAGATAACAGCTGAAATGCGCGCCTTAACAGGTAATAAAGTTTTTACATGCAGACAATGCGAGTGGAGAAAAGATTAGGCATAGTTTAACGAGGTTTCACATTCCAACCATTGTCTTGTAATTGAGTCTGCATCTATATATGCCCTGTTTCTGAATCCAACTCTCCACTCACGTGATGAAGGAGCAGCATTCCAAAAGCTCATGCTACTAAATAAACTTTATGGATTTTAACCTGGTGTTGTGAGACTTCTTACTGTGCCCACTGCAGTCCAACATCGGCATCTCCACATTAGGGAAAACTTATTAACGGCAGAACTACTCAATAGATAATAAAACATCTCATTGATATCTTTCAAACAACCAGATTATTGGCTAAGTTGAGTCAGATACAAAGAAAACTCCTCCCTCTCTAGTGGAGGAATCCAGAGGAGGAACAACATTCAAGAACATTTAGAAGTGGGATCAGAGAGCATCATTTCATGCAAAGGCCAGTGGAGGTTTGGAACATTTTCCCCAAAACATTGCAGATGCTGGGCGAATTAAAACATTCAAAACTGGAATTAATAATCCTGTAGTCCAAAGATGTGTGGGTTAGGTTGATTGGCCATGCTAAAATTGACCTTAGTGTCGAGGAATTAGCAGGGTAAAGATGTGGAATTACGGGGATAGAGACTGGGCAGAATTGTGGTTGGTACAGACTCGATGACCTCCTTCTGAAATGTAGGGATGCTACGATAATTTTTTTTGCGAAGGGCATCAAGCGAAATGGACGAAGGCAAATGGAGTGGAAGCATAATCAACCATAATCTAAGTGGCAGAATTGGCTAGAGGGGCTGAACAGCTGCTTCTGTTTCAATGCCTGATGGTGACAATCATGTGATGATTCAGGATACCAATTTCAAAAGGATTAATAACCATCATATTGAATGGCATTCCAAATACTGAGCCTTTACTTACTTAACAATATTTTTGCACATTATTTTTTGTCAATTACAACCATTTTTTACAAGATGAGTAAATCAGAGGAAGCCATGACGTGGAAATGTCGGCATTGGCCTGGGCTGAGCACAGTAATAAATCTCACAATACCAGGTTAAACTCCAACAAGTTTATTTGGAATCACGAGCTTTCAAAGGACTGCTCCTTCAGGTGACTCTTATGAGATCAGGGGAGTTATTCGAAACCAATAAACAGTTTTGTTAAGGGCTGATGAAGACAACATCCAGTGTGGTATTGGCCCACTCAGCTTGGCAAGTCCCAACTGTGTGCTGAGTCAGCTAATCACAACCAGGGTGACAGCAATGCTTCTATAATTGGCCACAACCATCCTGCATTAACAAGATAGCAGGGTTTTCCCAGGGTAGAGATTCCCACTCCCTCTATCCACTGACCCCTGTGTAAAAAGTGCAAGAGCCGAGATCTAGTGCAACTGAGCTTGGCTGTAATGCTTATTAGAACTTATAACAGTACAGCACATTACAGACCCTTCAGCCCTCAATGTTGTGCCGAGCTTTGTCCAAACCCAAGATCAAGCTATCCCACTTCCTATCATTCTGGTGTGCTCCACATGCCTATCCAATAACCGCTTGAAAGTTCCTAAAGTGTGCGACTCCACTATCACAGCAGGCAGTCCATTCCACACCCTAACCATTTTCTGAGTGAAGAATCTACCTCGAACATCCCTCCTATATCTCCCACCATGAACCTTATGGTTATGCCTCTAATAACAGCTACATTCACACGAGGAAATAGTTTCTGCCACGAACACTCTATCTATTCCCCTCATCATCTTATAAACCTCTATTAAGTCGCCTCTCATCCTCCTCTGCTGTAAAGAGAAAAGTCCCAGCTCCCCCAACCTTTCCTCATAAGACCTACCCTCCAAACTAGGCAGCATCCTGGTAAATCTCCTCTGCATTCTCTCCAATGCTTCCACATCCTTCTAAGAGTGAGGTGACCAGAGAAGGCAGAAGAATAGCAGTAGGTGAACTGCTCAAGAGCCAGAATTGACGCAATGGGCAGAATTCTCCTTCTGTCCTTTAACGACTCTGTGATCTTAACAATAGTCATGCTTGGCTGATGTGTGGCATGTAACATTGGTACCACGAGCCAAGCAACGACCATTTCAATAATTCTATGATTTTAAGAGAGAATCTAACCAACTTCACTCAACAAGTTACAGTACTACTGTCACTGCTTTCCCCATCACTAACATCCAGACGGGTTACCACTGGCCACAAACTTAACTGGATGAACCACATAAATACAATTGCTACAAGAGCAGGTCAGAGGTTGGATATTCTGTGGCAAGTGACCTATCTCCTGATTCTCCAAGGCCTATCCATAAGGCACAAATCAGGAGTGTGATGGAATACTCTCCCCTTGCCTGGACGAGTGCACCTCCAACAACACTCAAGAAGTTTGACATAATCTAGTAGCCCACCTGATCAGCACCACATCTGCTACCTTAAATATTTATTCCCTCCGTCACTGCTGTAAGTAGCAGCAGTGTGTACCATCTACAACAAGGAATTGCAACAACTGCCAAGCCACCTTCGACAGCACCCTTCTAACTCAAGACCGCCTAGAAGCACAAGGGCTTCACAATGTAACACCACCACCCACCAGTTCCCCTCCAAGTCACAAACCAACCTGACTTGGAAATATATTGTCATTCTTTATTGTCACTGGGTTAAAATCTTACAATTCCCTGTCCAACAGCACTGTTAAAGATGAGGAGAAAAAGCCTTACCATATACAGAAAAGACATCTTTTATTTCTTTCTCTATAACTCTTAGAGCAGCTTCAATACCATATGTGCTGGCAAAGGCATGGATGTCATTTGAATACAAGCGATTGAGGTCCAAAATCTAAATAATAAGAAACAAAAAGGATCAGAGATAATGAATCATAAAAGCACAGGAAATAGGAACGGGAGTAGGCCATTTGGCCCTTCAAGCCTGTTCCACTACTCATTGTGATCATACTGACCACCAATACATCCACTATTTGTAGGGCCACTTCCTCAAGTGCTCTGGGTGTAGGTCATCACTGATTTCTTTCAATTCCTCCCACTCACTAAAGCTCTGTTCCCCAGCATTTCTGAAAAGTTATTTGTGTCCTCATTTGTGAAGACAGAACTAAAGTATGTCAACCATTTCTTTGTACCCCATTATAAATTCCCCTCTTTCTGACTGTAAGGGACCTACATTTGTCTTCATCAATTTTTTCCTCTTCATATCCAAGAAACTTTTATAGTCAGATTTTATGTTCCTTGCAAGCTTACTCTATTCTCCCCTTCTAAATCAATCCCTTGGTCATCCTTTGCTGAATTCTATACTGCTCCCAATCTTCAGGTTTGCAATTTTTGATGGCCAATTTGTATACTTCTTCCTTGGATCTAATACTATCTCCAGTTTCCCTGGTAAGCCATAGTCAGCCATCTTTCCCATTTTACTTTTGCGCCAGACAGGAATAAACCATTGTTGCAATTCACCAATGCGCTCCTTGAATGTAGGCATTGACTATCCACCATCAGGCATTAGGAATATAAAATACAAATTAGTCTCATCCTAGTACTGATACCATAATATAGTCAGTTATCAACTGATCACATTTGACTTTTTGACCCACAATCTGTATTTGCACATAGGGGCTGGGCCGTCCTGGGGTAGTGCAGTACAATGTAACTTACAGTTAGGTTGTACCCCCAAAAATATTAAAACTAATTTATTGATTATGTTTGTTCTTTGGAAATTGGTCTGATTGGAAAGGGCACATTTATTGGCTCTCTTTAACTTTCCTACATGGCTGGCCAGATCATTTCAATGGACCTTAGAGTTGGCTATTTAAAGTGGACAAGGGTCAGATCTCAGCCAGAATTGGTAGTGGGGACAGGTCCCTCCTTCCCCGTAGAATATTAGTGAACAGGCTGAGTTTAAGGGTGGCTTACTAAGAAAAAGGCAGCAAGTGGTTAGCACTGCTACCTCACAGCTCCAGGGACTTGGGTTCGATTCCCGGCTTGAATCATTGTCTATGCAAAGTCTGCATGTTGTCCCTGTGTCTGTGTGGGTTTCCTCTGGGGCTCCAGTTTCCTTCCACAGTCCAAAAGATGCGCTGGTTAGGTGCACTGGCCATGTTAAATTTCACTCAGTGTATCCAAACAGCAGCCTGAATGTGGCGACTAGGGGATTTTCACAGCAATTTCATAGCAGTGTTAATGTAAGCCTACTTGTGACACGAATAAAGTTTACTCTTAAATAAAAAACACATTTGGAATTGGTTTGAAAACTGGATCTTGTTTAAATTTCCAAAGTTAATTTTATACTTAAGATCATAAGATAATAAGAAATTAAGATAATAAGACATTCCTGCTTTTATACTCCATCTCTCTTGCGATAAAGGCTAACATTCCATTTGCCTTCCCATTCAAACTATCAAGCCTGCTCCACCATTCAGTAAGATCACAGCAGATTAGATTGCGGCCTTAACTCGACTTTCCTGCCTGCTCACATGACTCTTGACTCCCTTGTCAATCAAACATTTACCTCAGTCTTCAATATATTCAATGATTTATCATCGACTGCTCTCTAGGGAAGAGAATTCCACAAACTAATGGCTTGCAAAGAAGAAATTCCTCCTCATTCTCTTAAATGAGAGCTAGTTTATTTTTAAACGATGCTCCTAGTTCTAGATTCTCCCATGAGAGGAAACATCCTCGTAGCATCGTAATTGCTTACTGTACCTGCATGTTAATTACTCTGTCAAGCCCTCTCAGAATCATACACGTATCAATAAAATCATTCTTGTACACCTCAGCGCGTCTAGCCCCAACCCGATCAACCTGTCCTTGTTGGTTCTCACCAATGTCCTACATAATTGTAGCAAGACATTCTTGCTTTTATACTCCATCTCTCTTGCAATAAAGGCCAACATTCCATTTGCCTTCCCAATTACCTCTTATACCCGCATACTAATGTTTTGTGATTCATGTACAAGGATTCCCAGTTCCCTCTGCTCTATAGCATTTCAGTCTCTCCCCACTTGTTTACTGACAAAGATATTGTAACATGAAACTTGGTAAAAAAGCAAAAACGAAACAATAATTTGGTGAAAATAATACCTATGAGCACTGCAAAACAGAACAATTCTGAAGTATTGACAGCAAGTTAGAGTAAGGACTGTTTAAAAAAAATACAAGAGCGAGTACTGTTCTCAACCACAAGATCATGTGGTTGGAGTCATGCAAAAATTATAAAATCAAAAAAAAACAAGAGGGTAATTTTCTCTGGAAATGTCACATTGCCAGGGAATATGTTATTAGGGAAGTTCAATGCAACAAATAACTGAAATAGCTTCAGAACTACTAAAGGATCATAGAGCATAAAAGATGCTATTCATTCCATCATGACTCTGCCATTCTTTGATAAAGTTCTTCTTTATTCCCATGTCACAGCATAAGAGGACACCACTGTGTTAAAGCAGGCCATTCAACTCATCATGTACTTTGAAAAGCTATCCGATAAGTTCCACCCTCCCTAATCTTCCTTCCAGTTCTTCAGTGATGTTTTCTTTACACCATGGCAAATATGCAAACGTCTTTGCTAAGGTTCATTTCTGTACTAACAATCTTGTAACTGAGGCAGACCACAGATAGAGGTGATGCAAAATAGTTCAAGATGGATATAAGATTGGCCAGTGGACCTAACCATTCTAAATTCTCCCTCAGTTTTTTAAAATAAATTTATTAGTCACAAGTAAGGCTTACATTAACACTGTAATTAAGTTACTGTGAAATTCTCCTAGTTGCCAAGGTCCAGTGCCTGATCAGGTTACTGCATCTAATCAGCATGTCTTTCAGAATGTGGGAGGAAACCAGAGCACCATGTACGCAAATAGGCACCAAAGAGTAGCAACTAGGGGAATTTCACAGTAACTTCATTGCAGTGTTAATGTAAGCCTACTTGTGATACTAATAAATAAACTTTAAACTTTGACTATATCAAAGTTGACTGACTGGGCCAACATTTATTGGCCATCCCTAATCGCCCTTGAACTTATTGGCTTGCTAGGACTTTCATTTAAGAAACATAGAAAATAGGAACAGCAGGACAAAGAACAAAACAGCATGGGAAACAGGCCCTTTGGCCCAACGAGCCCGCACCACCACGTCGATGTTCCCATTTCTACCTATGATCCCTGTCATCCCTGTCTATGTTTATAGATCTATGCATTAGAATCAAATTTGAGACAATTTAGGGAGAATTTGTTCTGCCAATTAGCCTAAGAGCACATCTTTGGGATGTGGGAGGAAACCAGAGCACCCAGAGAAAACACATGCAAGCACGGGGAGAATGCGCAAACTCCCACAGACACAGGCCCAAATTCATGTATCTGCACAGCACAGCAATAGTCACTGAGCTGTCGTGTTGCCCATCAAACGGTCCAGGCCAAGCGTACACTAACGATGTGAAGAACTAGGATACTCTAGAAAAATCCAAGAGCAGCCTTCTCATGATCCATCGCGTGTATGCCCCTTGTTAGACAAGGCGGACCGAAGTACCTGTAGGATAAAACAAATACATCAATATCATCGACAATTTACACACTTCCCAAGGAACTCCTACGGCTCATGATGCCTATTTCAAATTAGTTTTCTTTATCCCTCTATTCCCATTCTGTTCATGTACCCATCTAAGTATCTCTTAAATAACTCCAGAGTGCCTGCCTCCACCACTTTACTTGGCAGCACGTTCCATACCTCCACCACCCTCTGTGTGAAAAAACTCCTCTAGCATCCAAATTATACCTTACCCCCCTCACCTAAGCCTGTGACCCCTCGTGCTATTTGAATCCATCCTAGGAAAAAGCTCAACCCTGTTTACTCTACCTATAAACCTCACAGTCTTGTACACCTCTATTAGATCTCCTCTAAGTCAACATCTTTCTAAGGAAAACAACCCCAATTTGCCTAACCTCTCCTCGTAACTCAGATCTTCCATACCAGGCAGCATCCTGGTAAACCTCCTCTGCACTCTCTCCAGACTCTCCATGTCCTTCCAGTAGTAAGGCGACCAGAACTGGACGCAGTATTTCAAATGAGGTCTAACCAAAGTTTTATATAACTGCAATATTAAAGGCCAGCTCTTGTACTCTACACCCCTTCCTATAAAGGATAGCATACCATATGCTTCCTTCACAACCTTCTCCACTTGCTCTGCCACCTTCAGAGACTTGTGCACCTGCATCCCCAGGTCCCTCTGTGTTTCTAAAAAACAAAACGGCATGGGAAACAGGCCCATCGGCTCAACGAGCCCGCACAGCCAGGATATCATTTGGGCTTCGAACCTGCTCTGTCATTCAACATGAGTCTGAAACCACCCCCTCGCACCATCTTTTCAGCCACATGTTCATTCAAAATATCCTGCTTTTTTTCTCTGACTAACTGAATTTAGGAATTCAGAGTTAAACTAAAAGTAGGACCTCAAAAGGTAGTAATCTCAGGATTGCTACCAGTGCCACGTGCTAGTCAGAGTGGGAATGTCAGGATAGTTAAGATGAATTGAGGGATGGTGCGTGACGGAGGCATTCAAATTCCTGGATCATTGGAACCAGTTCTAAGGGAGGTGGACCAGTATAAATTGGACGGTCTGCACCTGGGCAGGACTGGAACCAATATTCTGGGGGAAGTGTTTGCTAAAGGTTTTGTGGAGGATTTATACGAATGTGGCAGGGGGATGAGAGCCGATGTAGGAAGCCAGAGGGAAGAAAAGTGGGGACAGAAACAGAAGGCAGTAAGGAGAAATGTGGAAGGCAGAAAAATCAAAGACAAAAATCTAAAAGGGCCATAATACAGAGTACAGAGACTGTGGAGAATTCAGTGAATGGGTCCAGTAAGCTAAGAGAGATAAAACACAGGGAAAGTGTACAAAATATGAAAGAGCAAATGGTCTGAGGTGAATTTGCTTTAGCGCGAGAAGTATGACAGGTAGGGTGGATGAACTTAAAAGCTTCAATTACGACATGGAACTATGGACACTGGGCAAAAGGAGGGCAGGACTGGCAGCTTACCATTCCAGGATTTAGATGCTTCAGGCGAGATAGAGATGGTAACAGAAGAGATGAGGGTTTTGCTTTACTGATTAGGGAGAATGTCAAAGATATACAGAGGGAGGATACATTGGTGGGAGCATGCAATGAGGCTACACAGATAGAATTCAGGAACAGGAGCCATGCAATCACACTGATAGGATTGTACTATAGACCTCCAACAGCCAGTGTGAAGTGGAGCAATTTCTGCAGATTATGGGAAGATGTAGAAACAATGGGTTGTTGTGATGGGCAATTTTAACTCCCCCCATATAGACTGGGATTCTTTTAGCGCCAAGGGTTTGGAGGGAGCAGAGTTTGTTCAGTGTGTCCAACAGTGCTTCTTGAGACAATATGTAGATAGTCCAAATAGGGAAGTGGCTAAATTAGACCTGGCTCTGCGAAACGAGCCTGGACAGATGATTATCTCAGTAGGGTACCATTTTGGGAACAGTGATCACAATTCCGTAAATTTCAAGATACTTGTAAAAAAGGATAGAAGTAGCCCCAGAATAAACTAGGGGAAGGCTACAACTGCCTACAACAATATTAGCAGGACTGCTAATATAGTGCAAACTGGGAGAGGTGTAGCAGGTAAGTCCATATCTGAGATTCCATGAGGTCAGGATGTAAATTGTTATTGGCTGCATTTGGTGACAGGAGTCTTTTAAAAGTCAGTTGTTAACAGCTCAGGGCAAGTATGTCTGAAATAATGAGGAAAAAGATGCAAGATTCGAGAACCTTGGATAACAAGCGAGATTGTGGGCTTAGTGAAAAAGAAGAAGGAGAAGGCATATATAAATTTCAGAAAATTGAAAACAGATCAGGTTCTTGAAGAATGCAAAGGCAGCAGGAAAGAGTTTAAATAGGAATAAGAGGGGAAAAAGGGGTCACGAAATGTCCTTGGCAGGCAGGATTAAGGAGAATCCCAAGATTTTTTATGTTTATATAAGGAGGGTAGCTATAGAAAGGGTAGGCCCACTCAACGACAGTGGAGGAAATTTATGTATACAGCTATGATGTAGGGGAGGCTAAATTAGGCTAATAGAGAAAACATAATCATGGTTTGAGAACACTAACACAATACTGACAAGAATGAATGATTTTAGATTATAGAAAGTGCTGACAAGAAGCTGTCACTTAAAGATGGATCTAATTGAATAATAAGTATTTCTCATTTAAAACATGTATTTTGAATTTATAAAATGGATGCAGTTTGCTTTTAGAATACATTCTGTGAAATTTCAGCCAACATCAAGGTACAGCAGGGCTTGATGGGTTGAGGTGGTAGACAGAGCCTGCACTTTGCAGGACAATGATTTTACTGAATGTGACCATTTTATCAGCAGTTATCAGGAACAAAATTGCTATCAATCATAGTCTGACGAATACAACTATACAGCTCAAAACTGATAACACAGGTGCAAGGCAGACATAAGGATTTTCTCAGTGTCAGAGGAACATCACATGTAGGAATCATTTTCCCATGTCACTGTCCACTGTCCTGTGTTACTGACCTACCAAGGACAAATGATTAAGGGCAAATAAGATTCCATGAGGTCAGGATATAAATTGTTATTGGCAGCAGTTGGTGACAGGATAATATTGACTGATTTGTACTAATGTTTACTGGATAATGCCAAGTAGAAAGATGGAAAATATGATTTTGAAAACATATTACTGTCCTCACAGAGGCATTGTTTTTCACATTGATATTGGGCTCCCCCCATTCTCTACTTGGAGTGGTGGTCTTCTTTATATCATTCTCCCATTTGATCATTTGGTTAATAAGGTCACGTTTTTAAATAAATACACTGAGCTTCATGTGTCTCTGTATTTAGCAATACATAATCTCAAAGTAAACCCCATCAACAAGCTAGATGAGGTGGGTGACGCCCTTAACAAGCACTTTGCATCAGTATTCACAAAGAAGGAGGATGTGGTGAATGGTGAGTATAGAAAGGAGGGTGTTGAAGTAAAAGGGATGAGGTATTGGAGGTTTTGAAAAACATTAAGGTGGACAAGTCCCCACAGCCAGATAGAATCTATCTCAATATGCTGACAGAGGCAAGGGAATAAATTGCTGAGGCCTTAGCCAATATCTTTAGCCACGGCTGAGGTACCAGAGGATTGGAGAGTAGTTAACATTGCTCCTCTATTTAAGAAGGCAGGAGAGACCATCTGGGAAATTACAGGTGATCCTTATATTTGTGGTGGGAAATTATTGGAGAACATTCTTAGGGACAGGATGTACTCACATCTGGAAGAGAATAGGCTTACCAACAATAGATAGCATGGTTTTGTGAAGGGTAGGTCATGTCTCACAAACTTGATTGAATTCTTTGTGGAAGTGACAAGAAAAATTGACCAGGTAGGGCAATGGATGTTGTTTACATGGACTTTAGTAAAGCCTTTGCCAAGATTCCTCATGGCAGGCTGATACAGAAAGTGAAGTCATATGGGGTCCGAGGTGAGCTGGTAAGATGGATACAAAACTAACTTGGACATATAAAGCAGATAGCAGCATGGAAGGATACTTTTCTAACTGGAGGTCTGTGACAAGCAGTGTTTTACAAGGACCAGTGCTCAGGTCTCTGCTGTTTGTAATATGTATGACTGATTTGGAGGAAAATGTAGATGTTCTGATTAGTAAATTTGCAGATGATACAAAAATTGGGGAAATAGCAGATAGTAAGAAGGATTGTCAGGGGATATAGCAGAATATAAATCAGCTGGAGATCTGGGCCAAAGATGGTAGATGGAATTTAATGCGAGGTGTTGCGATTTGGAAGGTGTGTGTAGAAGGAAAGTATACAATAAATGGTGGAGCCCTTAAAAATATTACCATACAGAGGGACCTAGGTGTGCAGATCCGCAGTTCTCTGAAGGGTGGCAACTCAAGTGGACAAGATGGTCAAGAAGATGTATGGCATGCTGGCCTTCATTGGTCAGGGTGTTGACTATAGAAATTAGAAATCCTGTTGCGGCAGTATAAGATTTTGGTTAGACCACATTTGGTTATTGTGTACAATTCTGGTTGCTGTACTACCAAAAGGATGTTGATTCACTGGAAAGGACACATAAGAGATCTACCAGAATGTTGCCTTGTTTGGAGGATATGGACGATGAAGAAAGGTTGAACAAACTTGGATTGTTTTCATTGATTTATCGGTGGATGAGGGGGGACCTGGTAGAGATTTACAGGATTATGACAGGCTTGGATACAGGGTAGTCTGAGTCTTTTCCCAGGGTCGAAGGGTCAATTACTCAGGGCCACAGTTTCAAAGTCAGAGGAGGAAAGTTTAAAAGAGAGATAAGGGGCAAGTTTTTCCACACATGAATGGTGAATGCCTGGAACATGCTGCTGGAAGAAGTGTCAAAGCAGATTCTACAAAAACATTCAAGAGACATATGGATAGATACATGAATACACAGGAAATAGAGGGATATGGCATCCCTCTACCACTAGGGAGGAAACATATCATCCTGAAGTCTCATTTGAGGCTACAGAAACACCTAGCTATTCCCAAACTTTTTACTCCTTCCCTCTGCAACAGAACCAATGATGATGCAACAAATTTAGCTGTTGCATTTCCCTGATAGGTCATTCCCATCAGTGTCCAAAACAATATTTTTTTCAGGGGAATGGCCACAAGAGATCCCTGCCTCACCTTCTTGCTCTTCCTGGTGGTCACCCATTCTCTTCTGCCTGTGGAATCTTAGCCTGCAGTGTGACTACCCCTTTATACTTGTCATCCATGATACTCCACCTTAAAGATGCTTCAGAGTCCTGGTCCAAAACCCAGGATTCTGGAGCTGCAAATGGAAACATTTGCTATCCCTGGACACTGGTAATGTTCCCAACTTCCATGCGGAGCACGAAGAGCACACTATGAGTCAAGCACATGGTAAGGCTGAGAGATTTCCTTCAGAACCAGATGGGTTTTTAACAACAAACAACAAATTTCCGGGTCATCATGGGACTTTTAAATCCAGATGTTTTTTAAAAAAACGGAATTCAAATTTCACCACTTGTTGTGGGATTCAAACCCACGTTCACAAAACATTACAAAAACAGAAACATGCTGGAAAATCTCAGCAGAACTGACAGCATACAGGGAGACAGTAGAGCCAACGTTTTGAGTCTAAATGACCCTTCGTCAGAGCTTAGAGGAAAAAGAATAGCAGAGATTTATATTCAGAGTAAGGAGGGGTGCTGGAATTGGACAAAAGGTATGAGTATGTAGAAGGTTAAGAAGGTGTTGAAAGTGTCCATTAAGTGATCAGAATGTGTGAATGGCAAAACAAAGGTACAGTTTGGTAACTGACTGCCTGAGGAATGTGGCAGAATATTATCCTGGGTCTCTCCATTACTATCCAGTGACAATATTCTGGTAACAACACCACTATGCAGTCTCCCCTTATTTGTCCCTTTTCCAAGTTACAAGACAATAGTGCCAGCCAAAATATTATACGTACATCATCATATTTGAACATCTCAGTGAGGTTTATTCCTTCTGTGTTCAAAACAGATTCTTTCTCTCCTTTTCTGTTGGTTGTTTCATTCAAGAGGCAACGAGTGATTCCATTAGTTTCATGAACAACTGCGTTTTGTGCTATTGACATAGCCAGCGACGACAGGTCAAAATGCACCTTCATAATGGGAAGCTTCAGAGTAACCTGTGGAACAAATACATAAATCATTAGAAAATATCCAACTGATAGTTTTAACAACAACCTGAGCATCTTCTAAGTTCTCAAATTATTTTTTGAGATACTGGCAGTGTTAGCATGTGCACAAAAATCACTAGACCTGATTTCAAAGCACCCATGCACATATATTAAAATTATTAAAGAATACACTTTTCTTTACTGCCTAATAACTTTATTGGAATTAAATTCTAAATTAAAATGGAATGCAATTCACAAAAATGCTTTAATGTGTAGTTTTTGTTTTTGTGGACCACTTAGATATATATCACAGATCTCAAATAAAGTTTAGAGCCATGATTCCACTAATCCTAGAAAATCAAAACATATCTTGGTAGGAATTATTCACCAATGGGTCAACAGCACTTTCTAAAATTCCAAGCCTACAAAATTCAAACATAACTGGATTACAAGAACCACACGCACAGCATGGATTACTTTGGCTTGCAGGTTGCATGTGGCTATAGTTTTAAGACATAGGTGTTGGACAATGGAGACCCATTAACGGCACAGTTTGCAGGCAATTGTATTGTGGAGTGTATTGTTCTGCACATTCTGTCCATGATCTAACATCACTTACTTAGGGATCATATTAACCAAGAGTGCTGAGCAGAAACCAGGGTGGGGCCTTAAAAAAGCCCAAGCATTTAACCATTTGAATTCTATTCTCTTCATGCATGGGTTCTGGTCTTAACCTGCTCTGAGGAGGGAATGAGGGATATATGCAGGATGTCATTAGGTTGGGACAATGCCATTGTCCATGCCCAATTTAACAAGGAGATTATGATGGTCATTAACCATGGGAAATCATGTCATTCCTGCCTTCTTTCTCCTGATGTTCATGTGGAAGTGAGGCTTAGAATGTTGGCTACCAATGGCAATTAACTGCCATTAAGAAAATTATTGCTGCAAAACAGTGCCTTTGTTGGAGATAGAACTCAATGATCCTTACACCTGTACCCTCACTCAAATGTGCCACCCTGACACTTCTGTGGGGGTGGCACTTGAGGGAATGCCCCAAAAGACATTATCAAGTGTGCTTTTTGTTAGGGTGGGGAGGGCATGTGCAGTTTATCGCACTTGTTAGGGATAAGACAAACTGGCAGGCAGATGTCCTATCCCACTGCACATTGAGCCTCCAGGAATCTCCAGCCACGCTGTGCTTTAATCCTTAAAACAGACAATGCAATTTTCTAACACAGGGCAAATATATCTTGAAGTCAACTTTTATCCACAAAATATCAGTGGATGTAACAAACTGCATAGTTTAGGGATAGTTTATTCCATTAATTTCCATTGCAATCTCAATATTGGAATAGCCAATATTTCACAGAAATAAAAAAGCTGCCCTGGTACTTTCACATTTGTAATACAGCACTGAGCAATCAGCAGCAAGAACAGTAACAAACTGATAGAGGTTTGAGATCTCAATGGGAATCAGGCCATTGAAGAACAACATTAACTTACTGGCACCAGTGATGTCCAAGTGCTGTCTCTGAATTGCCTGTTTGTCCAACACCTAGCACTGGACTTCTTCCAACTCAATACTGAGAAAACAGGCACTGCAATGACAGGAGACTGACCACACGCAGCACTATGGACTAAATCTACTTTTATAAGACTGAGCACAACAGGTTGATCTTCCGCATTTTGTACTTTTGTGATACAGGGGTCTTTTAGTCTTACCTCACACCAAAGACTGTCAGCTGCATCATATTTATAATCTTCAATTGCAGAATGTAAATTTAACACCGCATTCACTCTCATTGCATCCAGGCCGTCTGTGGCATTCTGCTTGCTTCTCTTCTTCCCTTTGTTGCTCTTGTTAAAACCGTGAGAAGTTTCTAAAAAGCTGTGATCCGTCAGTTCATTTAGCTCACTACCTGAAAAATCTTCATCTTCTTTCTCTTCTGGCTCCTCTCCAATGTCGCTGGCCTCCTCCCCCTCACTATCATAGTCAATCTAAAAGATAACCAAAAAAATGGGAAACAATTAAACCGTCAGATCCTCACCATGGCCGAATGGCAAGTTAAGTTGCCTGGGTGTGCTGCACCATAGATAGTAGGAATGAGTGAGGCTTAAAGCCCTCACCTCGTCATAGCTTGATCATATTCAGCCTCTTCAATTTCCTGCAGCCCTACTTGGAGCTCAGATTCAGGTCAACCTCAAACTTGTTTCTAAAACTGAACATCAGACTCAAGAATTATTCATCCTTTTCCACTACTCATCCCTAACCTTCTGGCCACCAAACAGAACACTCTTTTAGTGTCTGGTATAGTCAATGGGTAAAATCTTGGGCAACATGGTAACATAGTGGTTAGCATTGCTCCTTCACAGCGCTCAGGACCTGGATTCAATTCGAGCCTTGACTGACCACGTAGAGTTTACATGTTCTCCCCATGCCATTGTGGGTTTTCTCCAGGCACTCTGATTTCCTCCCACAGTACAAAGCCGTGCAGGTTAGATGGAATCGCATTGCCGCTTGGTGTCCCAAAATGCGTAGGTTAAATAGGTTAGATATGGTTATGGGGATCGGTAGGGAGAACATCTGGGTAAGGTACTCTGTCAATATGTTAGTCAGGATTACTGCAAATGTGATGGACCAAATGGCCTCCTTCTGCAATGTAGGGGTTCTATGAAGTCTAATTTGCTTTTCAGCTCGGTACCAATGGTCTCAATCAATATAATTCAAGTGGAACTTGTCTTATTATACCTCTTCTTCCTGTTTCTTGAGTCTTTTAGTTTCGGTTGCATCAGCATCTCCTTCTTCTGCTTCCGCATCCATGATTGGAGCTTCTTCTTCACCTTCAAGGTCACGGTCATCCTGTCCCTTTTAGAGAAAACAAACTGAATGATACAAAAAGACAGGCAGATATCGATCTTAACACTGAAGTGTCTGATGAAACTATTACCTGAGAGATGTACAATCAATCCAGGCAGTGATTCTGCCCAAGTTGCAGAGTTGTTAAATAAAATTGTTGACAGCCAGATCTACACTATCAATGAGCAGAGAGGGACAACGAGGAACACCAAGTCCTGACAGTCCTAACGAGTTACCTCGCATGCATGGTCCAGGAACCAGTACAATTCAGCATTTTAAATTCTTCAGGCCAAGGCCAGGCATAGCAAACATAAAATGGTGTGAAAAGAACGAGTCCTATACCCAAAAAAGGAGCACACAACCGGAGAAAAGTTCCATGCAGGGGACAAGGAGAATCCCAAAGGAGAAGGGAAAGCAAAGAGCCCCAGTTAAGACAAAATCTCCAGGCAGTAAAGGTGCCGAGGGGCCTGAGAAGTCTGAAAGAGCTGGACTGCGTGATGGAAGGGGTTAGAAGCACTGACAGTCAGGTTTATCTTTCTAGGTAGCTGAGTGCAGCTAGGAGAATGGGGCTGGGACGTGAATGGGGATGGATGCTGTGCAGAGAGAGAGGGGCCCGCTGGTTCGACAAATGCAGAAAAAATGCAGGATGATTAATCAGTATGTGCTATTAGTCGGCCAATGTTCTTCCACATCAGGAACACCTGAGCCCATAGTCAACAGCAAGAGGCAGCAAAGATGGATATGTAGCTGCTGTGGGTTAGTGACGGGCAAAGTAATGCTACAAGAGCACAGATCCTGTCCAGGTTTGGGGGGGGGGGGGGGGGGTAATTTTCCTAATCCTTACAGACAGAGTTCACCACATTTGCACTGACTTGCTTGCAGCTATGGATATAAGCTACATAACTTGCATCCTGAAAGAACTCTAATAAATTTATCAAACATGACTTTTTTTATTCACAAAATCATTTCTTGCTGTATTAATATTTTCTAAACACTCTGCTACTATTTCAATAATCAATTGCAGTATATTCCCTTTGATAGATACCAAGCTAACTGGCCTATGGTTTCCTGCCTTCTATCTCCTTCCTTTCTTGAACAATGGTGTTACATTTGTACTTTTCCAATCTCCTGGAACCTTTCCAGAATTTAGGGAATGTTGGAAGATTTCAACTAATGCTTCTACTATCAGAAGTCTTAGGATGCTGGCCACCTGGTCTTCGAGAGTTGTTAGAATTTAATCCCATTAGTTCTCCCAGAACTTTATCTCTAGTGATGTTGAATGTTTTTAAATTTGCTCTTTCCTTTGCCCCATGAATTTCTACTATTCTTGAGATTTTTTTGTACCTTCTACTGTGAAGACAGATACAAAATACTTGTTCAAAGTCTCAACAATTTCTTTGTTTTAATTAATTTCCCACCTTACCCTTTGAGGAACGACTTATTTTAGCTACACTCTTCCTTTTTACATAACTTTAGAAGCTTTTAGTGTCTGTTTTTATATTTCTTGCTAGTTTTCATTCGTAACTTTTCCTATTTTGTTTAAGCCATCTTTTGTTGGTTTCTAATTTGTGTTTCCAATCTTCTGGGCTACCATTTACCTTTGCAGTATTGTACAACTTTCCTTTCATTTGGATACCATCACTAACTTCCTTACTTAGCCAAAGAAGATACACAGATCTCATTGAGCTTGTCTTTCTCAATGCACTCTATTTTTGTTGAAAACTTAAATGTTGCCAGAACTGGAAAATTGCAGGAGAGATTGGAGAGGTTAGAGTTTTCTCCTTGGAGCAGAATAGGCTGATTGTTCCTGGATTTATATTCTGGCCTAATATATAGTTAATGCCAAGGGCCTATAGATTACTCTCAGAAGTGACTTCTTTGCTTCTTATCACCATCAAGTTGATTCTACATTTTAACCAGTTAAACCTAGATCATTTTTCACCGCAGCATGATTTCATTCTTTATTAATAAATCTATACCCATCTCTTTTTCCTTTCATGTTCAGGTTAAGTGACAAAGGTGGTCAAGTATGAAAGCTATGGTCATAAATTTATCAATTCATCACAATATTCACTTTAAAAACAACACAATATCAGATTATACACAGAGGGGCTGATCAGGTAAGTTCATGGGAATACAGATGCAACAAAAAAGCATTCAAAGTTCTGCAAGAGTTTGCAAGATTAGCAATGATGGTTCATTGATTGGATGGGTCCAATATTTATCTTCAGTCAAAAATGTCAACTAATTTGTAAACGTGAAAGTACATGGCAGCATACACACACAAAAAAAACAAAAACGGAAATATTTGATTCCTGAACTAAACTACTCTTGGATATATATCATTAAAGTCCAGCCACAGAAATATAACAACTTGGAACTTTGGCAATATCGATCAGCTGTAACAGAAGATGGATTTAAAATTGAGTCATTTTTATAAAGCTAAGTTCCAACTTTAAAGTTGTTGGTATTTGAATTTATCAAAGATGATGCTAGACATTTAGGCATCTATTTAGAGAACAGATATCCAGACTGCATAGCTTTTGAAAACTATGTATTTTGTAGTGTTCGTACAATAACCCATGGGAACAATGCTAGTCCCACCTGTCTCTCATCTGTTTCCCCAGTGTCTTTATCCAGATCCTTCTGTGTAGCCTTCCGCGTATTCACAACTTTAAATGAACCCAGCTTGGCACTCTTCTTTTTGACACCCTCAAGGAGTAGTTGGAAGAACCTGACAAAAGACAACAGCAAGAATGGAAACTCTTCCTTAACAAAGACCTATACAGTGTGTTAATTTTGGAATATATCACAGTAATATGCTATTTAAGACTGAGGTAAGAAAAAAAAAGTCTTCCTCATTATTACATAGAATGAAAAGGGCACAATAAGTCCACTTGACCCAAACGGTCCATAATTTATGCTCTACACAGGACTATGTCGAGATCACATGTAATTTAGAGTTTATGGGCAGAAAAACAAAACACCAGTGAATCATAGAGAGACAATGCAGGGTCACACTGAAAGGTCACTAACATCCATATCCAAATATCACACAAATAGAAGTACATATGGCACACAATAGTCTACTACTCTTAATTCTTACCTCGAGATCAGGGGCAACCGTAAAAAGCCACATGGGCACACACTGACTTATCTTAGAAGCTGTGAATTTCAACACAAATGCAGACCGCGCCATTCTTAGCACAATTAGGAACACCACAGCTAGGAGTAAACAAACTCACGTACAATCGCACAAGAGTAATGACAAGCGATGTACTTAACTCCAATGACGAAACAATTGATTATGTAGTCAGCAGTTCAACTTATTTTGTTTCAACCCAACAAACATAAGCTTACTTAAGGAACATAAGAACAATAATATGTCATTCAGCCTCTTTTGCCTTTCAATTAGCTGAATTTTTTTGCATCCAAAAGGCACAATTCCTAAATCAAAAGCGCTTTGGAAAATTAACATATTGATCATAAACAGTTCTGCCCTTCTTTCTCAACAGGGCAGGTTTCCTTATTTTGCTTAGCATCTGAATGCTGAATTGTTGGCCCTGTAAATGAACTTGGATAACTATAGACATGTGGACAAAGCATATTTCAGCCTAAATAGTACTGCAAGATAATTAAAAACAAAAAAGGACCTTTGATGTATAAATTTTTGGCTACTTAAGGAAGAGAACCCCACAATCCATGTTAGCATTTAAAAGGTTCTGTTGAAGGATATTAAATACCTAGTAGTTTAAGATAATCAAGCGATGGGTATTTAAGTGTTAAAAGTAATCAGATGTGCTATAAAGAGTCAGCCAGCACCGTAGAGATTGCATTAGAATGGAGAATTAAGTTCTGTGGCAAGCAATAAACAGCCAAAGCACCCTAGTCTCAGTGCTTTCTTCACAACCAGGCAACAATTATTTATTAGCTCAGGGATTAACATTTCTGTCAACTTGATGATATGGGCTTAAGTCCTACATTTGCTCGGTGGTGAGTGATCGATTACTGTACATACAGTGACACTTCAAGATCATGAAGATAAATAGTGATCATAAAGATCACAATGATGAGAAAAATCCATTCAGCCCATTAAAAATAATTTCTGCTACCCTCCAGTCTATGAGATGCAGCTGCATTTTGAATATTACAAATTTCAACTGTTCCTTGGAAAAGAAGCAATTCTGTCGTTATTTGTGAGATTATATTGCCGGGAAACTTTTTTCTCACTTCCAGTGGTGTTCAGAAGAACGTGAGGATTGTACTATAGTGGTAATGTGACTGAAATAGTAATCCAAAGGTCTGGATAATGCTTCAAAGGCAGGAGTTCAAATCCCACGACAGCAGTTGGACAATTCAAATCCAATCAATCATTAATAATGATCAACAACAAACTACCTGATTGTCTTAAAATCTGACCTGGTTCATTAATGTCCTTCAGGGAGGAAATCTGCCAGAAGTAGCCAGTCTGATCTACCTGTGACTTCAGAGCCAAATCAATGTGGCTGACTTTTAAACTACTCTCAGAAATGGCTGAGCAAGCCACTCAGTTGTAGGCAGTCCACCACCAGGGTAATGAGAGACGTGCAATAAATTCTTGCCTGATCAGTGCTCTCACATCCCAACAGCAAATTAAAAGGGAGAACTGAAATAAATACCAGTCATCAGAGAATTCTGTTAACTCTCAAAGATTCCTTCCCTTTTTTTTGATGATCTCATCCCCCTCAAAGTTTCTGAAATGCTCAACTCACATATTGCATTTCTTCTACAAACACTGAGTGGTTTCTAACTGGACACAGCTTTAAATTAAGGGGTGATAGTTATAGGACGGATATCAGAGGTAGGTTCTTTATCCAAAGGGTGGTTCGGGAGTGGAATGCCCTGCCTGCAGCAGTTGTAGATGCGCCAAGTTTGGTGGCGTTTAAGAGGTTAGTTGATAAGTATATGGAAGAGAAGGGAATGGTTTAGTTTGGAGGGGCATTGCTTTTTATATTGGTCGGCGCAACATCGAAGGCCGAAGGGCCTGTTCTGTCCTGTAATGTTCTATGTTCTATGTATGCCAACAAAACCAGACAACCAAAGTCATTAAATCACTTGTCTTTACAAACCCTGTTTTAATTTTACTTGGAGCTTGTAGACAGAGACAGCATTTAACATTAGACAATTATTTATCATGTAAAAGGATCAAACAATTAATTAACCCTCACTACATTAGTTGTAGAGGCACTCTACAGCCCACTGCATCCATATCAGCTATTCCTGAAACAATCCACTCACATCCCAACTGTTTCTTTGAATACACTCATGTTGAAGGCATTATAACAACCCGAGGATAGCTTTGAAAGACAGGATATGCATAATAATTCTACATTAAAGATCCCATTTTTCACAGCTCGACACAACTTCCACTATATAACATTTCATGTGTTCAAAAGAAATGCCAAGCTTTGTTCCAACCTTCAGACAGTCCAATGCTCCAAATGAATGATCAAAACCATTGCTTTCTGCAGGACTTTTGTGTGCTTGAACCATTGGTAATACAATTGATATTTTGTTGCAGGTATTTTGTTTGAACTGACCATCTACTAGTTTATATCAATAATTTTGCAAGTTGCTTACTATTGGCAATTCTTAATTGTGAATCACCCCATGGGATGGTGAAGAAAGTCTGGGGAAGCAAGGGTGGTAGAGCATTATGGGGTAGAGATGCAAAATGATAAGGGTCTCCAAATGGCAGTCAGGCAAGTATAGATTTCCTGCATACCAAGCCAAAATGAACACAGGGAAATCTTGTAAACTTTGCATTAGGTCTCTCACCCACCAGACTGCCTACCTCTCAGAAGGGAAAATAACAGCGAAGCAAACAACTTAGGGGAAGAGGGTGGTAAACAAAGATCAGGAGGATAGGGAAGGATGGACATGCTGAGAGAGTCAGAATCCACGAGGCCCAGGTGGGCAGAGAAATGGAGGGGCACGTGTGTGTGTGTGTGTGTGTGTGTGTGTGTGTGTGTGTGTGTGTGTGTGTGGTGTGTGTGGGGGGGGGGGGGGGGGGGGGGGGGGGGGTAGTAGCATAGGCAGTAGAGATAATGGGAGTGAGGTTGGGCAGGCAGATACAGGGTTCAGGGCAATTGGAGATAACAATGATGGTACCAGCATGCTGGTCAATGTTTAAGTGTTCTGTGCCAAAGTAAAATCAATCCACATTGGATTTTTAAAAAGAGAGTTCTTTGGTTTTTTTTTTAGCAAAATCCTTTTTTTCTTGAAATTTGGTCCACCATTATTCTCCTATTCTCCAGGAAGTAATTTTGGCAGGGAATAAGATCCACAGTTCACTTTCTTTCATCCATGAAGCCTTTCTTTATTGGCAGAAGTCAGGAGCTCCTATGTTCTAACCCCATCCTCAGAACCATGAGCACAAGTCTAGGCTGACGCCCCACTGTATTACTGACGGAGTGCTGCAGGTCTTGCAGATGAGACCACCACCACTCACCCACTACCTCCTCCCCAGATGGGTATAAAGTCAGATTTTTGTTATGTTAGGGTATCAAGGATTAATGGCATGTGAATGGAGACGGGGTACAGATTGAAGCCATGATTGGACTGAATAACAAAAAAAAAGCTCAAAAGGGGGCACGAGACTACTTCTATTATTTCTAATGCACAGCATGAATAATGGCAACTTCCCATGCTAAAATATTAATGATGTATAACCCAGTACCTGGTTTCCATATAGTGCAACAAGTCATCTGGTGTCAAACATTTCTCTTGCCGGTACAGATGGTAATCAAGGAAATAAAATTTTACTTTGTAAATTCGAAACTTCTTCTGCTCGCTTAGAACCTGAAAAGAATCCTTCACTTTGATTTTGTGTAGAACCTGAAAAGTATTGAAAAGGAAACATTCAAAACCAAGTTAAACATAATAGTAGCAAAATGTAAAATGACAGATTCAAATTTCTGCAAGAGTATTTTGAAGCTGTATATTGTAAGCACTAAAATAGTTTAATTCATCATTGCTTATTTATAGTCATTTGCTGCATTCAGAGAGAGTGATAGAGAAATAAATCAGATCAAAGACAGGTGACAATCTGCAATGGCTGTAGATCACAGATTTATTTCTTCTACAGATTCTGAAATATAACAAACATAAATTTGTGGCTTCAATGCCTGTAAGAACAAGCAACTGTAAAACAATTACAGAGATGCTGGTTATAACCTAACCAGCAGCAACTTCTTTTGTGATATTCTTAGTGATTTAATTAATACATGCTCTATTTCTGTTTTTAATTTAGACAGAGCCAAGACACTTCCTTGTGCATATTCATTCATTTTTCACTAAACCATTGACCCCCATGGCATTTGCAATGGCAGAGCCTTAAATGGGAAGAGTGTTGAAGAGCTGAAACAATACTTTTGCCCCAGGGTAGAGTTTGGCACTCTATCAAAACTACATACCTTTCGTGTCTTTATACATTTGACAAAAGAATGAGACAACATTGTTACAGGCTATGTTTGGGTAACAAACACAAAAGAGGTGACTGTTATTTTGAAAGCCCTATGTTTTAAGTATCAGCAAAGCTCTAGTATTCGAGGAAGGGTGTCTTAGAAACTTAAACAATGCATCCCTGACAGAGAGAGAGGCTACAGAAGTTAACATTTTATGGCAATAACAGAAAAATATAGGCAAACGATACATCGATAGACAAGTTTCCCTGAGATCAAGTGACATTGAGATTTCATCCAGCTCGAGCTAACAGTACAGATGGTGAATTTATTCAGAAGTAAAGGATCAAGGAAAATTATGCTGATACAACTTAACTTCTGTCATTGATTGCATCAACGAACCTAATCAACTCACTTTCACATTGCTATGACTATAAAGGAAATAAACAAATTGTTTGCTTGTGCCTTTGTTTTCTGATGGCTTTTTTGATAATTGGCAAGAGAACTTTAATTTGCTCACTAAGATCTGGCCTTGATGGGCTATGTAAAGGATAATATTATCCAAACTGATTGACGTAAGTAAGCATATTTGGCAAACTATATCTGCATATACATCATAAACTGTTTGGAGTAAACTGGTTGCTAAACCAAATGGTTCCTTGACAAGGCAGTAAGACTTTTATCTGGTAACCTGGATAATTATTTATTTTAGGGTATATCCTTAGCCACCTTCCAACTTTCACTCCATCCACTGTTAATGTTACAATTCTGTCACAAAGTGCATGCGTGCTTTGGCTGTAGTGAGAACAACTGTTACAAATTGGGCAAAGATTAGGAAATTATTCTTAAGCATACATAAAAAACTGATTTCCAGCCATGTACGAGGTGTGAAGGGAAAACTACTTCATGCCTGTGTTCTTTGGGTTTTGTGAATCAACCTATGTTAACGAAACACTGGCTCCAGAGTTCTCCCTTACTCAGTGAATCTGCAGTCACAAATTGTCACCACTGCAAAGGAGCAGATTACTATGATGAAAGCTTTGACGAGGACTCTACATGATCTTCATCGAAACCCTACAGTGCAGAATGAGGCCATTCAGCCCATCAAGTGGCACTAACAATCCCAACCACATCCTTTTCCTGTAATTCCCATATATTTGTCCCACTAGTTCCTTTGACCTACACATCCCAGGACACTAAGGGGCAATTTAGCATAGCCAATCAACCTAATCTGCACATCTTTGGACTGTGGAAGGAAACTGGAGCGCCTGAAAAAAACCCATGCAGACACAGGGCAAAAATGCAGATTCCGCACAGACAGTCACCCAAGGCTGGAAGCGAATCCAGAGACTGCGGTGCCAACCACTGTGCCACCTTGCTGCCTGGGGGGGCTCTAATATCAGCAGTCCAACAAACAACACATGCTGCAACTTGAAAGCATCTAATACTGTAGAAATTTAAAGCTAATGGTCACATTGCTTGTGGCAAAACCATAGAACTTACATGAATTTATGTCTGTGTTAGACAGACATATGCAGTAATATGCAATATATTTCCACAGCGGCTTCATTATTGGACATGTAAAAAGGGCAGGGATGTGCTTAACCAGTGCTCCAATTCATTGCACTGAAGTGAAGGTGGAAATCAAAAATCTCCTCAGACATGACGACATACGTCGAAAGGCAGTCAGCTGGGTTAATGTACATGAAGCAAATGTTAATTCTCTCCCTTTTCTTAGGTCCTCTCCTCAAAAATCAAGAGCTTATATTTCTACACACCTCACATGTAATAAAGCACTCCAAGGTGCTTCACAGGAGTGTTATAAAACAAAATTGGACACTGAACCACACGAGAGGCAGGATTTTCCAGCCACGTTCAGCTCAAAACCCACCCAAAATCAACATGGTCTACTGCTCGCTCACCATTGTGGGTGGAGCAGGAAAATTGGCCCCAAGAAGTTTGAGGGTAGATGACCAAAAGCTTAGTCAAAAAGTCTGGTGTTAAAAGAAGAAAGCAAGGGAAAGAGGCTGAAGGATTTAGGGAAGAAATTCCAGAGCTTAGGGCCTGAACAACTAACAGCATGACTACCAATGATAAAGTGATCAAAGTTGGGACTGATCATTGGACCAGTGATCTAAAGACACAGGCTAATGCTCGATGTGGTGCAACTCCCACCACAGTATCTGGTGGAATTTGAATTCAATTAATGTTGAAAATAAAGCTAATCTCAGTAATGGTGATGTACTGCTGTAAAAACCATCCAGGTTCACTATTGTTCTTTAGGGAAGGAAATCTTCCATCCATATTCTGACTTTCATGTATTCCAGACTCTCAGCAATGTCGTTGACTTTTAATTGGCCTAGAAAACCACAGGTCAAAGGCAATTAGGGATAGTCAATAAATGCTGGTCTTGCCAGTGCTGTCCACACCCTATGAAAGATTTATTTTTTAAAAAAAGGTCAGAATCACATTAGCAGTTAATAGGAAAGGAAGGAAAAGAGAGTGAAAGATTTGGGGAAGAAATTGCAGAGCTTAAGGCCTCAACAGCTTACAGCGTCAAAAGTTTACAGCATGACTACCAATGATAAAGTGATCAAAATTGGGACCTTCAAAATTTTAGCTGTGACAACTTGTAGCACAGCTGCCAACGTATCACTTGAAAAATATGAGCTTTGACATAAATTTATATAAGAAGCAAGACAGCTGCAAATCCATATGAAATAATTCAAACAAGACAGCAACTACAATGGTGAAACAGAGTATGACAATCACTGCACTCCCTTTATAAAAGCAGTTTCCCAACAGCCTTGGGTGGATTTCAATACAGAACTTCTTAAAGCAATGCCTTACCATGGAACGGGATAGGGAACTGGCTTAATGCCTGTACACCCAAATGTATAAGTTTTACCTCCATTTAACCTGTGGTGCATTATTAATTATTAATATTAAATGCCGGAACTGATTATGAGAACTATTGTATGAGAAACACATCAGTCTAGAAATTAAAAGTAGTGTCTTTTCAACCTTTTACCCCCCAAAAAATTGCTTACCTCTGCCAAACACACCCTTGTGAGCTGCTTTTTCAGTTTTTTAACCTTCTTCAAAGCTTTCTTTGTGTTCAACACGGGAATACTCATCATTGGAGTTTTAATGTTGGCACTTGCTGCCATTAGAATTTCTCGCAACCTTTTTGAGAAGAAAAACTAGATGGATTACATTGCACCAGTCATACGTAACGGTACTGGTATTTGTTTTATCATATAGATACCATCAATAACAGCGAAAAGCTAAATAAAACCCATAGCAGAAGGTCAAAGCACTTGAAACTTGTTACAAAATTCTTAATTCATCAATTCACCCTCAATCCAGTTACATTGGATTTCATTCAGCTCGAGCCGCCAGTATATACTTTCAAAAGTAACCAAAATATGTAGTAACCAAAATATGTAGCTATAGAAACACATATAATCCTTATAAGACTTTATTACTTTTACACTTCAATCTCTCTAACTAATGTACCATTTCCCTTTCTAAATGCTTTCTGTACCTGCACGACAACTTTAAGAACTGTAATAAATAATTTAATAAATATCAACTTCCTGCACAGGGACACCCAGATCTAAGTCTCCCATCACTTAAGAAACATTCTATTCTGTTTTCCTACCAGATGCAGATAACTTCACATTTCCCCACAATAGATTTCATCCGCTACTTTCTTGCCCATCATGGTGTATATTCCTTTGCAACCTTTGTATCCTCCTCACAGTTCACTTTCCCAAACTGTACTTTTAAAATATCTATCTATATATTTTTTTATAGACTGAACACTGGAAAGGAAAGTTAATGGGAACTGGACATAAAGGGAGAGGGCCTCTTGGAGCTATACTGCTGCTCTCAGCTTACTGCCACCTCAGTGGTCCCAACGAATGGTGGTTTGGAAGCAAATAGGGCTATAATTAGCCAATGGCATTGTTCAAGTAAGGGCCATTTACAGAGTATCTAATTGTTCTGTACCTGAACAGAGGGCCGTCGATTTGATACTGGATGTAAATGATTCAAGATGTGTTCCATCCCTCAAAATGGATGTTCCAAACCTTATTATCCCAAATTCAGTAGTTAGCAGATTCAATGTTGTGGGTTCATGTTGAGTCAAGTTCAATGCTGAGAGTGTGCAGGACTGCCATAGCTGTCAACTTTCAAATTAGGTTTAAAAGGCAGACACAATCAGCCCTCTCAGGTAAATATAAAATGTGCCATAGCACTATTTGAAGAGTAATAGGAAAGTCGAACCTGATGCTCTGGCCAAGATTTATCAGCAATACTGAAACTGAAACATCGAAATTTCTACCTTCCTTCAGTTCTGAAGTAGACTAATATTCAACTCGAAATGTAAATTTTGTTTCTCTCTCACTCTCCCCCACAGATGCTGCTGGATTCCCAGCACTTCCTGCTCTCATTTCAGAATGCACTCTTATCTGGGAATACCCAAAGTGACATTCATTTCACTGTTATTTGTGGGATCTTGTTCAGCGCAACTGGTTTTCACGTCTCCCACATTTTAAAGGAAAACCTTGATAACTGTCAATATCCCAAAATTGTGCTGCACTAAATGCAAGATTATATTGCCTGTTCGTTAGATTTAAAGCAGGAAATGCTCAGCAGGTCTGGCAGCTTCTATGGAGAGAGCAAGTTGATATTTATGAGTTGAATTTGACTTCTTCAGAACTGAAGGTGGAAATATCATGGGTCTTATGCATAGAAAGAGGAAGGAAGGACAAAGGGAAGGTCTGCACAGGGTTGTGATTGTGGATTGAGCAGTGCAGTTCTGTAAGTGGTCCTCTATCTGTGTTTGGTCTCCCCAGTGCTGTGGAAATCGCAATGTGAGCAGCCAATACTAAATCGAAAGAAGTACAAGTGCTTCAACTGGAAGGAGAGTTTGGTAGCATGGATCATGCAGAACAGGAGGTAAAGGATGTCAGAACTTCTGCGATTGTATGAAAAAGTACCATGAGAAGGGGATCAGATTTTAGAGAGATTGAGTGAAGTAAAGTAAATAAAGTTTATATTACTCACAAGTAGGCTTACATCAGCACTGCAATGAAGTTACTGTGAAAATCTCTTAGCCACCACACTTCGGTGCCCTTTCAGGTACACAGAGAGAATTCAGCATGGCCAATGTGCACCTAACCAGCGCGTTTTTTGGATTATGGCAGAGAACCAGAGTGCCTGGAGGAAACCCACAACATCATGGGAGAACGTGCAAACTCCACACGGACAGGACCCAAGCTGGGAATCGAACCCAGGTTCCTGGTGCTATGAGACAACTGTGCAACCGTCCCAAGTTACTTGCCATTTTAATTCACTACTTTGTTCTCATGCTCACAGTTCTGTCCTCGGCCTACTACAGTCTTCCAGTGCAGCTCAAGGAATGATGCCTCATTTTCCAATTCAGCAGCGTACAGCCTGATAGACTCAACATGGAGTTTAACAACTTCAGACAACGAACCCGGTTTTCCATTTTGACTCTATTTTTTGCCACCACTGATTCTTGTTTTCATATTTTTACTTCCTGAGACAGCTGTTCATCATTCTACCATTCACACTCACTCTGGACAAATGCTTTCATTTTTGTTAAATTACAACTGTTGGCACTCCCTTTGCCTTTTGTTCCTTGACAACTTGATCATTTAATTCCCCCACCCCCACCAACTCTACCCCAGGCCTTCCCATTTGTTCTTCCTCCTCTTTTGCTTCAACATTTCTACCTTCCTTCAGATCTGAAGCGGACTAATATTCAACTCAAAATGTTAACATTTTTCTCTCTCGCTCTTCCCCACAGACACTGCTGGATCTGCCCAAGATTTCCAGTGCTTCCTGCTCGCATATCAGAATGCAGTCCTACCTGGGGATACCCAAAGTGACGTTCATTTCTCCTCTGCCAGCAAAATGGAAAGTGTTTAGCGTCATCTGTGTGGACGGTTCTCCAATACTTTGCGCAGCCAGGAGGCCTACTGCCTCTCCTGGCTCACACAGAGCTCGCTGCCACTTGAGACACAACAGCTCCTTCAAACTAAAGAAGGGAGAAAAAAATCCAGTTAAGATTTTAACTGACTATTATCCTGCATTCGGGTCAGTGAAAAGAAGCAAATACAGAAAAACTTGACAGGGGTGGCAGGGAGCACATTCTCAAGATAAACCATGTAATTATCCCTGTATTCTCAATAGGGTCAAGTGAAAAACAGGAGAATCCAGCATTTTATCTGACATGTACAACATGATTTAACAAGGCATGATTCTGAGCACAGCAAAATGATGTGGTATTTTGATGTACACATTGCAAAGTATTTCTTATATTACAGAAAAAGACCTTTGTATTGTCCTGTGAGACATAGCTCAAAGTCACTACATAAACATGAGATTTTATTTCCTTCAACTTTTTTGGACAAAAGACGGAATGTTTGATGGAGTTTAAGGAGGCAATAGTGTCATTTTAAAAAAAATTTTTCGAAGGCATCAGCTGTTCTGTGGCACAGCATAAGCCGACTGTGCTGCAATCTTTTCATCTCTGCAAGTCACAGCTCGGTTATCAGCTAGAATCAGCTATCAAGGGCAACTCGGGTAGCACAGTAGTTAGCACTGCTACCTCACAGCGCCAGGGGCCCAGGTTCAATTCTAGCCTCCGGTCATGGTCTGTGCAGAGTGGGTTTCCTCCGGGTGCTCTGGTTGCCTCCCACACTTCAAAGATGTGCAGGGTTAGGTCGACTGACCAAAGTAAATTTCCCCTTAACGTTACGGACATCAGAAGGGTAAAAACCTGGAGTTACGAGGATCGGGCCTGGGTGGGATTGTCGTTGGTGCAGACTCGATGGGCGATTGGCTCCTTTTGCACTGTAGAGTTTCTATGAATCAGATTGCAGCAGGAGCAAATGTAGGCTTGACTTTCAGCAAACTCAAATTGCACCAACAGTGAAAATGGATGATGCTGGTGGTAATTGAGTTGTCAGTGAGACTGGGTTGTGCTATCAGTGGCGAACTGTGCTAGCAGTACATACAGTCTCCATTACCAGCAGGACCAAAATATACTCGGCATAAAAGAGTCAAATAACTATAAATTGTCCTAAACAACACAGTACTGTGCGAGCAATAACAGCAAGCAACCACCAATTCAATGCTAATAACTGCTTATTGTGCTAACTGCATAAAGAACCACAACCCGTGTCATCTGTGATCTCAAGTGCAAAATACACAAATTGAGAGTGCAAATAACTGCAGCCTTTGTTATCAGTCATTAATGCAGAGGAGCAGAACATGCGCAAAGCCGCAGTCCACAGCAATAGTCAGCGTGTGAATCGGAAGGAGCTCAGAGTTCTTGTAGGTTGCTGGTTAAAATGATTCAGGTATGCAAAATAAATAACAATCACACAGAGAGCAATAAGTAAAAGCCACAAAATTCAAACTTCCCATAACACAGACATTAAGCAATTTTTTTTAAAAGCTGGTGAAAAAAAAGCAATAAAAATAAAATTTAACACATCTTTGCTTTCACCATGTGACATTTTGCAATACATCAACACAATGACAAACTCTTTACCCAATCTTATCTGCATCCCCCCCAGTTCCTCATTCCTGACAAACTACTTGTAGACTTATTACTGCAATGATATGGAGGTATTAGGGAGATTGCAGAAAGGATTTATGAGAATTATTTTTCATTCTGTCATCAGATATGGATATCACTGGTTGGGCCAACAATTATTGCCCATCCCTAACCGCCCTGAGATGGTGGTGGTGAGCTGTCTTCTTGAACCGCAGCAGTCCATGTGATGTAGGTACATCCACGGTGCAGTTAGGGAGCGAGTTTCAGGCTTTTGACCCAGAAACAGTGAAGGAACAGTGACAGACTTTCAAGTCAGGAAGGTGCGTGGCCTGAAAAGGAACACAGTTCATTCTGTTTGCATATATTTGCTGTGTTGCCTCAATGATGGAGATCATTGGTTTGCAAGGTGCTGTCAAAGGATCCTTGATGTATTGTTGCAGTGCATGTTGTAGTTGGTACACACTGCGTGCCACAAATGGAGGCAGTGATTGTTTAAGGAGATGGTGTTGAGTTGTTTATATGTTGTTGGAGCTGTACTCCTCCAAGTGGAGAGTTTGCCTGGCTTACTCCGGACTTGTGCCTTGTAGATAGATGATAGACAGTCTATGGGATGCTCTTGTAGCCATAAAATTCATATGATTGGCTCAAAAATGGTTCCATGGACAGGAAGCTTCAGTTATATGGATAGATTGGAGAAATTAGAATTATTCTGTATGGATAAAAGATTAAGAGACGATTCAATAAAAGTGTCCAAAACATGAGGATCTGGATACAGTAGATGAGGGAAAACTGTTCCTGCTGGTGCAAGGATCAACTACCAAAAGTTAAAATAGTTGGTAAAATAATGGTGATATGAGGAAAATCTTCTTTTAAAATGCAGCAGATAGTTAGACTCTAGAATGCATCACACATCACCTGCGAGTGTGATAGACGCTAGTTCAATTATGGCTTTAAGAAGATAATTGGACAATTATTTGAAGAGCAAAAAATTGCAGAGCCAAAGGAGAAAGATGAAAAAGTGAGACTCGGTGATACATTTTTGCAGAGAGCTGGCACAGATGGGTTGAATGGCCTCCTTTCTTATTGCAACCAGTGTATAATTCAATGATTTCAGGTGTTGCTATGTTTGGCTTGAGGTAACCTGAAGAGACACTCCATTAAAACCATTCATTTCTCCTAATTAATTATAAATGAGTGTAGTTAATTAGATAAGATATATTTTAAATTTTGGATTTGTAACCAACTGTTGTCCATTGTGGAGTGTAATTTCTAAATGCCACTTACCCTACCTTCCCAGGCACCAGTGTGTGTTTAAGACAAAGATTAAACAAAGTTACTTTAGATAGGATACTTGATAAATACCGATCTTGTGATAGATCCGACTTGCTATAGCTACTTGCTCCTTTGCCCTCCTGGTCAGTGAAATATTTGTCCACATTATCACTAAAATTTTCTGAGACGGAGCCAAAATAAATATCTGGACGATAAACTGAAAAGCAAGGGTCGGGACAGCGAGCTGCCTTCTTCAAATATTTAAATTTGCTCTTTTCATCCAGTGACTTCCAAATCTCCAGTAACTGCAGGCAACAGAGAAACAAATCCAATTTAGTACAGACCTGGCTCACAAAATGAGTTAAAACTGAAAGGCAAGAGACAGGACAATCAGAATTCATTAAATATATTTGCTCTTTTCAATCAGCAGCTTCCAAATCATCAGGAACCTGCCAACAAATGCAATGCAAAATAAAATCCACTTTAGTACATCCCTGGCTGGTACAATGGATTAAAACATTCCTGTACTCAGTGCCACAGTTACTGGGTCCATAGCCTCCATCTCTGTGACCTCTAACAGCTCAACAACTCTCCTAGGAGCCCTGCGTTCCTCCAACGCATCCTGTGCACTCCCTACTTTTTTATCACATGACTGGCAACCTGGTCTTCAGCTGCCTTAGCCCATAACTCTGGGACTTCCTCCCAAAACCTCTTCTCCTTTGAAAACTTTCCTTAAAAATAGATTCTTTGACTAAATTTTGATTCAAGGAATAACAAGAAGGATGGCTCCAAAATGAGGCGACTTCTTGCCAGCTGTGCTCTGCATACACTCTAATTCGATTTTTTACTTGTTTTATGTTTCTAAGACTCTATTCTAACTCTTCTAAACTCTGTAACAATGCTCTATTACAATCTCCTCTTAGTAATAATTTGATCTTTCTCAACATCCTACAGGTATGACTGTAACACCACATTCTTTTTTTTCATTCATTCCTGGGACAAGGGTGTCGCTGGCTGGCCAGCATTTATTGCCCATCTCTAGTTGCCCTTGAAAAGGTGATGGTGAGCTGCCTTCTTGAATCACTGCATCCATGTTCTGTGAGTTGACCCACAGTGCCATTAGGGAGGGAATTCCAGGGTTTTGACCCAGCGACCGCAAAGAAACGACAATATATTTCCAAGTCCGGATAGCCAGTGGCTTGGAGGGGAATTACTGGTGGTGGTGATCCCATGAATCTATTGTCCTCATCATTCTAGATGGAAGTGGCTGTAGGTTTAGAAGGTGCTCTCTAAGGATCTTTGGTGAATTGCTGCAGTGCATTTTGTAAATAGTACACACTGCTGCTACTGAGTGTTGGTGGTGGAGGGATTGAATGTAGGTGCGGTGCCAATGAAGCGGGCTGCACCCTTTCCTTCTCTATGTACTGTATGCTTTGTCTACATAGCGCGTAAACAACAATACTTTTCACTTTATACTAATACACGTGGCAATAATAATTCAACTCAAATTTTTAATCATTTGTCCAAATAGCTCCGTTGGCTGAACATCAATTGTTTGATTATGCCCCTATCAGGTGCCCCTTGGTGCTTTACTACATAAAAGGTGTTATCTTTGTTGTATTCAGTATTTTCAAAAACTTGAAAATCTAACTTTTGAAAATTATGGCCATTAATTGGGGAAAGAAGCCTGTGATGGAATAATCGTACACAGACACTGGTAGAATCAATTCAATGAAACAAAAAGCCTCTTCTTTCTCTCTCTGTACTACACAGAACTCCTTATTCACATCACACACTCACTTGTTGGATTGCAGAGTCTCTGGAATTTATCAGCTCTGTGTCTGGATTCATGGCCTTGATCTTACTGAACTTCTTCTGTGAATACAGCAGGAATGCTCCTAGACGAGGGCAGGGAGCTGGGTGCTTTGCCTTCCACTTCTTTATTGCTTTTTGGATCTTGCTTGGAGCTTCTGAATCCATTTTACTTAAAACCTCTTCCAAGTGTTTCGACTTTCTGATGACCTAACAAACACAAGAGATACAGCCAAATCAAATTTGCTGAAGAGTTTTGCTTAATTTCCAAACCAAAGAGGTTTCTACCCAGGGCTGAAATGGCTGCCACAAAGGGACAGAGGTTTAGGGTACTGTGGAGCAGGCACAGAGGAGATGTCAGGGGTATGTTTTTCACTCCAAAGGTGGTGGCTGCATGAAACTGGCTGCCGTCAATGGTGGTGGAGGTAAATTCGATATAGTCTTTTAAGAGACTTCGGGATGAGTTCATGGGACTTAACAGGATTGAGGGCTATAGGTAAGCCTAGTAGGTAGAGATATGATCGGCGCAACTTGTGGGCCTAAGGGCCTGTTTGTGCTGTAGTTTTTCTATGTTCTATGTTCAAATTCTTCTCCCCGACCCAAACTTCTCCTTTTATCCTCAAACGATGCAACACATACCTACCTTTTACCTAGGGGTCGCAATTGTAAATGTTATCCTAAAACAACTGAAATTTTCCAAACTGAGATTGATAGATTTTGTTAAGTAGACTATTAAGGTGCTAAAGAACCAAGGCAGGTTGTTGGATCAGCCCTGCTCTGTTGAATGGCACAATAGATTCAGGAATACACAAATGGTTTTCTCCTGTTCTTTAGCCATTCCTCAAGGTCTCCACACCATCACTCTCAAACAAGGATGTATTTTTGCCTCTGTCTAAACCAGGAATCCCTTCAAGAGACCCCAAAATCAGCCCCTCTTATTTGGCCATAGCTCAAGCCATTCTGAGCAACATGGGACATTAATGGGCAGTCCTGTATAGGCTGGATAAACCACTGGGTCATACCAGCATACATATTAGGAGCAAGAGTTTTCCACTCGGTCCTGCAGGCATTCTCTACCATTTGGTAAGATCATGGCTGATCAAATTATAATCTCAACCCCACATTCTGCTTACCCCCGTTAACCTTTCACTCCTTGTTAATCAAAAACCTATCTAGCTTGGCCTTAAAATTCAAAGATGCTGCCTTTTGAGGAAGAGACTCACAACTCTGAGGAAAAAGACTTAATTTCATTTTAACTTAAATAAATGCTCCTTATTTCATATACAATAACCCCTTATTCTAAATTTTCCTACACGTAAAGACATCCTCTCCACATCTATCCATCCTGTTGTTAGGAAACAGAGGTATTTTAAAATAATTTATATTTGTATTTGTGGATATTAGAAATAGAGTATAGCTTTAAACAAACAATTTATGTTATCATATCTGGAAGGGTTAATAACTTCAGTTTGGTTTATATACATGCATGATAATGAAAGTTTATGATGTGAAAGCAAAGAGGGCTTAAAGGAAAAGTAGGTTGTTGCTTGGCAACCAGGGCCACCCTAGAAAAGAAAACTGGACAGCTGCAGGGTGCTGCAAAAAGCAGACTTCTCAAAGAAACAAAAGAAAGAAAGTCAAAGAAACCGAGGAGTTAAAGAAATAGCTGCAAGATTTAAAATTGGCTAGGTGAGAAACCAGACATTCAAGATAAATTAAAAACTTGGTGACATCTTAATACAGCCTGTAAGCAGTAGTGTTCTATTGGCATATTTGAGTACCTGAGAGGTTGTGTTGAAGCCTGAATGCATGAAATATACGAGGCAAGAGGAATACAGAAAGGAGAGACTGAAATCGTGGTAGTGGCCATGAAAGGCACATATTAATACAAATTCTTCATTTTATTGCAACTGATCTTGTTCCATTTCTTTATGAATAACTAACAAATCACTGAATAAACTTCACCACAAGTAACACATTTTCTTTGCACAGAATATTGCTTTGTGACGAATTCTATTATACCCTATCATTTCCTGAGCTTACGCGGTGCACAATTTCATAAGCGCCATCAAGCCTTTCACACCTCTTCCCAAGCTGTCCTTTACAGGAGCGTGGGCAGCAAATTGCAGGAGGTTATCATAGCAGATACCCATTATCCACATGCAGCCATCCAATTTAGCAGTGAAAACCACAACTAATTTTTCACCCTTCAATTTAAATGTTTTAAAATCAGTTGCAGCACCCCTTTACTAACTCAGTAGAGACAGAAGAATCCAACACAGAGGTTATTTAAGTCTACATAACAATTCTACGCTGGACAGTGCATTTACCCACTTTTTGAAGAGTGATTAATAATTCAAAAAAGACATTTTAATGTTTTGCAGCTATCAAATACATTTCTCTCAATCTGATTACTTGGTATTGTCACTCAGGTACTCTACCCTCAAATGTTTTAGATCACATTTGGGAGAAGACAATAAAACAATATGACATAAGTTCAACACACAGCCTAAGGATTGGACTACATTTATTATCCAGTTTCAGAAGTTGAGTATCAGTGAAAGAAACACAAATATAGGATATAAAAGCACTAAAGCAATGATAATGGCTTTCAGGACCTTTTCACACCCGGGAATAGAGATATGTTTCAAATTGGTTCCTCACTTTTTCTTTCAAAAATAAACATTATCCCTTCATCTGAAAGACTTTTTGTGGCTGTTTACACAAAGTCCTGTACTTCAAGACAGAAGGATTGTTGGAATGAATTTAAATGCAAGGCTCTGTACCAACTTCAAGATGTTGGTGGAAGCAAGCGCAGATCTGCTGAAATCAATTTGAAATTTGTTCCCCAAGGACTGTTTTGTTTGAATGGCACACACTAAGTCATATTAAGTAACTTCAAAGCAGTATTCTTTTGCCCTTGCTTTCCTTCATATGGTTCAAATGGTTTCCTAAAAGAACCTGTTGGTGGTCTTAAGATAACAAGCACGATTTAATCACTTTGCCGCACCAGCAAACAGCCCATCAAGCCAGGAAAATAGCGTGTAAACTAAAAATCTGATTTGCACCCAGAACAAAACAGTTTGTGAGTCTCCCAGCCCCTTTCTAATGATGCAAACCGCAGAGAAGATGCAAAGCTGATTAGGACATTGAATTAAATATGCATTGCCCATTCAAATTCCAGCGCACGGAATCTTCTAGACTTTAGGTACGGCACCATAACAGCGCAAATTGGTCTCTACTAGCACAGACCTAGCATGATGGTCACACCAAGAGTTTGAAGGTCACTGAGGCCCCCCACTAGTCAGGGACATGGCTGGGCAGTGCCAATCTGGCGGTGCCTATCGGACACCACAGCAATGACCATGGACCCTGACAGCTTCAGTCGGGCACTGCCAATGAGAGTGTCAGGCATAGCACTGTGCCAGGAGCAGCATCAGGGGTGCTACCTGCTAGGGTGCCATGATGGGGGACCAGCAGTGGCACCCATCGGGAGGGCCCTGATGCTCAATAAAGGCAGCCCATATCGACTGAAGGACAGGTGGAGGAACATGATGAAGGGGGGAGTTGGGGGGAATGGTGTTCTGACATCTGTGGGGTGCTGGGAGGGTCTCCAGCTCATTTTGAGATCGGAGCACTGTTGCCGGCTCACTGGCATGCTTAGGCTTCAACCCCACCCGAGCTCAACTTGCCACTCTCCAAAAGAAAATGACTTGAAATCATAGAAATCATTGAATCCCTACAGTGCAGGCGAAGGCCATTTGGCCCATCGAGTTTGTGCTAACAACAATCCCATCCCAAGCCCTAAGCCCACAAATTTACTCCATTAATCCCTCTAACCTACGTATCCTGGGACACTAAGGGCAATTCAACATGACCAATCAACCTAACCTGCATATCTTTGGACTGTGGGAGGAAACCAGAGCACCAGGAAGAAACTCATGCAGACCCAGGGAAAATATGCAAACTCCAGTCAGACAGTGACCCAAGCCAGGAATCGAACCCAGATCCCTGGAGCTATAAGGCAGCAGTGCTAACCACTGTGCTATATGCCACCCTAAACTCTGGGACAATTGCGATGCGGAGCTCGCATGAGAGGCCAGTATGCATCATTCCAGCATCCTCACCATTATAACACAGAATTTTTTTTGGAAAGTCCGCCCAACATCTCCAAAACAGCACTTGTTTTTTTTTGTTACTGTCTGTGATATTCTCCATGTTATCGGACATTAAAAATGAACACTTTGATTACATTAAATCTAATATTGAGTCTTTCCTACTCCAGAATTACTTTGTGTGTGTGTTTCTATTGTTTTACATGAGCATTAGTGACACAGTGGCACACTGGGGGGTTAGCACTGCTGCCTCACACCACAGAGACTGGAGTTCAATTCCAGCCTTGGCTCACTGTCTGTGCATGGTCTGCACATTCTCCGTGTGACTGCGTGGATTTTCTCCAGGTGCTCCGGTTTCCTCCCATGGTCTAAAAGATGTGCGGGTTTGGCTGATTGGTCACGCTAAATTGCCCTGTATGTCAGGGAAATTAGCTGGTTAAATATATGGTATTATAGCCTGGGTGGAATTGTTGTCAGTGCAGGCTCGATGGGCTGAATATCCTCCTTCTACAAATTATAAGGATTATTTAATTTCTGAGGCAACAGATATGTGTGCCAACTAACAAAGAGTCTGGTAAACACCAAATTCATACTTAAAATTATGTTTAAGGGAGCATTTTTCTCATTCAAAAGACATTTTGTTCGCTCAGAATATAAAAATGACTAAATGCATTCAAAGAGAAAATGAATTTAAATCTTACCTGCTGAGCCAATGGCCAGTGAAGCCATAAACAGATTTTAATATTCTAAATTGGATTTTAAACACATCAGGTTCCCGTTTAAAAAACTCAACATATCCATACCAAGGCTCAGAAACTTCATGAACCAAGTGTAATTAAGATACAACCATTAGACAATTTTCAAACTGCTGCTGGTGTGCTAAAAAAAAATTGCAGGAATGCTGGAAGAAGATATTTGGAAGCAGATCCTTGATGAAGGCATCAGAGAAAAAGCATTATTTGGGAGAAGATTCTAATGCAAACATTCTTTGAAAGTGGAGTTTTTAATAACTCATTTTTACGGGATAAGGGCGTCGTTTGCTGGACCGCATGAGTCTGGAAACATTTGTATAGAAGTTGTCTTGTTTAGACTTACAGTGAAACTAGTTGGCTCACAGTGTAACAAACATCGAGGGAATTTGATTTGTATTGGGTGGAATCTATCTCTTTTAGTTTCAGTGTGTCTTAATGACATTTTGTCTATTGGTTTACACAGACTTGGAATATAAGATATATGTTATAACTTGTGTAATCCTTTTAAATGTGTATAAACCTGTAAAGGTACAGTGTGGTGAAGGAACAGTATATTATAGTTAATTGTTTCTTTTTAATAAATGTTTTAGTCTTCTGTTATCAGTTACTCAGCAATCTTGTGACTCTGTTCATCCACGTCTCTAAACAATAAGATACAAGTTATGACCTATCAAGCCAGTGTTCCACTCTGGGATCAGACTGTCCAATTGTAACATTGTCAATATCCCTCAGGATCTGAAAGGTTTTATACTAGTCACCTCTTACTCAAAATTCTAATAGATACAAACCTAACCTATCCAACTTTTCCTCGTTAGTCAGGCCGCCCATTCCTGGTATCAATCTAGTAAGCCTTCTCCGAACTGCTTCTAATGCATTTACATTTTCCGTAAATAAAGAGACAAATACTGTACTCAGTATTCCAGATGTGGTCTCAACAATACCCTATACAACCAAAGCATACTTCCCTACTTTTGTAATCAATTCCTTCATAATAGATGATAACATTCTATTAACTTTCCTAATTATTTGGTGAACCTGGGTGGCATGGTGGCACAATAGTTAGCATTGCTCCTTCACAACATCAGGGACGCATGTTCAATTCCCAGCTTGGGTCATTGTCTGTATGGAGTTTGCACATGCTCTCCATGTCTGCATGGATTTCGTCTGGGTGGTCCAGTTTCCTTCTACAATCTGAAAGACCTGCTGTTTGGTGCACTGGCCACGGTAAATTCTTCCTCAGTGTACCCAAACAAACACCAGAGTGTGACGACTAGGGGATTAATGTAAGCCTACTAGTGACACTAATCAATAAACTTACCTGTTGGTTATTGTTTGAATGACTCAGTACCTCACTGGGCAAGGTTTTTAATCCTCTCATAGGCCAGGGAGATTTCCCAATTGATTTCTAAGCCACTTTTTTCAGTAGGATTAAAATGAATTAGCTATCTTACAAACGTTTGCACTGAAGCCATTTGTTCATTAGATTTAAGATAATACAAAGATAATTACATTTAAGATAATGGGAGATTACATGTTTGCCAAAAGCCATTTCTGTTCTTTGTCTGGTAGACTTTTGTCTGCTGACTCAACAAATCTTTCAATAATTCAAACAAGTTGAACGAAAACTCACCTCATAGTTAGCGGCAATAAATGGAAACTGTTCTGGCTGCAGGAACTGGGTCTTTGGAATATCCAAACCATCCTCACCATACAAAAACTGTACAACACTGCCATCGCTGTCTCGTACTGTTAGGTCATACTGCACCACCAGCCCTTCCAAATGTTTTATGATACATCTGTAGTAAAATTCAAATCAGAGTCAATGGTATAGTTATTTTCCTGTTTCCATGTCAGTAGTGGCTCAGTGGCAGCTGCTCCTACAAGAACTTAAGAAATAGGAGCAGGAGTAGGCCATCCACCCCCTCAAGCCTGCCCCGCCATTCAATAAGATCATGGCTGATCTGTAGTGATTCAGTGCCACTTTCCCGCTTTCTCCCCGTAACCCTTAATTCCCTTGTCAATCAAAAACCTATCCACTCTTGACTTGAACATATTCAGTGAGGAAGTCTCCACCACCCCATCGGCAGAGAATTCCAAAGATTCACCATCCTTTGCAGGAAGAAACCCCTCCGCAACTCTGATCTGAACCACCTCCCTTTAATCTTGAGGCTGTGCCCTCTAGTCCTGCTATCTTTGCTAAGCGGGAAGAGTCTCTCAACCTCTACCCTATCCATCCCCTTCATTATCTTATACATTTCTATAAGATCCCCTCTCAGCTTTCTAAACTCCAAGTACAAACCTAGCCTATTCAGTCTCTCCTCATAATCCAACAACCTCATCTCCGGTGTCAGCCTAGTAAACCTTCTCTGCACCCCCTCCAAGGCCAATATATCCTTCCTCGAACGCGGCAACCAAAACGGCACACAGTACTCCAGCTGCAGCCTCACCAGCACCCTATAAAGCTGCAACAGAACCTCCCTACTTTTATATTCTATCCCCTTAGCTATAAAGGCCAACATTGCATTCGCCTTTTTAATCACCTGCTGCACCTGCATACTGTGTTTTTGCGATTCGTGCACAAGGACCCCCAGGTCCCTCTGCACCATCGCATGCTGCAGCTTTTCTCCATTTAAATAGTAATCCTTCCTACCATTATTCCTACCAAAGTGGATAACCTCACATTTACTAACATTATACTCCATCTGCCAGGTCCTCGCCCACTCACTCAACCTTTCCAGATCCCTCTACAGGCTTTCCATACCTTCCGCGCAATTTGCTTTTCCACTCATCTTTGTGTCATCAGCAAATTTCATCACCCTGCACTCAGCCTCTTCCTCCAGATCATCTATTGAAATGGTAAATAGTTGAGGCCCAGCACCGAACCCTGGGGCACTCCACTAGTCACCAGCTGCCAATCAGAATAGCATCCATTAATACTTACCCTCTGCTTCCTATTAGACAACCAATCCTCTATCCAGTCTAACACCCTACCCCCGACTCCCTGCACCTTAACCTTCTGCAGCAATCTTTTGTGAGGCACCTTATCAAATGCTTTTTGGAAATCCAAAAACACCACATCCACCGGTTCCCCTCTATCTACTGCACTAGTCACTTCCTCATAGAACTGCAATAAATTCGTCAAGCACGACTTCCCCTTAACGAATCCGTGCTGCGTCTGCCTGATCAAACAGTTCGTATCCAGATGCCTCATTATTTCAGCTTTGACGACAGATTCAAGCATTTTTCCTACTACAGACGTTAAACTAACCGGCCAATAATTCCCTGCCTTCTGTCTGCTACCTTTTTTTTTAAAACAGCGGCGTAACATTAGCCGTTTTTCAATCTTCCAGCACTTTTCCAGAGTCCAGCGAATTTTGAAAGATAATTACCAGGAAATCCGCATTCACCTCTGCCATTTCCTTGAGGACTCTGGGATGCATTCCATCTGGTCCCGGGGACTTATCTGCCCTCAGCCCCATTAGCCTATCAAACACCACCTCCCTAGTGACTGTAATCTCATCAAGGACCTCATCTCCTACCATCCTTCTATCCTTAATTTCAGGCAAGCTACTTACGTCCTCCTCCATAAAGACCGACACAAAAAACTTATTCAAGGTCTCCGCTATATCCCTGTCATCCACCATTAAACCACCCTCTCATCCTCCAAGGGTCTTACATTAACTCTGCCATCATCCTATTCTTTATATATTTATAAAAACTCTTACTGTCCTTTTTGAGCTAGTTTAGCCTCATATTCCATCTTTCCTTTTTTAATCACCTTTTTAGTCACTCATTGCTATTGTTTGAAACTTTCCCATCCGCCCACTATTTCTAGCCGTTCTGAATGCCTCCGTCCACATTGCACAGCAATCTGTGTTCCTCCAACTCTTGACATCCACAACTATCCTCGCTCCATTTCCATTGTGCCTTCAAGGAGTTTAATCTCGATCTCCTGAATTCATTCTCTGAATGTCCTTCTAATTTTTCTCATGCTAATGTACTCCTTAAAATCAACCTTTTGACATTTTCTGTCACTGCTCATAATTAATAGTAAGGGGTACATGATGAGAAAAGAGGCTACACCAATCCCTACCATCTGCTTCATAATGGCTAACCAATCCTTTATCCATGTTAATATGTTACCTCCAATACCACAAGCTCTTACCATATCCAATGCCTTCTGGAAATTCAACCATGAAATTCACCTTATTATACTCCTTATACACTTATGACTGCGTAGTTTTGGTCCTTTCTCTTAAAGAGGATATAGTAACATTGAAGGCAGTCCAAAGGAGGTTCACTAGCTAATTCCTGGGATAAGAGAGTTGTCCTATCAAGGGAGACTAAATAGTCTGGGTTTGTAATCTTTGGAGTTAGAAGAGTGATGACTGATCTTTTCAAATATATAAGATCCTGAGTGGGCTTGACACGGTAAATGATGAGATGTTTTCACAAGTGGGAGAGTCTTGAACAAGGGGACATTGCTAGATAATAAATGGACAGTCACTTAAAACAGAAGTGCCCAGAAATTTCTTCTCGCGGAGGGTAGAATTCTCTGCCCCAAAGGATAGTGGAGTCAGAATCGTCAGAAGAATTTAAAGTGGAGGTGGATGAATATTTGATAGACCAAGGAATAGAGGACTACAGGGAAATGGCAATGAAAAAGGAGTTGAGGCTGGCAAAGACCAGTCATGATTATATTGAATGTTGGAGCAAGTTTGAATGGCCTGTGGCCTACTCCTGCTTCTATTTCTTATGTTCTCGTGTATACCTGAGTGAGATGCGTGTGGAGCCAGGAAGTTAGTTCACAAAGGAATTCTATGCACATGATGAAGTTTCCCAAGCAAGTTAGATCAGTAATGAGCCAAGGCATGAGACATAAATTCACTTCACAGGCTACATTTCACCTTCCCGACATGTTTCATTCAAGTTGCATTTATATATCATCTCAGGATATCTCATTTACTGTCAATTAGATACTTCTGCTCTGATGTCAGAAAAATGGTTGCCAAGGCACAACTGCAGATTTTGATATGTATCATAGAAAAATGGGGTAGAATTCATTATTAGAGGTTACAGCAAGGTACTTAGAAAATCAACAGGATCAGGCAGACTAAATGGCTTTGTGAAAAGAAACTTGCTTTTAAATGGATTTATTAGAGTTGTAGTGGACATGTCGAATTCCTTTACCTCCTGAGAAAGTAGATGCTTGGTGGACTTTCTTAACTATAGTGTTAGATTGGAGGGACCAGGACAGGTTGTTAGTGATCTGTACACCGAGAAACTTGAAGCTCTCCACTGCTTCCACTTCACAGCTGCTGACGTCCTTCACTACGCTTCCTGAAATCGATGACCATCTCCTTCATTTTACTGACATTGAGGGAAAGATTACTGTTGTCACAGCACTTCACCAGATTCTCTATCCCTTTCCTGAATTCTCATTTGTATTTGAGATCTGACCCATAATGGTGGCGCCGTCAGCAAACTTAAAGATCGAGTTGGAGGGAAATTTGGTCACACAGTCATAAGTGTGTAAGGTGGTGTGCATGGTTGTATTTCCAGAAGGCACATCAAGGTGCACATCAAGTACAACACAAGATAAGAACTTGTGGTGTCGCAGGTAACATATTAACATGAATAAAGGATTGGTTAGTTAACATGAAGCAGAGAGTAGGGATAGGTGTCTTTTTTCCCTGATTAGCACGACGTAATAAGTGGTTTGTCAGACTGGTTCAGCTCAACTAGCCCCATTCACCTGCCTATTCCCCATAACTCTGCAGAAAGCTGGCAGGGCCAAGAAGGAGGCTAGGACTTCCTTCTAAGTTGTAACCATTTCATGATTCAATTTCTACATAGCAATAGCAACGTGCTAATAATCAGGTGATCATTTGTTTTAAGTGATGTCAATTGAGGACAGAAATATTACAGCACACAGAGACTAATTCACCTGCTTTTCTTTGAAATAGGGCCATGAGATCTCTTACATACTGGGCAGACAGGCCTTTGTTTATCTTAGCTGAAAAACGACACCTCTGATAGTGCAGAACAACCTCCGCACTGTTTAGAAGTGTTAGTGTAGATTACTGCACTCAGCTTTGAGATGTAATTCAAACCCACAATTTCCTAACTCAGAGACAAAATCCTTCCCCTGAGCCATGGCTGACACAGCATCACTGAGTCATTGACAAAATAACTGCACTCTCTCCACATCCACCCTTGCATTGTTTGGTACTGTTGTAACAAGAACTCAGTAAGAATTTCGCAACACCAATTTTTAATCCAACTGATTTATTTGATAGTAAAATTGCGAGCTTTCAACACTCTTGGCAAGACACAAGAGTGTTGAAAGCTCGCAATTTTACTATCAAATAAATCGGTTGGATTAAAAATTGGTGTTGCAAAATTCTTACTGAGTTCTTACCACCCCAATCCAACGCCGGCATCTTTACATCATAACAAGAAGGCAGGGGGAGGAAAACACACAAAGGAAAAGGACAAAAAGGGTGTCAAAATTAACAGTACATTTTAGTATTTAAAGCTTAAAATAGTTTTGTACCTTTGAAGATACCCAGAACGACTGGTCTTTACAGCTGTGTCCACCAGACCTTCTCTACCAGCCATACAATGAAAGAAAAATTCCTAGAATACAAGAAAGAAACATTTAGTAATTGTTACCCTTCATATTTTCACGATTGCAACTAACTTGCACTGGCATAGCACTTTTAGAATTTGTGGCAATGACTGTAATCATTTTCCTTCCATAAACGTTTATGAAACAAAATTTACAATTTACTGCAATCAGGGTCATCACCCTTGTGTAACTTCAGCGCAAAATACCGCGGATGCTGGAATCTGAAACAAAACAGAAAAATGCTGGAAAATCTCAGCAGGTCTGACAGTAACTGTGGAAAGAGAGAATAGAGCCAACGTTTCGAGTCTGTATGACCCTTTGTCAGATCATTATGTTACTTGTTGACTTCTGCCTCTTGTTCCCTGCCACTACCATTTTCCCCTTTGAACACGGAAATTAGGTAAACATTTTACTCTCAGAAGGTCATTGTCTGTGGAATTCTATTCCACACTAAGCAATGGAGGTGGCGTTATTCAATTTATTCAAGGATGAGTTAGATGGATTTTTGATAGACAAAGATGGCACATTACAGTTGACTAAAGCCCACAGTTTTTAAGTGTTGAAATGCTTGTCAAGATCCCACAAACAGGTTTACAATGTTGACCAGGTATTTGTTTTTTTTTAAACATTGTCCAGGAATAAATATTGCCCATGAGGAGAATTCTCCTGTTCTTCTTCAAAATAGTGTCACTGGGCTGTCTACAGCCATGATAGAGCAGACAGAGCATTGATTTGATCGAGAGGGATTAAATCATTGAGGTCAGTTAATGCTGAAATAGATACATTTTTGGTCCTTCGAGAAATAAATGAATGTGGGATACAGTAAGAGTGGAGACCAAAGACCAGTCATGATCACTGGATAATGGATTGGGCTCATGCCATACTGCTGCACCTATTTCTCCTGTTATGATCTGAAAGATGGCACCTCTGCAGATTAGCACTGCGTTGGAATATCAGTGATTTTGTACTCAAGTCTCTGTAGTGGGGCTTTGAAATAACTACTCAAAGGCTGGTGTTGCTTCACCAGGTGCTCCCTCTGGCATCAAATTACCACTACCCTGACTTTATCCTGGTACAACCCTCTCCACCCTGAATGGTGCACTGATCTCCAAGTTCCTCTAGATGTGATTCTCATCAGGTACATGCTATGGGAGACCAGTAGTGCTTCACGCTACTCCACGATATCATGACATCTTACAAACTCTAATTCATCCCTACAGTACTTCAGGTACAAAGTCAGAATCAGAAATGCCTGTGGACTTTTATATACTGGTGAGGCTCCCCTGTATAGGGTAGGAGATTGTGACCTCAATCAGGGAACTCATACTCCAAGATGTCAACTCATGGGCCTTACAAAGTCATTACAGACTTGAAACCACAATCTTTTGATACAGAGTAAGATCGCTACTTCTGAGCCACTGCTGATACACAGGTCAGGATTTTTCGTTCCCATTTGCATCATGTGGGTTTGGTGATAGGAAGTGGAAAATATCATGGGAGGGCCAAAGTCGCATTTGACGATGACGTAAAAGTGGGAAGTGACTGTCCACTCCACCCTAAACTCCTGGCCAGTTCAATGTTGGGAATATTACAATAAATTAACATCTCATTATCAGACCCATATCAAACACAACGCAGAAAAAAAATTCATTTACAGCAACATTATGTCAGAGTAGCGCAAAGCACGACTCGTCTCAGAGAGTGTGCACCTAGTGAGCAGTACACCGACAGGAGCTTGGAGATCAGTGCAGCACTTGGGGTGAAGATGGATGTGCCAGTATAAAGTCAGGGTAGTGTTAGCTTGATGTCGGGTGTGGGGGAAGAAGAGTGGTGATGGTGGTTGTGAGTGGTGGGTTAGGGTTAAGGTACATCTGGTTGAAGATGGTTTCCTGGTTAACAGTGCGTTAGCAATTTAAGAGTGGCACTCAGATCATCGTGTCAATTTGATGGTGAGGCAGATGAATTCAAGACTTCTCGCCAGTGATCCCTTGCCTGTAATTTCCCTTTTTCCCTTTTCTAAGGTATGGACTATATGGCGGAAAAAACTACCATTGCCATCGGCGACCTGAACACAAGTTTTCCCACCAGCTTTTGCCAATATTGTAGAAAATCTCACCCCTACTAACTAACATTACGAAAGTGTCACATCCCTTTACAACAGAAATGAAGTAGACATGGCAGCAGAACTAAACTCTGCTGTTCCCAACATTCCTCCAAGCAAAAATCTGGTACCAAAAAGGCTGCAATTAAATTACTGTACTTTCCAATTATTTTATACAAGCAACAATCATGCAAGAACAGTATCTATCACCAACTTCAACTTGGTGATAAAACAATTGCCAAAACCCTTAATGCATTTTTGCCTACCGGGGGACTGATACCAGTGAGGAATCGGCCAGTAACAAAACCGCCAGATCGTGGAGTGAAATCATAAGGTTCGAAACAGGGCAAAGATTTCCCAGATGGCATCAGTGGAGGTCGTCTTCCTTCCAGCTCAATCTGACCAAGAAGGCACGAAATCTGGAAACAAACAACATTTGTGACAAAATTTTATTATCACTTCATGAGAATTGTAAACAAGGACAGGTTTACAGGACATTACAAATTGTTTAATTATTTCAAATATATCTTAAAATGAGTGACCTGATAAAAAAAAAACACACACACTGACGCATGGAAGTTGAGTAGGACAATACTGCTCTGGATAAAGTCTTACTTGTTGTCTTCCATCAGTTTCCTATGTTGAGACAAAATTCATTGGACAACAGTGACATCCCTCCTGGTGACAGAGGGTGCAAACGACAGGAATTCCCACAGCAGTAGACCGGATAATCCGGCCAATGGTGGCCAGCTCCGCAAGGAATGCAGTGCCAACCTGAATTCCAGCTGTTAAAATAGTGCCCACTTAGCTCATCTATCTTTTTGCAACCCTTTGTCATCACCAATAAAATTTATAATATCTCTTAATTTAGTTACAACTGCAAATGTGGTTATATCTATTCCTTTATTCAAGTCATTAACAACCCATATAATAGCTTAAAGCTGAAGCTCCAGTACAGGAACACTGCAAAACATCATTTTACAGACAGCATGGTGGCACAGCAGTTAGCACAGCATCAGAGACGTGAGTTTGATTCCCGGCTTTGGTGACTGTCTGTGCAGAATTTGCACGTGCCTCCATGTCTGCATGAGTTTCATCTAGTTGCCTCCCACAGTCTGAAAGACGTGCTGGTTAGGTGAGTGGGCTGTGCTAAATTTTCCCTCAGTGTACCCAAACAGGTATCGGAGTGTGACGACCACAGGGTTTTCATTGTGGTGTTAATGTAAGCCTACTTACGACACTAATGAATAAACTTAAACTTAACGCATCCTGTCAGCCTAGTAAAGCAAACCCTTTACCCGTATTCCCTGTACTTCCCCACCAATTTCTGACCCAAACCATAAGGATACCTCCAATGCATTTCCCTAATAATCTCTCATACAGAACCTCTTCAAATGATTATGGAATTTAATACAGACAACATCCAAAGATAGTCCTAGGCTGGTCAGTTCCCCAAAATATCAACTAGATTTGTAAAACCACGCTTTGATATTTGCATTAAATGGAAGATGTACATACAAATATGGCGTAAATCTCAACTGCTGTAGAAGAAAAATACCTGCATAGTATTAACAGCCGAGCCCTTTGCACCAGATTGCACCATGAGCTGCAGGTTATTCTCCGGAAATCGTCTGTGAAGACCCAGGGGCATGCACACCTGTCAGTCAAAGTAAAACGCATAATGAATGATTTGAATTAATTTACTGTTACATGTATTGGGATACAGTGAAAAGTATTGTTTCTTATGCACAATAGAAACAAATCACTGCTCACAGAGTAGATAAGGGAAGGAGAGTGCAGAATATAGTTTTAGTAGCTGTTAGCAGTAGAGTGAACAAAATTCATTATCTTAACCAAAGAGAACCTATTATTTACCATTATGACACAGACAGGAAAAGTATGTGGCTAAAGAGTAGATGAATGGAGCACCATTTGCAAAGATCTTAGTTGGACACAAATGGAACAAATGTTCCATTATAGTTTAAACTAAAATGATTGGGGGGTGGGAATCAAAGTGAAATAACTGGGAGAGAGGAGGTTAGCTCACAAATAGAGAGAGAGTTTGTCGACAATGTGAGAGGGAGGATAGGCAGGTGATGGAGAAGGGGAGGGCTACATTTAATGTAAGGAGTGTTATAAACAAAGTGGATGAGCTTAGAGCATGGATCGCTACTTGGAAATGTAATATGGTGGCCATGACAGAGACTTGGATGACTCGAGGATAGGACTGGATAGTTCAAGTGCTGAGTTTCAAATGGTTCAGAAGGGACGGGAGGGGGGATGCAGAAGAGGTAGGGGAGTGGCACTGTTGATCAGAGGTAGTGTCACAGCTGTAGAAAAGATGGACGTCTTGGACAGATTGTCTAGAGTCTCTGTGGGTGGAAGTTCGGAACAGGAAGGGGTCAATAACTTTACTGGTGTTTTCTTTAGGCCGGCCAATTGTAACAGGTATATTGAGGAACAGACAGGGAAACAGATCCTGGAAAGATGTAATAATAAGACTTGTCGTGATGAGAGATTTTAATTTCCCAAATATCAATTGGAATCTCCCTAAGGCAAGGAGTTTAGATGAAGAGGAGTTTATTAGGTATGTTCAGGAAGGTTTCCTGACTCAATGGCCAGATTTTACCAATCGGAGGCTAAGGGCCTGATAAAACGGATCCAAGCCCGGAATCCCCGTTCCACATGCCCGTAAGATTTTTACCAGCTCTAGTCCAGTACACGCTGTGGGCGGGGCTTAGCACTGCTGGAATAATTGGAGCTCTGAACAGTGAATGTGCAGCTCGGAAAAAAAATCTGAAATAGCACACCTGGGTGCAAGAGACAAAACCAGCAAAGAGAGGGGGGGTGTAGGGGGAGGGGTGTGTGTGTGTGTGTGTGTGGTGTGTGTGTGTGGTGTGTGTGTGTGGTGTGTGTGTGTGAGAGGAGGAGGAGGAGAGATGAGGATGATCATAACCCTCCGGGAGGCGCCACCCCCTGGGACATGCCCCCCCCACCCCCTCCCAATCAGAACCCCTCTGGGAGGCAGCAGCAATCCCTCCCCCCCAATCAGACCCCAACAGGACTTTAACCTGGTGTTGTGGAGACTTCTTACTGTGCTTACCTCCAACGCTGACAACATCAACGAGCGTAGGTAGAAGAATGGTGGAGGGAGAGCGGCAGTCGAGGTAGGATGGGGGGTGATGTACTCTGCTGAGGGAGGAGGGGGGGTCCCAATTGCACCGGGGATTCTGCCTCCCAGAGGGTTCGGATCATGGTGGGGCAGGTCTGCCGGGATGGGTAGCAGGATGTCTGCAAAGGGTGTTTGACGAGGGCTGGCTTCGGAGGTTCCCTGCAGAATAGGAATCCGCTTCAGATTTTTATTCTGCAGGTTGATAACAACGTGGATTCAGAGCGGATCCAAAGATGATAAAGTGCGATTGTTCATTAAGTTGATTTAAATGCATGCTAATGCATTAAAATCGTTGGGCTGCCCGACTCGATGTCGGTAAAGGCACGATCTGTTCGGTTTTGCGAGCAGATCGTGTTACAGGCCCAACGCCCAAATTTACCGCAATTTCGAATTTTTGGTAAAATTGGGCCCAATGTGTGGATAAGCCTACAAGAGGAGAGGCTGTACTTGATTTGGTATTGGGAAATCAACCTGGACAGGTGTCCGATCTCTCCATGGGAATTTTGGGGATAGTGATCATAACTCTATCTCCTTTACATTGGCATTGGAGAGAGATAGGATCAGACAAACTACAAAAGTGCTTAATTGGAGTAAGGGGAATTATGAGGCTATTATGGAGGCAGGAAATTAGAGGCATAAATTGGAAAGAGATTTTCTCAGGGAAATGTACAGAAGAAATATGGCAAATTTTCAAGGAATATTTGTCTGGAGTTCTGTACAGCAACGTTCCAATGAGAAAAGAAAATTATGGTAGGGTAAAGGAACCGTGGTGCACGAAAGCTGTAATGAATTTAGTCAAGAAGAAAATAAAAGTTTATAAAAGGTTCAGGGAACTAGGTAATGCTAGAGATCTAGAAGAGTATGTAGCTAGCAGGAAGAAACTTAAGAAGGAAATTAGGAGAGCCAGAAGGGGTCATGAGAAGGCCTTGGCAGGAAGAATTAAGGAAAACCCCATGGCTTTCTACAAGTATGTGAACAGCAAGAGGATAAGACATGAAGGAATAGGACCTATCAAGTGTGACAGTGGGAAGGTTTGTATAGAACTGGTAGAAATTGCAGAAGTACTCAATGAATACTTTACTTCAGTATTCACGGTGGAAAAGGATCTTGGTGGTTATAGTACAGACTTGCAGCGGACTAAAAAGCTTGAGCATGTCGACATTAAGAAAAAGGACTGTTGGAGCTTTTGAAAAGCATCAAGTTAGATAAGTCATCAGGACCAGATGGGATGTACCCCAGGTTACTGTGGGAGGCAAGGAGAAAGATTGCAGAGCCTCTGGCGATGATCTGTGGCGTCATCAATGGAGACGGGAGTGGTTCCGGAGAATTGGAGGATTGTGGATGTGGTTCCTTTATTCAAGAAAAGGAGAAGAGGTAGCTCAGGAAATTATAAACCATTGAGTCTAATCTCAGTGGTTAGTAAGTTGATGGAGAAGATTCTGACAGACAAGATTTATGAACATTTGGAGAGGTATAGTATGATTAAGAATAGTCAGCATGGCTTTGTCAAAGGCAGATCATGCCTTACAAGCCGGATTGAATTTTTTGAGCCTGTGTTTAAACACATTGATGAAGGAAGACCAGCAGATGCGGTTTATATGGGCTTCAGCAATGCGTTTGTTAAGGTGCCCCATGCAAGGCTTATTGAGAAAGTGAGGGAGCATAGGATCCAAGGGGGCATTGCACTGTGGATTCAGAACTGACTTGCCCACAGAAGACAAAGAGTGGTTGTAAATGGATTTTTTTCTGCATGGAGGTCGGTCACCAGTGGTGTGCCCCAGGGATCTGTTCTGGACCCTTGCTCTTTGTGATTTTTATAAATGAACTGGATGAGGCAGTGGAAGGATGGGGGTTGGTAAATTTGCTGATGACACAAAGGTTGGAGGTATTGTGGATAGTGTGGAAGGATGTCAGAAGTTGCAGTGAGACATTGATAGGATGCAAGACTGGGCAGAGAAGTGGCAGATGGCGTTCAACCCAGATAATTGTGTGGTGATTCATTTTGGCAGGTCAAATAGGATGACAGATTATAATATTAAGGGTAAGACTCTTAGCTGTGTGGAAGATGAGAAGAATCTTGGGGTCCGGGTTCATAAGACAGTCAAAACAGTCTATGGTGTACTGGCATTCATCAATTGAGGAATTGAGTTTAGGAGTCAGGAGATAATGTTGCAGGTGTATAAGATCCTGGTCAGAACCTGCTTGGAGTACTGTGCTCAGTTCCGGTCGCCTCATAACAGAAAGGACGTGGGAGCTATTGAAAGGGTGCAGAGGAGATTTACAAGGATGTTGCCTGGATTGGGTAGCATGCCTTATGAGGATAGGTTGAGAGAGCTTGGTCTTTTCTCCTTGGAAAGACAAAAGATGAGGGGTGACAATGATAGAATGTATAAGACAATGAGAGATATTGATCGAATAGGTTCTCAGAGGCTTTTTCCCAGGGCTGAAATCGTTGCCACAAGAGGACACAGGTTTAGGATGCTGGGGAATAGGTACAGAGAAGATGTCAGGGTTAAGTTTTTCATTCAAAGGGTGATGGGTGCGTGGAATCGGCTGCCAGCGGGGGTGGTGGTAGTGAATTCAATAGGATCTTTTAAAAGACTTTTGGATAAGTACATGGGACTTAGTAAGATAGAGGGATATAGATATGCCTAATAGGTAGGGACATGTTCAGCACAACTTGTGGGCCAAAGGGCCTGTGTGTGCTGTAATTTTTCTATGTTTCTAAGTGGTCTCTGCTGTGGTGTAAAACTCTGATTCAAAGAACAGATAAACATTTATGTGCAGTAATCTACTGATAACTGTTGCATTACCATTTCTTTTTATCATTCTTCACAAATTATATAAATGAAGATCTATGCACACACAACTGGAGTAGGACTCTTGAACCTGCTCCACCATTCAATAAGATCGTGGGTGATACAGAATACATAGAACATAGAACCTGTATTGTGCTGTACCATTCTTCGGCCTTCAATGTTTTGTCGAGCTATGTCCAAGCCCAAGATCAAGCTATCCCACTCCCTATCATTCTAGTGTGTTCCATATGCATATCCAATAACCACTTGAAAGTTCCTAAAGTGTCCAAACTCTGCTATCACAGCATGCAGTGTATTCCACACTCCAACTACTCTGAGTGAAGAATCTACTTCGGACATCCCTCCCATATCTCCCACCATGAACCTTATAGTTATGTCCCCTAGTAACAGCTACATCCATCCAAGGTAATAGCCTCTGCCATGTCCACTCTATCTATCACCCTCATCATCTTATAAACCTCTATTAAGTCACCTCTCATCTTCCTCCGCTCTAAAGAGAAAAGCCCTAGCTCCCTCAACCTTTCCTCATAAGACCTATCCTCCAAACTAGGCAGCATCCTGGTAAATTTCCTCTGCACTCTCTCCAATTCTTCCACACCCTTCTTATAGTGAGGTGACCAGAACTGAACAACAATATTCCAAATGTGATCTCACCAATGTCTGGTATAGCACCAGCATAACCCCATGGCTCTTAAACTCAAATCCCCTGTTAATAATAATAATATAATATTATTATTATTAATTATTATATTATTAATATAATATCAGAAGTCAAATTTTGAATCCAAATTATTAACTTGCTAACTCTGTAGAAATGACTAAACGTTAACTCATGTTTAATCATAAACACATTTACGTTATAGATTTACCAACAATGGCAGCTCTGATTAAATATTCACTTGTATTGTTTTTAACTTGCAGAGCTGCTCACTATAATCACTGACATTCTGAGAGGTGCTGCAATCTTTTCCATGTGTAATTGTGAGAACGCTTTGTTTTCCTGTACACCTGAGGTAATTGGTTTGAACAGAACAAAAATCATAGAGGTTCCACAACGAGTACACGGCCCCTTCTGTGAGATGTGTACCAAGGCAACAAACGTAAACATTACTTTTCATATGTTGGTGATTAGATGATTGAGTCATTGGGAGACAATTGCTAAGACCATGAAACAAGCAGAAACTAAAAGTTCAGCAGACTAGCTGCGAAACTTTGCCAAGCAGATGAGACAAAGAAACTACACCATTTACATGCACACCAAGAACAGGAAACTTGAAAAACTCGGCATCGCCACCAGCAACAACCAAACCTCCCTTGGCACCACAGTAGAAAACAACACTACCGCAGGGAGGTCCATTGTTAACTTGTCGGACTACACACTTCAATCAGAGGAAATCGAAGTTCTCAGCCGAGGGCTCAATTTCTGTCCCACCACCAAAATGGATCCCATCAGTCTCGCAGCGGACACAGAGGAATTCATCAGGCGAATGAGGCTGCGTGAGTTCTTCCACGAACCCCAAGAGGCCAATAGTGGACTCAATGAGATAGCGAATGAACCAGAACAGCCGACAGAGGGATCCGCAGTGCAGCAACCGAAGAGGAATGAATCCAATTGGACTCCTCCGGAAGGCCGCTGCCCCCGACTGGACATGTATGCCCAAGCCATCAGGAGGTGTGTGAACACCAGATTCATCAACCGCACTTACAAGACAGTCCCGAACATCACCCAAGCACAAAGCAAGGCCATCCGTGCTCTCAAGACCAACCGCAACATTGTCATCAAACCAGCAGACAAAGGAGGCGCCACCGTCATACTGAACAGAACGGATTACTGTGAAGAAGTGTACCGACAACTAAACAATGAGAAACACTACAGACAGTTACCAGCAGATCCAACCAAAGAACACACTCGTCAACTCAACACTCTGATCAAAACCTTTGATCCGGACCTTCAGAACACCCTCCGGGCTCTCATTCCACGTACTCCCCGCATTGGAGATCTCTACTGCCTTCCAAAGATACACAAGGCAAACATACCCGGCCGTCCCATCGTATCGGGCAACGGGACCCTGTGTGAGAACCTCTCCGGCTATATCGAGGGCATCCTGAAACCCATCGTACAAAGAACCCCCAGCTTTTGTCTTGACACTACGGACTTCCTGCAGAAACTCAGCACACATGGAGCAGTGGAAACAGGGACACTCCTTGTCACAATGGATGTCTCGGCGCTCTACACCAACATCCCCCACGACGATGGTATTGCTGCAACTGCCTCAGTACTCAATGCCAACAACTGCCAGTTTCCAGATGCAATTTTACAACTCATCCGCTTCATCTTGGACCACAATGTCTTCACCTTCAACAATCAGCTTTTCATCCAGACACACGGAACAGCCATGGGGACCAAATTCGCACCTCAGTATGCCAACATCTTCATGCACAGGTTCGAACAAGACTTCTTCACCACACGAGATCTTCAACCAAGGTTATATACTAGATACATTGATGACATCTTTTTCCTTTGGACTCATGGTGAACAATCATTGAAACAACTGTATGATGATATCAACAAGTTCCATCCCACCATCAGACTCACCATGGACTATTCTCCAGAATCAGTTGCATTCTTGGACACACGCATCTCCATCAAGGACGGTCACCTCAGCACCTCACTGTACCGCAAACCGACTGACAACCTCACAATGCTCCACTTCTCCAGCTTCCACCCTAGACACGTTAAAGAAGCCATTCCCTATGGACAAGCCCTCCGTATACACAGAATTTGCTCAGATGAGGAGGATCGTGACAGACACCTCCAGACACTGAAGGATGCCCTCGTGAGAACAGGATATGGCGCTCGACTCATCGATCGACAGTTCCAACGTGCCACAACGATAAACCGCACTGATCTCCTCAGAAGACGAACACGGGACACGGTGGACAGAGTACCCTTTGTTGTCCAGTACTTCCCCGGAGCGGAGAAGCTACGACATCTTCTCCGGAGTCTTCAACATATCATTGATGACGATGAACATCTCGCTAGGGCCATCCCCACTCCCCCACTTCTTGCTTTCAGACAACCGCACAACCTCAAACAGATCATTGTTCGCAGCAAACTACCCAACCTTCAGGAGAACAGTGACCACAATACCACACAACCCTGCCACAGCAACCTCTGCAAGACATGCCGGATCATAGACATGGACGACATCATCAAACGTGAGGATACCATTCACCAGATGCACGGTACATACTCTTGCAACTCGGCCAACGTTGTCTACCTAATACGTTGCAAGAAAGGATGTCCCGAAGCATGGTATATTGGGGAGACCATGCAAACACTACGACAGCGGATGAATGAGCATCGCTCAACAATCACCAGGCAAAACAGTTCCCTTCCTGTGGGCGAACACTTCAGCAGTCATGGGCATTCGGCCTCCGACCTGCGGGTAAATGTTCTTCAAGGGGGCTTTCGTGATACACGACAGCGCAGAGTCGCTGAACAGAGACTGATAGCCAAGCTCCGCACACATGAGGACGGTCTTAACAGGGATCTTGGCTTCATGACACACTATCTGTAAACCCCGTAACTTGCCTGGGTTAGCAAAAAACCTCACTTACTGTGCTGTCTGGAGAAAATACACAATTCTCTAACAATGCTCAGGATCCCCTTCACACACATTGTTAGCCACTTTAACACTTGAATAGCAGGTTAGATGTAAGGATTCGCATTCTAATCAGCAATCTCTGACTGTCTGTGCTGATGTGTGCTATTGCAGACCAGAACACTGCACTTGCCTGATGAAGACACGGGAGTGTTGAAAGCTCGCTATTTTACTATCAAATAAATCGGTTGGATTAATAATTGGTGTTGCTAAATTCTTATTGAGAAGAGGATCCAGAGAAAACAGAGGCCAGCAAATTGTGTATCTTCTCAGCACTCTGTCTTTCTCTGAAGCAAGTATGCCAAAGATCACTGTGCCAGGATGAGACGAAGTCTTATTAGGCCATATTTAACACACAGTTGACAACCACAGCACAAATCATCGTCTTACAAGACAGAAAGCTACCACAGAACAAGACATTTCCAACTCTAGCTGGATGGTCATTAAATATATCACAAACCCATGAATTAGAAGCAGTGGTAGGCCATTCCTCAAGACTGCTCTGTCATTCAACAAGACCATGGCTGATCTGATTGTAACCTCAGCTCCACATTCCTGCCTACCTCTGGTAACCTTTCGACTCCCTTGCTTCTCTAGAATCTAACCAGTTTTTAAAAGTTTATTTCTTAGTGTCACAAGTAGGTTTACATTAACACTGCAATGCAGTCACTGTGAAAAACCCCTAGTTGCCACAGTCCAGCACCTGTTCAGGTACACTGAGGGAGAATTTTAACCACTTCCTCTTCTAAACCCCAATGGATACAAAATCAAAAAAGAAAATGCTGGAAAATCTCAGCAGATCTGGCAGCGTCTGCAAGGAGAAAAGAGCTAAATGGATGTATCTAATTGCATCTAATGAATACACAAAAAAATAAAAAATAAAAGAATGACCAGGGTGACGTTAAGACCAGTCAAGGGTAGTAGTAGGATAGCTTGATCCAAAGGGCCTGTTTTATGTTCTAACCTAGCCAGTCCAACCTTTCTTCATAAGACAACCTATCCATTTCAGATATAGTAAATCTTCCCTGAACTGCTTCCAAAGCATTAGCGTGGAGTCAGAAGAGATGGGAGAGGTGATAAATGAATATGTTTCGTCAGCGTTCACCAAGGAGAGGGACCATGTTTTTGAGGATGAGAATGTGATATAGGCTGATAGCCTGGAGGAGGTAGCTGTTGAAAGAAGACGTATTTGCAATTTTGAAAAACCCTGAGGGTCAATAAGTCCCTTGGGCGAGATGGGATATAACCTAGGATTCTTTGGGAGATAAAGGAGGAGATTGCAGAGCCTTTGGCTTTGATCTTTGGGTCCTCCCTATCCATGGGGATAGTGCCAGAGGACTGGACAGTGGCGAATGTTGTTCCTCTGTTCAAGAAAGGAAATAGTAATGATCCTGGTAAGTATAGGCCGGTTAGTCTTACTTCGATGGTGGATAAGTTAGTGAAAAAGGTCCTGAGGGATAGGATTTATGACCATTTGGAAAGATGCAGCTCAATCCAGGATAGTCAACATGGATTCGTGAAGGGTAAATCTTGCCTCACAAATTTGATTTAATTCTTTGAAGAGGTAACTAAGTGTGTGGATGAAGGTAGAGCAATTGATGTTGCATACGTGGATTTTTGTAAGTCATTTGATAAGGTTCCCCATAGCAGACTCATGAAGAAAGGAATGAAGTGTGGGATAGAGGGAAATTTGGCTATTGGATAAGTAACTGACTATCTCATAGAAGACAGAGGGTGATGGTGGATGGAAAATTTTCAGACTGGACTCCAGTTACCAGTGGTGAACCATAGGGTTCCTCCAGTGCTGGATCCTCTGCTATTCATGATTTTATCAAATGACTTGGAGGAAGGGGCTGAAGGGTGGATCAGTAAATTTGCTGATGACACCAAGATTGGTGGAATAGCGGATGGAGTGGAGGGTTGTTGTAGGCTGCAAAGAGACATTGATAGGATGCAGAGCTGGGTCGCAAAGTGGCAGATATCCCTGATAAGTGTGAGGTGATTCATTTTGTTAGGACAAACTTGAATGTGGATTACAGAGTCAACGGCAGAGTAAAGAGGAATGTGCAGAAACATTTTGGGATTCATATCCACAGATCTCTGAAGGTTGCTACTCAAGTGGATACAGCCATGAAGAAGGCCTATAGTCTGTTAACATTTATTAACTGGGGGTTAGAGTTTAAGAGTTTAGAGTTTGGGGTTATGCTGCAACTATACAGAACCTTGGCGAGATGCATTTGCAAGATTGTGTGCCATTCTGGTCACCTCACTATAAGGAAGATGTGGAAGCATTGGAGAGATTGCAGAGAAGATTTACCAGGATGCTACCTGTTTGGAGGCTGGGTCTTATGAGGGAGCTAGGGCTTTTCTCTCTATACTGGAGAAGAATGAAAGGCGACTTAGTAGAGGTTTATAAGATGATGAGGGGGGGATAAATAGAGTGGATGCTCAGAGACTATTTCCTTGGGTGGACGTAGCTGTTACTAGGGGCACGACTGGTAGATATAAGAGGGATATCTGAAGTACATAGAACATAGAACATTACAGCACAGAACAGGCCCTTCGGCCTTCGATGTTGCGCCGACCAATATAAAAAGCAATGCCCCTCCAAACTAAACCATTCCCTTCTCGTCCACATACTTATCAACTAACCTCTTAAATAAAGTAGGTTCTTTATTCAGAGTGGCTGGGGTGTGGAATGGGCTGTTGACTGTGAGTGGAGTGGGACACTTTAGAGCTTTCAAGCGGTTATTGGATAGGCACATGGAGTCTCTCACCATGGAACGATAAGAATGGGATAGCTTGATCCTGGTTTTGGACAAAACACAGCACAACATTGAGGACCAAAGGGCCTGTACTGTGCTGTACTGTTCTAACCTCGCCAGTCCAACCTTTCCTCATAAGACAACCCATCCATTTCAGGTATAGTAAATCTTCCCTGAACTGCCTCCAAAGCATTAGCATCTTTTCTTAAATGAGGAGATGAAAACAGTATTCCAGATTGGGGGTTGATTCTCCCAACTCACTGGGCTGCTCTGCCAGTGGAAGCCACTTCATGTTCTTCCCACTGGGCATCACGGCCTCCGCGACTAAGGTTTCCAGCATAATCAGCTCTGCACCACAAATCAGCATGGAGCTGATTACAATATGGAAATTTTCATTTTTCAATCCCGCTGGAGGGAAGAGTTGCCATTGCAACCTCGTCTGGGAGGTCGGGGTAAGGGGCAGTCACCTCTTGGGCACAGCCAGGCTGGCACTGCCAAAGGGGTAAGGTGGCACTGCCCCCAAGGGGCACTTTAGCATTGCCCAGCAGATAAAAGGGCAGTGCCTCTTTGGGGGTGATCGGCAGGGGTGGGGAGGTCCTGCTGCCATTCTGCATTAGTTTCAGCATATCAGCAGGAAATGCAAGGAGTAGTCAGACTCAGCTTGGATGCCTTGATAACTGCCTGGCCATGTTGATGGGCAGTCCAATTGAGTATCCCAGTACTGAGTCTGGCGATACAACAAGGCTGCTGGCAGCAGACTCTCCCCTGTCCAAACCCCGGAAGGTATTAACCCATTCTCTTCATCCCAGAAATCAATCCAGTGAACTATTGTTACATCTTTGCTAAGGCAAGAATGTCTTTCTTGCAATATGGAGACAAAACAGTACATAGTACTCCAGGTATGAACAAAGAACAGAGGGGCGGGGGGTTAAAAAAGACAAAAACGTTATTGTTAAACAAAGCTAACTAATGGAAATTTCCCTCAAGAAGGTGCTAGTGAGCTGTCTTCCTGAACTGCTGCAGTCCATGAGGTGTAGGTACACCCACAATGCTGTTACATTCTTAAATACTCAGCCCCATCACCCCCACTGGAACAAGTATTCTCTATTAGCAAAGAACAAAGAAAAAACAATCCTGAAGTTGTCTCATCTCGGACCTTGTTGATTTGGTTGTTGTACTGATTCACTTCTTCTTTAAATTTCAGGTCCACCATATTCATGTCCCTGGGATCTTTACTGAGGTGAGCATTCTGCCACTTGTCCCGAGCTTCCTCACTTGAGGCAGATTCAAGTAAGTTAAAAGCACTTCGGATAGCCTGTTTAAAAAAAAAGTGACTTGAATTAACTAGCTTGCCAGTAGTTATGAATATAAAAATCATAAATTAATTGCATCATTTCATTTGGTATTTCAAAAATAACTTCTTCTGCTTGCTATTTTAAGGAAAACTAAAAATTACTTCTGCTTTTGTCAGAAATAGGAACACAAGTCAACTTCTTGTAGCACTTATATGTTGGTGCTTAGTTCTACAGCCTTACCAAAACCCATCTGGGTGTTGAACTGTGTTCAACGTCATTTGATTTGATTTATTATTGTCACATGTATTAACGTCATTTGATTTGATTTATTATTGTCACATGTATTAACGTACAGTGAAAAGTATTGTCTCTTGCATGCTATATAGACAAAGCACATCGTTCACAGAGAATGAAATGAGGGAGAGCAGAATGTGGTGCTACAGACATAGCTAGGACGTAGAGAAAGATCAACTTAATGCAAGGGAAGTCCATTCAAAAGTCTGACAGCAGAGAAAAAGCTGTTCTTGAGTCGGTTGGTATGTGATCTCAGACTTTTGTACTTTTTCCCTGATGGAAGAAGGTAGAAGAGAGAATGTCGGGGATGCGTGAGGTCCTTAATTGTGCTGTTTGCTTTGCTGAGGCAGCGGGAAGTGTAGATTGAGTCAATGAATGGGAGGCTGGTTTGAAAGATGGATTGGGCTGCATTCACAACCTTTTGTAATTTCTTGCAGTCTTGGACAGAGCAGAAGGCATGACAAGCTATGATAAAAGAATGCTTTCAATGATGCATCTGTAAAAGTTGGTGACAGTCATAGCTGACATTCCAAATTTCCTTAGTCTTCTGAGAAAATAAAAGCACTCAACATTAGGAAAGAGGAATTGGAATTGGAGGGGTAAATATATTCCTGTCCGATACCAGAACAAAGGGTGAAACTAAGGTCAGTTCTGTAAACTTGGCTTTCATTTATTTGAGCTTAGAAGCGTGAGGATTACCTAAAGTATTTAAAATGGTATATGTGATCCAAACACTGTAGATGGGGAAACTATTCTCTCTAGTGGGGGATTCAAGAACGAGCAGAAATAATCCTAAAATTCTCTTCACATTTAAATGATTCGATCTTCCATACAGTCAAGAAAATATGCTGAAGTTAAGCAACCTTTCCCCACTATTTACCACTCTGACAGACCACAATGCTTCACTGCTAACATGCGTTTTTTAAAATAAGTCATTTTTATTATTCAATTTTTTTTTTATCCTTCTATCAAAATTTTTGGAATGCTGATGATAAGCTCTGGGATGCGTGCTCATGTCTCTTCCACATCTAAGCAGTGGTGGGCAGGAGAAATCAGCAACTCTTCTTCTCCAAACCCCGCACCCCCACACCCATCCTGCACAACATCAAAAGAACAGAGCGTTTTAAACATCTAAAAGGGAAAACGTTCATAACTTCACATTTCTTGTCTCATTTCTGAGACTTGACTGTGAAAATTAATAATGAGATCCAAGCCAAGCTCACGCCACTGTTTCACAATTCATATCTTTACCTTGGCTCCACACCGTGTCGATTCTACAATGATCTTCTGCCTCTTTGTATTTGCCTTGGGCTTCACTAGGATATCTTCCACATCTAATTTGAAAAGTTTCGTAAACATTTACAAGCTGGACAGGAAACCTTAGATACATTCATTCAAGAGAAATCTTTCTTCCTATATTGCAGCTTTCAAAAATGTATATGACAATGGAGACATTTTCATAATATCTTATAGCTAAGATCGCATCTGCAAACAACATCTCGGTAAATCCTCAGGATTTTTCAAAGCACCTGGGGGGGGCTAATTGCTTTCTTCTGAAGTGCAGTGGACCCTTGTATAGAATGAAACATGGCGATGAACCCATTTCAAGCTGGCAAAGTATTCTGGATTTCATAATCCTGTTTGCCTTGTTTAACAAAAGAAACAAACTCGTAGCCACCTATAGAGATAGAAGAGAGGGATGGAAGGGAAAGAAGGGATAGAAAGGTTACAGAGCGGGGATGGGACGAGCAGACAAACACATGCATTAGGCTCAGTGGTCTATAGTTCCCTGTTTTCGCTCTACCTCCCTTTTTAAATAGAGGTCTTACATTAGCTATCCTGAACTATTCCAGAGTCCAAAGAATTTTGGAAAATAACCAACAACGAATCTACTATTTCCAGGACCACTTCCTTAAGTATTCTGGGATGAAGATTATCAGGACCTGGAGATTAATCCACCTTCAATTCCATCAAGTTCCCCAAAAAACATTTCTCTACTAATGCTGATTTCCTTCAGCTCCTCACTAAAGCACATTTCTCTCAGCACTTCTGGTACATTATCAATTTCTTCCTTTGTGAAGGCTGAAGCAAAGTATAAATTTAATTCCTCAGCCACTTCTTTATTCCCCTTTATGAATTATCCCATTTCTGATTGTAAGGGGTCTACATTTGTTTTTGTCATTCCATTCTTAATCAATCACTTGGTCCTTCTTTGGAGAATTTTAAGCTGCTCCCAATCCTCAGGCCTATTGCTTTTCCTTGCTTTTTCCTAATATTAATCTTATACTATCTCTCATTTCCCTTCTAAGCCAAGGTTTGGCCACAATTCCCTTACCATTCTTACGCCGAATAGGAACAACTTCTGGAGTTCGCCTATTTGTTTTTAAATGCCTGCCATTGTCTGTCCACTGTCTTTCCTTTCAATAATGTTTCCCAATCCATCATGGCCAATTCATGCTTCATACCATCACAGTTATCTTCATTGAGATTCGGGAACCGAGTCTCAAAATCAACTATATCACTATCCACCTTGACAATTCAACCATGGTCACTTGTCACCAAGGGTGCTCTCACAATTAAATCTTTCTCATTGCACAATACCCAGTTCAAGATGGCCTGGTCCCTAGTTAGTTCCTTAATGCATTGCTCCAGAAAACCATCCTGTACGCACTCCAGAAATTCCTCCTTTATTGTACTGTAACTAATTTGACTCTCCCAATCTATATGCAGATTAAACTCACCTATTGTCACAGATGGTCCTTCAACACATGAAACTCTGATTTCCTGTCTAATGCTTCTTTCAACACTACCACTACATTTTGGTGGTCTGTATGTCATCCCCACCAATTTTGCTCCTTGTTGTTTCTTAACTCCATTCATACAGATTCTAAATTATCTATGCTAATATTTTCCTCAATATCAGTATTCTGTATCCTCTCGAGTTCTCTGGAAAGATGATCTCATTGAAGTATGCACAAAATTCTTACAGGACTTGACAGAGTAGATGCAAGAAGGACATTTCCCCAAGTTCACAGGCGATCGCAGAAGGGAGGGGACCTAGAAGCAAAGGACACAACCTAGGTACACTTTTGAGACGAGGAGAAATTTATTCAGTCAGAAGGTGGTAGGTACATCGTTACAATTCTCCATCCCAGAGAGATATGGAAGCTCAGCCATATGGTACGTTCAAAGCAGAAGTCAATAGATTCCTGGGTATCAATGACATTAAGGGACATGGGGATGATATGGGGTGACAGCTTTGAGTAGAAGATCATCCATGATCCAGTTAATTGGCAGGGCAGACTCAAGGGGTCAAAAGGACTCCTCCTGCTCCTGTGTTCTTGAATAAAAGTTTGAAGCAGATGAGAGAGAGGGACAGATGAAATATATGGTAAGTCACAAGCTGTTACCTAAAGTAAATCCCCTGTATAGCTGGAGGTAAGCAGTGAAGAGACGAGCCAGAGAGGTCAATACTTTTCCACTTGTCTCACCACCGTACAGCTCCTGACAGCAATGGACCAGGCCATAGGCTGAGCTGCCATAATGTGCCTTGTCCAGAACTCCACATAGCAGCTCTCCCTCCAGAATGACAACCTGTCATCCCAAAGAAAACCAGTGTAAGTGCAATAAATATTAATTGGATGAAATCACATTCAGCCATGTTAGCAACATCACTGCAAAAGTCAAAGTGCTAATTTAACAAAAAACATTAAGACGAAAGAACTTGAATTTATATTATATCGCATCTTACAAAATGTCCCAAAATATTTTGCATTGAATTAATTCCTTTGACAAGCTGTCACTATTTTAGTACCACCCATATCCCAGAAAATATTTTCAAAAAGCCAACTCCAAGTGACCCAGTTGATAAAGACACTGTTAACCCTACAGATGTTGTGGAGTTGCCAGCATTGGACTGGGCACAGTAAGCACTCTCACAACACCAGGTTAAAATCCAACAGGTTTATTTGGTAGCACGAGCTTTTGGAGTGCCACTCTTTCATCACAAGTTCCAGCTGAGACTACTTACCCAACCTTACAGAGTAAGAATTCCCACACCAGTTTCCCTTGTCTAAGACAGGTTAACTGATCTTTACCCAGGGGGTGGTCTTTACCCAGAGGGTGGTAAGGGTATGGAATGCCTTGCCTGCGTCAGTTGTAGATGCGCCAAGTTTGGTGGCGTTTAAGAGGTTAGTAGATAAGTTTATGGATGAAAAGGGAATGGTTTAAGTTAGAGGGTCACTGCTTGTTCCTAATTGGTCGGCGCAACATCGAGGGCCGAAGGGCCTGTTCTGCGCTGTAATGTTCTATGTTCTATGATCCCTGCCAGGGAAAGCATTTGGATCTGGCAACTGAGCTGGAGAACGGGAAAATCACGTGGCTTTATGCACTCCTGATCACTATCCAGCAAGTGCACTTGCGGCAACGACAACAACAGACTCAAACTGTTCACAGCCTATCCATCTCGCCAAACTGACAAATACCCCACTAGATCTCACACTGTCCAAACTCGCAAAGGAAGGAGGAGAGCCAGGCTGAGTTGTGACAGGTGCCTGCAGTTCACAAATTAATAACCCTGTATGTCAGTCAGCACCTTGAGGACTTTTGGCCTTCTATGTTGCACCGACCAATGGAACAATCTAATAACCCTCTAACCTAAACTATTCAAATATTATCCTTGTGCCTATCCAATGACCATAAGCAAGAGGGAAAACAACCAAGCACAAAAATTCAATTTTGAACAGTCCCAAGATTGCAAAGCACATTGAAAGTATTAACTTACCTTGGACTCAGACATCCATTCTGGATCGAAGTTTACCACCGCGTGCTGTGCTGCTTTAACCCAAGCTTTCCCGCTGATTTTAGAATTCCCTATTAAATTCAATGGTATGTGATCCTTGGGAATCACATTAATCAGCAATGTAGAGACAACCTGAGAAGACAATTGTGTGTTTACATACAGCATAGAGAAATGAGAACTACCCAGTGACAGTACAATAATAAATAGCTATTTATTAACAAAATCATCACAAGCTATCTACAGCATTCGATATGCTTCAGGGTCATATTAACATTCTTTATTCTGACGCGGTACAAGCTGGGTTAAAATGTATACATTTTTCTCTACTCCCCTATTCTCTGTTCCTTCACCAAAAGATATTAACTTCAGCTCGATAATGATTCCAAGGCTAGCGGATACCACACTCTCACCTTGCCCAAGCAGTCAAGTGTGAGCTTGACTCAGAGTTGATGATTTATTGAGTGTATGTGGTTTGACAGCAATTCTAATTCTGGCCCATTTAACATCCACACTTACTAGTAGTAATGTGCAGGAGGAGTCATTCCACACCACTCAACAGCCTGCCTGGCTCCCACGTATCAATTCCGTGAGTCAAGAGAGGCTGAGGTGAGCTGCAACATCTTCTACAAAGGCTCTGCCCAAGGTTAGCTAACTCACCAAAAAGGAGGATCGATTGTGACAACCTTCCTATTCTGTATGGCTCACAACCATGCAAGGTGTTTGATAAGGTCCCCCATGCAAGGCTTCTGGAAAAAGTGAGAGGGCATGGGATCCAAGGGGCTTTGGCCTCGTGGATCCAGAACTGGTTTGCCAGCAGAAGGCAGAGAGTGGTTGTGGATGGGTCTTGTTCTGCATGGAGGTTGGTAACCAGTGGAGTGCCCCAGGGATCTGTTCTGGGACCCCTGCTGTTCGTCATTTTCATAAATGACCTGGAATGAGGCCACTGGGATGAGGAAGTGGAAGTGGGTTAGTAAGTTCGCCGATGATACAAAGGTCGGTGGTGTTGTGGAAGGTCTGGAGGGATGGCAAAAGTTGCAGCGGGACATAGGCAGGATGCAAGACTGGGCGGAGAAGTGGCAGATGGACTTCAATGCAAATAAATGTGTAGTGGTCCATTTTGGCAGGAATAATGGGATGAAGGAGTACAATATAAGGGGTAGGAGTCTTAGCTGTGTTGTAGAGCAGAAGGATCTCGGGGTCCAGGTCCATAGGAATCTTAAATTGTCCTCGCAGATGGAGGGAGTGGTCAAGAAGGCGTACAGTGTACTGGCCTTCATTAATCGAGGAATAGAGTTTAGGAGTCAGGAGGTAATGATGCAGCTCTATAAGACTCTTGTCAGACCCCACTTGGAGTATTGTGCGCAGTTCTGGTCGCCTCATTATAGAAAGGATGTAGAGGCTATTGAAATAGTTCAGAGGAGATTTACAAGGATGCTGCCTGGATTGGGAGGCAGGCTTTATGAAGATAGGTTGAGGGAGCTGGGACTCTTCTCACTGGAGAAACGTAGGTTGAGAGGCGACCTGATAGAGGTTTATAAAATGTTGAGAGGAATAGATAGGGTGGACTCTCAGAGACTATTTCCCCGAGCTGAATTGGTCACTACGAGAGGACACAGATTTAAGGTGCAGGGAAGCAAATACAAAGGAGATGTCAGGGGTAGGTTTTTCACTCAGAGGGTGGTCTTTTCACTGGGGTTTTTTGAAAGACTCCTGGATGAGTATATGGAAAAGAATAGGATAGGGGGTTATAGATAGGTCTGTGGATTGGTAGATGTGATCGGCGCAAGGGTGGACGGAAGGGCCTGTTTGTGCTATATTGTTCTATGTTTAACCATGTTGAATTTGCTCTCGTTATTCAAGTCACTGGATGAATACTCTTCATTTATTATTTGACTCCTTTTCTTTTTAAGACTCCCACACCATGCTCCCCCCCTCCCCCACATATTCCATCCCCAGATATCGATCCCATTCAACTAAGATGCCAACCCTGGTTCTTGGATTTTTTTGCCACGGATGCCCCCTGAAAGACAGCTTTTTTATCCTCACTATGAGGAACCGAAGCTTTCCTTCTCTTTAATATATATTTTGATGTTAAGAAGTATATCAAATACATTCCGAGTGGCAGAAATGATACCAGGCTTGATCAGTCAGTCGGTCAATATTTTTCTTCAGAATACGAAGTTGGAGCAGTGTAAACATATTACCAGGTGGCACAGTTATACTGCAACTACCAGTCTCAGACAGCAGTTGACATGGATTTGGTCACTGCAGCCAAATGGAAGCTCAGGTCAGTAGCTGTACATTCCTGGCCAGCAAAATTTCAAGGGCACAAATCACATGGGAAATCCCCCAATCACCCAGACTCACCTTGGTGGGAGAATTGTGTAAGCAGCAGGAAACCAGGAAAACTCCCGAGAGATTCCAGATGAAAACGAGAAAATGGTGAAAACGATTGACTGTGCAGGCAGAAAGCACCCCATCTCTCCAAATACACGCACAAGCTTTGTATTCTGCTATTGATTCATCTACTTATTTTTTCCCAGTCTGATATTTCTGTTTTTAAACAACTAATGACAATATTGTCAGGAGAACTAGCAAAGGGTATTATTAGGTCCAAAACAAAATAATGCAAGGCACTGTAAGATAGGGGTATCGTGGTTATAAGGCTGAGGCAAAGGGATGAAGGTACAGATCAATGATGATCTGACACAATGGTGGAACAGGTTTGAGTGCTGAATAGTCCACCCCTGTTCCTATGCAAAAGAAGCTGAAATAGTCAGCAAAGTTATATTATGCTTAAATTCAGGAAGGACTTCTGCAAAATCACCCACTCCATCAAAAGTGACTCCACGGAGTAAGATTTTCCAATCACACACATCGCATCAAAATAAATCGGCACCTGGTGATAAAACAGGACTGTTCCTTTATTACCCTCGCTCAATTCAGAAACAATAAACAGGGCACAAAATAGAATTAGAAAATTTTTTTCAAGGTTTGGTTGCTGGAGCTCCTAAGTGAGAGTGAGGTTGGGTATCTCTGCTTCTGTAATCACGTACAATTTATTATTTCAGTGCTAATTAACATCTTAACTTCTGACAGCTCAACAGTCAGCGGAATTACCTGCTTTCCAGTCCAGAGTGGATACGGTTTAATCACAGCAGGTTGAAGAATCTTCACCCGGCCCTTTTTGTCTGTGAGGCCTCTGTAGACGAGCTCCATGTACTGTTCTCGGGTGAAGAAACGGCCTCGGATTGTCATGGATGTGCCAGAGACCATGTGATCCTGAATTAGACCCGCCAAAGGTTTACCATCCTAGTGGAAAGTATCAAAGAATGTTTTACATTTAATCACTGACACAATATCCATGGGGAGTTAACGACAAGATTACCTCCTGGAGAAAGGCAGAGAGACAACATGCTCGCTCATCAACTGGAAGGCGGAACACTCACGTTGACTTAAGTCATTGCCCCAGTGAGAGCAGATTGCAAGTTAACACTGCGCATGCGCCAAGTTTGGCACCAACAGATTGGCACATGCGCAGTGGCTCACTCAGTGCAATGCTGCCAGCCTCGCCAGCGGAAACAGGCCTCCTCCACAGCTTTTAACATAGAACACAGAACAAACTACAGCACAAACAGGCCCTTCGGCCCACAAGTTGTGCCAATCATATCTATTCCTACCAGGCCATAGAACTATCTGTAACTCCCAATCCTATTAAATCCCATGTACTCATCCAGAAGTCTCTTAAAAGACCCCAGCGAGTTCACCTCTACCACCACTGACGGCAACCGATTCCATTCAATCACCACCTTCTGAACGAAAAACTTACCCTAACATCTCCTCTGTACTTGCCCCCCAGCACCTTAAACATGTGTCTCTCGTAGTGACCATTTCAGCCCTGGGAAACAGCCTCCGAGAATCCACTCTATCTATTCCTCTCAACATCTTATAAATCTCTATCAGGTCGCCTCTCAACCTTCATCTCTCCAGGGAGAAGAGACCTAGCTCTCTCAACCTATCTTCATAAGACATGCCCCCCAATCCAGGCAACATCCTTGTAAATCTTCTCTGCACCCTCTCAATCGCTTCCACATCCTCCTATAGTGAGGCGACCAGAACTGCACGCAGTACTCCAAGTGGGGTCTGACGAGGATCTTATAAAGTTGGGATTTATAAAGTTTTCAATGAGATTTATACTAATGAACTCTGCAGTGCAATGTATGTGAGATTCTTCTTTGAACTTTCATTGGAAAAAAAAAATCATGATTTACTCCAGTTTTCACGCAAATTCAACACTTACAATGTTTTTGGGAGAACCCCAGTCATTAGGTGGGGAGCACAAAAAAGTTAGTGAAGTACAAAGAACAAAGAACAAAACAGCACGGGAAACAGGTCCTTCGGCCCAACGAGCCCGCGCCGCCACCCCGATGTTCCCACCTCTACCCACGATCCCTGTAGAATTTCAGCGTAAAATATTACAACCTCAGGGAAGAGTAGATTTTAAAAGCAAGGGAAAAAAAGAGAACTGGGAAGTGAGTGAGATAACATCAGCTAAGGATGCACTGGGGGCTCAAATGTATTGCTCCCACACTCTCAGAATTCCTATTCAGCCCATGATGTCTGCAGTGCATTCCTTCGCCTACACCTTCTGCCATTCCCCTATTCAGTATTTCCTCATTCAAACTCATCACATTATTTTCACCATAGTACATTTACAGCAGTAACAAATAAATGGATGCTCGAAATCTGAAATGAAAACAGAAAATTCTAAATTGGAGCAAGGCCAATTGTTGGTATCAGGCAGGAATTTTCAAAAATTAATTGGGGGAGTCTCTGGGAAGGCAAAGAGATGTCTGATAGGTGGCAGGGTTTCAAAAATGTGTTAACTAGGGTTTAGGGTAAAACACATTCCTCTTAGATGAAGGGCAAGGCTGGTAGAAGTAGGGAACCCTAGATGACTCGGGATATTGAGGCCGTGAGAAGAAGAATGAGGCAAATGACACGCATAGGCAGCTGCAATCTAGTGAATCCCTTGAAGAGTATAGGGAGTGTAGAAGTAGAGTTAAGAGACAAATCAGGAGGGCAAAAAGAGACACGAGATTATTTTGGCAGATAAAGCAAAGAAGAATCCAAACAGCCTCTACAAATATACAAAGGGCAAAAGAATAACAAGGGAGAGAGTAGGACCTCTTAAGGACCAATAAGGTCATCTGTATACAGATCCACAAGAGATGGATGAGATCCTGAATGAATATTTCTCATCAGTATTTACTACTATTGAGAAAAGCACGGATATCAGGGAACTTGGGGAAAAAAACAGTAATGTGTTGAGGAGTGTACGTGTTACAAAGAAGGTAGTGCTGAAAGTACTACCTAATCCATCAAGATAGATAAAATCCCCGGAACCTGATGAAGTGTATCTCAGGACATAGTGGGAAGCTAGGGAGGAAACTGTGGGTCCCCTAGTCGAGCTACTTGAATCATCGACAGTCACAAGTGAGATTGGGGGTGGCAAATGTTGTGTCTATGTTTAAAAAGGATTGCTGGGAAAAGCTGTGGAATATAAGCCAGTGAGCCTCATATCTGTGATGGGTAAATCATTGGAAGATATTTTGAGAGACAGGATTCATAGGCATTTAGAGACACAAGTACTGATTCAAGAAATCAGCATGGCTTTGAGAGAGGAAAATCATGCCTCACAAATTTGATTTGAGTTTTTTGAAGGAATAACCAAGAAAGCAGATGAGGGCAGTGCAGTTAATGTTGTCTACATGGACTTTAGCAAGGGCTTTGACAAGGAACCACAAGACAGATTATTGCACAAAGTTAAATCTCATGGGATCCAGGCTGAGGTATTTAAATAGATACAAAATTCTTGACAGAAGCCAGAGAGGGTGGTTGTCGAAGGTTGTTTTCCAAATTGGAGGTCTGTGATCAACAGTGCGCCTCAAGGATCAGTGCTGGGTCCACTGTCATTTGTCATTTATATTAATGATTTGGGTGAGAATATAGGAGGCATGGTTAGTAAGTTTGCAAATGACACCAAGATTGGTGGCATAGTGGACAGTGAAGAAAGTTATCTCCAATTGCAACGGGATCTTGATCAATTGTGCCAGTAGGCTGATAACTGGCAGATGGAGATTGACTTAGACAAATGCGAGGTGATGCATTTTAGTAGACTGAATCAGGGCAGGACTTACTCAGTTAATGGTAAGGCGTTGGGGAGAGTTACAGAGCAAAGAGATCTAGGATACGTATTCACAACTCCTTGAAAGAGGAGTCACAGTTGGACAGAGCAGTGAAAGCATTCAGCATGCTTGGTTTCATCTGTCAGAACACTGAATATAGGAGTTGGGATATCTTATTGAAGTTGTACAAGACATTGGTAAAGCCACACTTGGATTACTGTTTGCAGTTCTGGTCACCTTATTATAGAAAGGATATTATTAAACTACAAAGAGTGCAGAAAAGATTTACTAGGATAGTACCAGGACTTGATGATTTCAGTTATAAGGAGAGGCTGGATAGATTGGGATGTTTTTCTTTGAAGCATAGGAGGCTGAGGGATGATCTTTGAGAGATCTATAAAATAATGTGGGGCACAGATCAGCTAAATAGTCGATACCTTTTCCCAAAGGTAGTACAGTCTAAAACTAGAAAACATAGGTTTAAGGTGAGAGGGAAGAAATACAGAAGTGTCCAGAGGGGAAATTTCTTCACACAGAGAGTGTTGAGTGTCTGGAACAAGCTGCCAGAGTTAGCAGTAAAGGTGGGGACAATTTTGTCTTTTAACAAGCATTTAGATAGTTACACAGGTACGATGAGTATATGGGCCAAATGCAGGCAACTGGGATTAGCTTAGGGGTTTAAAAAAAAGAGAGGCTGGGATGAACAAGTTCAGTCAAAGGGCTTGTTTCCATACTGCAAACCTCTATGACTCTAAAACATTGGATAAACTCAGTATGTCTGGCAGCATCTGCAGAAACAAGTTCTGTAGAAGGATCATTTAGATCTAAAACGTTAACTCTGTTTCTCTCCACAAATACTGCCAAACCAGCTGAATTTATCCTGCATTTTCTGTTTTTATTACAGTAGTAACAATGCAGAGTCAAGTCTTTACAGAGGCACCATGTTCACAATTCCCACGATTTGCTCACATCTAAGTACCATTGTGTCCTTTGATTGTTACATATTATGCCGTTATCAATAAATCAACGTGAAGCAAAGATACTTTCAGATGCCAGTATATCCAATAAATTCTAAATGCACACAACTAAAATATATTTTATCCTCTGTAATTTCTTTCAATTTTTCCATTATCGTGGCTCAGTACCATTTCTCAAAATGCGAGTGTTCAGACTAATGCTGAATGCTTATTTTCATACAGTTCATCTTCCTCCATCTGTGGAAACATCTGTTTCCTGTATGCCCTTACAATCTTACGTTCAGCAAAAGATTGTCTTAAGTCACTCATGGTGCACACTTAACTAATTAAGTGTGCTACAGACTGGTACTCGGCCTATATGTGCATTCCCAGTAGAAAAAAAATTCTCCATTAGAAATAGTCATTTGGGCTTGTATTTGCCTTGTCAGCACTTGTGAAAATACAGCCCGGTCAGGAAGTTGGCAATCAGTGACAAGATGCAAAAAGCAAAGGGTGGGGAATTGTACAATATCTAACTCTGCAAAATGTTACTTTTCCACTCAAGTAAAATCAGCTTAATTTTCCCATCTTTATTTGCTTCCATAGATCATAGAATCCCTACAGTAAAAAAGGAGTCCATTTGGCCCATTGAGTCTACACCAACCACAATCCCACCAGGTTCTATACCTGTAAGTCCATGCATTTACCCTAGCTAGTCCCCGTGACACTAAGGGTCAATTTAACTTGGCCAATCCATTTAACCTGCACATCTTCAGACTGTGGGAAGAAACCGGAGCACCTGTAAGAAACCCACGCAGACACAGGGAGACCGTGTAGACTCCATACAGGCAGTGACACAAGCCGTGAATCAAGCCCCAGTCCCCATCACTGTGCAACAGCAGTACTAGCTACATTACGTGTCTGATTTTACCATCAAGGTGCACCCATTTTCGGGTGCAAAAACCTGGTAAAGTCAGGCGTGAGGCGAATAGCATGATCCACGCTGCCTCCACGCTGGTTCTCCCTTTATCAAGGCCTGAAAACAGCCATGATTGGGACTGCAACCGAAATGGTGCAACAGCCACTTAAATGCATTTGCATGCATTTAAACTGACTTAATGAGCTGCATGCCCAACTTTACCAGCACTTCCCCTTTTACCATTACATTTGCCCATCCAGAATCTGAGCAAAAGGGGAACCACATACTATCTTTTTTTCTGTCCTGAGCGTGCACATTTGGAGACACTGATTGCAGCTGCAGGATTTTGGATATGTTAATTCCTGCCCACAGGGAGCAGCGCGATTCGGAATCGCTGATGTTTTTTCAGACAGAGTGCAAACAGGGGCGTCTAAAAGTCGGATCTGAAACACTCCCAGTTTCAAATCCGCCCAGCGCTTAAAATCAAAATGGTAAAATAAGGCCCTATGTACTTGCCTTGGGAACCAGATATTGCTCATCGGTACTGGCAATCACATAGGCCTCTGCTCGACCAAGTTCATTCTGTGGGAAGTGTGCATTCATTTCATCACCATCAAAGTCAGCGTTGTAGGCTTTACAGTTCGCATAGTGAAGCCTCAAAACCTTCTCTCCTGGGAGGATCCGGGCAAGATGGGCCTGTATGGATGGCCTGTGCAAAGTTGGTTGGCGGTTCAGCAACAGAACATCTCCATTCTTAATGTGTCGGCACACCTGACAAAATTATATAAAATATTGTATTACTTCATTTTTTTTGTTAAGTTGTGTAGACACATTAGATTCAAACTCAATTGGCAATAAAGGCTCTTGTTTTTGTGGCTCCAGGCCTTAGTGTCCATTGATGTTTTTGGCCTCATTATTTCCACACATTCAACATCTTCTCCAAGGCTGAGGCTCAGCTTCCTCTTTTCATATCAAATATCACTTTCCTGCAGCACCGTATAAAGCCCAGATCTGAATACCCTGCCTGGATTGGAGAAATTCCAACGGCCCATAAACACTAGGACAGAGTGGTAAAAAACGTTTATTGTCCGATAGGTGATCTGTCCACATTCCAAACAAACAAGGAGCAATGCAAACTGAGATCTGCTAACAAAATGTAATACAAGAGATGGCAAAAAACAACTGAAGCCATAGAATGGTTACATCACAGAGGCCACTTGGCCCACCAGGTCTGTATCACTCCAACACCCTTCCTCTATAGCACAGCACATGTATTTACTCAGGTACTCATTCAATTCCCTTTTAAAAGCCATGATTAAGTTGTAACAGTTTAAAGTTTATTCATTAGTGTCACAAGTAGACTTACATTAACACTGCAATGGAGTTACTGTGAAAGTCCCCTAGTCGCCACACTCTGGCACCTGTTCGGGTTCACTGAGGGAGAATTTACATGACCAATGCACCTAACCAGCACCTTTCAGACTGTGGAAGGAAACCGGAGCATCCAGACGAAATCCATGAAGACATAGGAAAAACATGCAGACTCTGCACAGACAGTGATACAAGCTGGGAATTGAACTTGTGTCCCTGGTGCTGTGAGGCAGCAGTGCTAAAGCAGTGTGCCACCGTGCATCTTATGCCTCTGCTCACTCTCAGTGCATTCCTGAATAAAAGCGCTGTTGTGTTGCCTTTGATACTTTAAATTTGTATCCTCTGGTTGTTGGTTTTTCCATCAACAGCAATAGTTCCTCTCTGTCTATTCTGTCTTAGAACATAGAACATTACAGCGCAGAAGAGGCCCTTCGGCCCTCGATGTTGCACCGACCAATTAAGAAAAAGCATGACCCCCTAACTTAAACCATTCCCTTTTCACCCATAAACTTATCTACTGACCTTTTAAACGCCACCAAACTTGGCGCATCTACAACTGACGCAGGCAGGGCATTCCATACCCTTACCACCCTCTGGGTAAAGAACCTATCCCTGACATCTGTCCTATAACTACCACCCCTTAATTTAAAGCTATGTCCCCTCGTGCTAACTTTCTCCATCCAAGGAAAAAGGCTATCACTGTCCACCCTATCTAAACCTCTAATCATCTTATATGTTTCAATAAGGTCTCCTCTTAGCTGCCTTCTTTCTAACGAAAACAACCTCAAATCCCTCAGCCTCTCTTCGTAAGACCTGCCCTCCATACCAGGCAACATCCTGGTAAACCTCCTCTGTACCCTCTCCAATGCCTCCACATCTTTCTTATAATGTGGGGACAAGAACTGTACACAATACTCCAAGTGCGGCCGCACTAGAGTTTTGTACAGTTGCAACATGACGTTGCGGCTCCGAAATTCAATCCCCCTACCAATAAAAGCTAAGACTCCGTATGCCTTCTTAACAACCTTATCGACTTGATTGCCAACGTTCAGGGATCTATGCACATATACACCAAGATCCCTCTGTTCATCAACACTATTAAGAGTCCTACCATTAGCCCTATACTCTACACATTTGTTATTCCTGCCAAAGTGAATTACCTCACACTTTTCCACATTAAACTCCATTGCCACCTCTCGGCCTAGCTCTGCAACTTGTCCAAGTCTCTCTGCAAACTAGAACACCCCTCTTCACTATCTACCACTCCTCCGACTTTGGTGTCATCCGCAAATTTACTAATCCATCCTTCAATACCTTCATCCAGATCATTTATAAAAATTACAAACAGCAGGGGCCCCAAAACAGATTCCTGAGGTACACCATTTGTAACCAAACTCCATGATGAATAATTTCCATCAACCACCACCCTCTGTCTTCTATCAGCTAGCCAATTCCTGATCCAATACATCTGCAGAAGTCTTCCATGGGGAACCTTATCAAACGCCTTACTAAAGTCCATATATACGTCAACTGCCTTACCCCCATCCACCTCTTTGGTCACTTTTTCAAAAAACTCAATAAGGTTAGTAAGGCACGACCTACCCTTCACAAAACCATGCTGACTATCCCCAATCAATTCATTTCTCTCTAAATAACTATAAATCCTATCCTAATATTCTTTCCAATACTTTGCCCACAACAGAAGTAAGACTCACCGGTCTATAATTCCCAGGAAAGTCTCTATTCCCCTTCTTGAGCAATGGGACCACATTCGCTATCCTCCAGTCTTCCGGCACTATACCTGTAACCAACGCCGACCTGAAGATCAGAGCCAGAGGCTCTGCAATCGCCTCTCTTGCCTCCCAGAGAATCCTGGGGTAAATCCCGTCCGGTCCAGGGGACTTATCTATTTTCAAACCCTCAAGAATATCTAGCACCTCCTCCTTATCTACTTCAATACTTTCCAGTTTACAACCCTGTATCCCAGTGTTCTCCACAACTACATTTACATCTCCCTGCATGAATACCGAAGAGAAATATTTGTTCAGTGCCTCTCCAATCTCTTCAGGCTCCTCGCATAACTTCCCACTACTGTCTCTGACTGGCCCTGGTTAGAATCTTGCCCTAAGATTGGTTAGAATCTTGCCCTAACCAATCTTCTATTCTTAACATAACTAAAGAAAGCTTTAGGATTCTTCTTCATCCTATCAGCCAAAATCTTCTCGTGTCCTCTTTTAGCTCTTCTCAACTCACTCTTTAGCTCACTCCTGGCTAATCTATAGCTTTCTAGTGCACTAACTGAGCCTTCAAGCCTCATCCTGACATAAGCCTCCTTTTTCCTTTTAACCAGCGAATTAATTTTTTTAGTACACCATGGTTCCCTTACTCAACCATTTCCTCCTTGCCTGACAGGGACATACTTATCAAGAACTCGCAGTAGCTGCTTCTTGAATAAGCTCCACATTTCAGATGTTCCCAGTCCCTGTAGTTTCCTAGTCCAACCTATGCACCTTAATTCTCTCCTAATTCTCTCCCTGTGTCTATGGGAGTTTGCGCATTCTCCCCGTGCTAGCGTGGGTTTTCTCCGGGAGCTCCGGTTTCCTCCCACATCCCAAAGATGTGCTCTTAGGCTAATTGGCAAAACAAATTCTCCCTAAATTGTCTCAAATTTGGTTTTTAATCCATAGGTCTATAAACATGGACAGGGATCGCGGGTAGAAATGGGAACATCGAGGTGGCGGTGCGGGCTCGTTGGGTCGAAGGGCCTGTTTCCCGTGCTGTTTTGTTCTTTGTTAATAGCCTCATAATTACCATTTCCCCCAGCTATAACTACTGCCCCCAGGTTTATGCCTATCCCTATCCATCACTAAGGTGAACGTAACCGAATTGTGGTCGCTATCACCAAAATGTTCACCAACTTACAAGTCTAACACCTGGTCTGGCTCATTGCCCAGCACCAAATCCAATATAGCCTCACCTCTAGTTGGCCTATCTACATACTGAGTCAAAAAACCTTCCTGCACACTTTGTATAAAAACTGATCCCTCTAACGAGCTAGAGCTATAGCTATTCCAATCAATATTAGTAAAGTTAAAGTCCCCCATAACAATTACCCTATTACTTCCACTCCTGTCCAGGATCGACTTTGCAATCCTTTCCTCTACCTCTCTAGAACTTTTAGGAGGTCTATAAAGGACTCCCAACAGGGTGACCTCTCCTCTCCTATTTCTAATCTCAGCCCATACTACCTCAACAGACAAGTCCTCATCAAACTTCTTTTCTGTCACTGTGATACAGTCTTTGACTAATAATGCCACTCCTCCCCCCCCTTCTCTACTCTGACTGAAGCATTTGAACCCCGGAACCTGCAACAACCATTCCTGTCCCTGCTCTATCCATGTCTTTGAAATGGCCACAACATCAAAGTTCCAGGTACTGATCCAAGCTGCAAGTTCATCCACCCTATTGCGAATAGTATAAAGTATACACATTTCAAACCATGCTCTACTCCACCCATATGATGCTGTGCTTTACAGTCCTCGTCTATGACCCCCCCCTATTCTTGTCCCTCTTAACATCCAAGCTACTCAGAATCCCACCCCCTCTCTGAATCAGTTTAAACCCCCCTGTATAGCCTTTGCAAATTTTCCCCTCAAGATATTGGTTCCCCTCTGGTTCAGGTGTAGACCATCTCTCTTGTAGAGGTCCCACCTACCCCAGAATGAGCCCCAATTGTTCAAGAACCTGAACCCCTCCCTCCTGCACCATCCCCGTAGCCATGAGTTCAAACATTCCCAATCTCTCTTCTTCTCTAAGCTATCCTGTGGCACAGGCAAGAGTCCAGAGATAACCACTGTTTGTTTTGGCCCTAAGTTTCCACCCCAACTCCATAAATTTCTGTTTAATATCTCCTTCCCTTGAACCCCTCATGATTCTGAATATCTCGTCAAATTTCTTCTCAATCTTCTGAGAAAGACAATCCTAATTTCTCCAATCTATCCACAAAACTGAAGTTCCTTATCCCTGAAACTGTTCTCATGAACTGTTTCTGCAGCTCCCATTAAGCCTTCCAAAAGTTCCACATCCTACATTGGACACAGTGCAGTTGTGAGGGCCAAGGCAGTGTTTTATTAAAATTCAGCATATCTTGTAACTGTACAAAACTCTAGTGCAGCCGCACTTGGAGTATTGTGTGCAGTTCTGGTCCCCACATTATAAGAAAGATGTGGAGGCATTGGAGAGGGTACAGAGGAGGTTTACCAGGATGTTGCCTAGTATGGAGGGCAAGTCTTATGAAGAGAGGCTGAGGGATTTGAGGTTGTTTTCGTTAGAAAGAAGGCGGCTAAGAGGAGACCTTATTGAAACATATAAGATGATTAGAGGTTTAGATAGAGTGGACAGTGATAGCCTTTTTCCTAGGATGGAGAAAGCTAGCACGAGGGGCCACAGCTTTAAATTAAGGGGTGATAGTTATAGGACGGATATCAGAGGTAGGTTCTTTACCCAAAGGGTGGTTCGGGAGTGGAATGCCCTGCCTGCAGCGGTTGTAGATGCGCCAAGTTTGTGGCGTTTAAGAGGTTAGTTGATAAGTATATGGAAGAGAAGGGAATGGTTTAGTTTGGAGGGGCATTGCTTTTTATATTGGTCGGCGCAACATCGAAGGCCGAAGGGCCTGTTCTGTGCTGTAATGTTCTATGTTCTATGTTCTATCTTCCTCGTTTTTGTATTCTATGGATCGAATCTCTCACAGGGCTTGGTAGAATCTGACATACTGTGCATTTGACCAGTGTGACCATACATGCCTTTTTTGTTTTTCCACACCAGGGTCTGGCTCGCAGTGCAGTTTGCAGGCTGGCCTGAAGTGGGTGGGGAAGCAGACTGGTGAGAAGATTCACCTCATTCCCTGACACACAGTGTCCCAACTCCCAACAAAGTTCACAGGCCCCTAAACGCTACTCCTACAAGGAATATTTCAGTTTGGCCTACAAGTGTGACTCCATGAATTCTCCAGCTTTCTGCCCCTCTAATTTATTGCAGTGTTCCAAGAAGCACAAAGAAAGCTCCAGGAACAGTATTTCCTCTTTTAACTTGAAACTCTACAGCCTTCTGGACACAACACCAAGTTCAACAATTTGGGTTCATAACGTCATTTGGCTTTGTTTCATTCCTCATTTGTGTTTTTCTTTCCTCCTGATTCTCTCCTAGTTCCTTGTTTTGCATTTGGACGAGAGTTATCCTGCTAATCACACTTCCTCTGGGCACTTCTTTTGTGTCTTTACTTAACCCTTTATCATTCCCTTTGGCCTTGCACCATTAACCTGTCATTTAAAGTCTCCTGTCCACCACCTACCACAGACCTTTTCTTCTGTTCATCCACTTCTCATTCATTTCCTCAAACTATATTAGTTTCTCTTTGTTCAGTTCTGGTCTAAGATCATCGGCCTGAAGTGTTAAGTCAGTTCCTCTTTCTACAAACACTGCCAGAGCTGCTGCGTGTTTCTATTTTGATTACTAACTTATTTGTACTCACTTTGTGCAAAAGGAATAATTCAAATATTTCTTTAGTTTCAACTGGCAATGGCTTTAACTTACAATTTTCATCCCCATGTTCTGTTCACCAGTGCTTGGTGTGAGCAGCTGTTTGGCAATAGCCTCTCTCTGGGTTGCATTGGTTGCACTCAGAATAGTACGAGATCCATCTTCATTGATGACCATGGAAGCTCCAGGATGTGAATTTGGCCCATTTAACACCGCTTGCCTAAGCTCCTGCACATTCCAAGGCGTCACCGGCTGTGGATATGTCAGCTTTGTAGCAAAGACCTGGTTGAAAAATAAAAGTCAATGCATTTCTAGGAGGCTGAAAAACACAGTTGCGTATACAGGCAGTCATAATCGTGCATGCACTGCTCTCAACAATCTCATCACTCACCCTTGTGATGGGCACCTTATAGCAGACATTTGTCTATTTCAAATATACGTCTGTATAAGACATATTATCCGTCAGCAGCATAGACATCAATTACAAAGGAGCTACTCAAAACAAATTATATGCATTGGCTCCTCCAAACAGTTCAGTATGTAGTTGATTGAAGCTGGCCGACATTTCTACATTCACACTGGCTCCTGTAGTTGGCGACAGTGTGGCAGCCGATAGAGACTTGGCGTGGCTTCCTTGAGTCGTTCACACTGTTAACTCCAGGAGGCAAATGGAAACAGAGAAAGCCTCATTAAAATGGGTTTAGTGCCCATTCTGCAAAATGGCCAAATCATGTTACTATGAATCGGGTGAGACCATACTTCAGACTAAACAGCTTCAAGATTTGGCAGTGTCTTCAAAGCTTTCAGGAACTCAGCTGTGTTACAAAGGCCTGTCTACACCTGAGAATCCACAGACCTCACAGCCTAACAGGAACAAATTGCAAATCTCTTCAATTTCTTCAACGTGGTTACAATTTAAAACTGACATGTTATGTTTAGATATCTCATCCAACATGTCATTTACTGAGACTTCCATAAAACTTTTGATTAAGTTCTGCAATAAATATTTTGAACCGAACAAAAACTAACATAAATATTGCTGAACAAAGGGACTGTGGAACTCTTTGCCACACAAGACTGTGGAGGCCAGGTCATTGAGTGTCTTTAAAACAGAGACAGACAGGCTCTTGATCAATAAGGGGATCAGGGGTTATGGGGAAAAGACAGGAGAATGAGGATGAGAAAAAATAAATCAGCCACAATTGAATGGCGGATAAGACTCAATGGACTGAGAGGCCTAATTCTGCTCCTATGTCTTATGGGACAGATTGATGAAGCTTTTCATCTTGCACAGATCAGGACAAACACAAGAATGTCAAATTTCAAACAATGCCAACAATTAATACTACAGGAGAAAAAGGATGCTGATTGATTGGCTGGAGAATTGCTATGGAGAAAGCAAGAGGGAAATTGATCACAGTCGATTTGTCAACTAATCAGCAATCTTTTCTTTGTTGTTTAAAATCTGGCATTCTTGTGCCTTCCTGATGACTGCCCAATGAAAAGCTTTGACATTATGTCTCACTTCTGCGAACAACTACTTAAAATTAACTTCATTTTTGAACTGAAATCACTGCAGTTTGGTTGGTGAATGTAGCAGCAAACACTGCAAGATCACACAAACAGCAATGAGATAAAAGGAGTAGTCAATTTCCTTTGTTGATGGTTCAACAGATTGGTTTAGGGATGAATGTTGACTAGGACACTCCCTGTTTCTCACATTCACCATCTACATCTGTACAACCAGGTTTCCATTTGACATCAGGAAGACAGAGTCTAACTCAACATGATGCGGGGAAATGATGCATTGGACCGTTATTGTCTCTAATTTACACAAAAGGTCTACATATCATAACTAAAAGTTGCCTTGCAGTTGCTACCCTTGCTCTTCTGGATGGTAGAAGTCACAGGTTTGAGAGATGCTGCTCAACAGTTCTGACAAGGCCAATGGTGGAGGGAATGAACATGTAAACCAATGAGTGGGTGCCAGTCAAGCAGACTATTTTGTCCTGGATGATGTAGAGTCTCCATATGCTGTTGGAGCTGCACTCATTCAGACAGACAGTATTTTATCACATTCTTGACTCGTGCCTTGTAGTTGGTGGAAAAGGTTCAAGGAGTCAGAAGATGGGCCAGTTCCAACAGAATTCCAGCCTCTGACGAATCCTTGGGTCATTTACATAGCTGGTCCAGTTGAATTTTTGGTAAATGCAGGAAAAAGGGAGTCTAATTGCTATTAATGGTCTAATTGATATTAATGCCATTGAATGTCATGGGGAGATGATTCAAATCTCTTTTGTTGCTTGGTACTTTTGTAGCATGAATGCCACTTGCTACTTATCAGTGCAAGAATGCTGCCCAGATCCTGCTGCATATGGAAACAGACTGCTTCAAAAATTAAGGAATTGCCAAATGAGCTAAACACTGTGCAATAATCACTGACCTCAGGATGGAGGAAAGGTCATCGACGAAGCAACTGAAAATAGTTGGGCCTAAGACCCTATCCTGAAGAACTTCTGCAGAGATAATGACTTCCAACAACCATAACCATTTTTCTTTGTGCCAAGTATGGCTCATCCAATGGAGGGTTTTCCTCAAGACCGCTCAATGTAACAAATAATCAAATGCTGGCTTTAATGTCACCCTCTCTTCACCCCTGGGATTCGGTTTTTGTGTAGATGATTGGACCAAGACAGTAATGAGATCTGGAACTGAGTGATTCTAACGGAGCTCAAACTGAACACCGATGTTCAGGAATAAACACCTCTTAATACTTCTGACAACTTCTTCACCGCTTTGCTGATGATGAGATGTAGGACGATGGGGTGGTAACCAGGTTAGATCTGTCCTCCTTTTTGTAGTCAGGACACACCTAGGCAATTTATGTTGTACTGGCTAACTGTGGGGCACAGGGCATCACAACAGCAAGAGCAGTGTCAGGGTCCACAATCTTGGCCATATTCAGTGCACTCAGACATTTTTTGATGTCACCAGGGGCAAACCAAATTGACTGAATAGCTCCATGAACCATTATGCTTTAAATGAAATAATCCAAAATCATCCTTCAAATTAAGGTGGGAAAGCAGGACCCAAAAATGCAAATTTAAACAAAGAAACGAACAGAGCTATTTGAAAAAAATCTTCATTTCAAGAGCATTAGACATATTAGAATAATTTCTGGTATGTGATAAGCAGAGAAACAAACACAATAGACTTTCAAAGTGCAGCAGAATGCTACTTGGAAGAGTTAGAGCACTACAGTGCTAAGTTTCAATGAATGCTTAACATACTTCTGTTTGTATCTACAACAAACAAAGATGGTATTTAAGTTGTTGAAGGGTATCAGAGCTCCCTCTGGTGGCATCACAATACTTCACACGTGATATTTTGAGATACTGGCGGTGACTAAATGAATCAAGATATATTTGTTAATAGATAAGGATCACACTAGCATTTCACAAAAATCACAGAACTATTAAGCTGCTGAAGGAGGCCACTTGACCCATCAGGTCTGCACCAGCTCTTCAAAGGAGCATCTGACTTTGTACCATTCTCCTGCCTCTTCCTCCATTTTTCTGCAGATTGTTCCTGCGCAAATAATCACCTAATATCCGGTCTGTCTGTTTTTCTGGGAAATCGGCATTCTGATTCATTTTGGAAAATCCTGTTCCATTCTTTCTTCAGCAACTCTTAACTCATAAGTAAGCCTAGGCACCATGATATCATCTATGCTTATTCACTGACTAGAACGTATCCAAACTAATGAAGATTTTACCATTGGTACACCAATCTCATTGGTGTTGATGTACATGTCCGGGCAGATGACTGAACGAGCTGCATAATCCACACGTTTTCCCATCATGTGCTTGCGGAAGAGACCTTCCTTCTTTTCCAGGATCTGAGTTTAAGAAAAGGGGAGTATCTTTAGAGAAAAAGAAAAGCTCGCTTCACTTTTGTTCATCCTGGCAAGAAATCTAGAAACACAAAATTTCATCCAATCCATCCTTCCGCTAGCGAAGTGGACTTCACTAACTATCTCAACTGAAACTGAATATGGTTCTAGTTGTTTCTGGTACTCAACCTAACTGGCATTCCTTACTCCACGTGCTCTGTGCAGGAAGATAGTCTGCGGGATTTTGTCATTACTCAATGTCCTTGCAGGGACCAGTGAAAGCGAGCAAAGGGAAAAAGGCTATTTCTCCACTTCATTCCCCAGTCTACTGGGGATAACTGCAGCTCCCCACTTCTCCAGCAGAGATCAGCCAACACAAAAAAGTAGATCCACTCTTGTTTAATCGACTTAAATACCAGGGCATCCAGTTTATTATTCAGGCCGACATTCACATGAACACTTAATTCTATAAAAACAGACAGGAAACATGTAGTGCAGATTCACTTCAAACAATGTATCACAAGTTACTGATTTGGATTTGAATATAGGAGGCATGGTTAGTAAGTTTGCAGATGACACCAAGATTGGTGGTATAGTGGATAGTGAAGAAAGTTATCTCCGATTGCAGTGGGATCTTGATCAATTGGGCCAGGGGCTGACAAATGGTAAATAGAGTTTAACTTAGACAGCTGTGAGGTGATGCATTTTCATAGATCAAACTACTTAATGGTAGGGTCTTGGGGAGAGTTACAGAACAAAGAGATCTAGGGGAACAGGTTCATAGCTCATTGAAAGTGGAGTCACAGGTAGACAGGATGGTGAAGAAAGCATTCGATATGTTTGGTTTCATTCGTCAGAACATTAAAATACAGGAGCTGGAACATCTTGTTGAAGTTGTAAAAGACATTGTTAAGGCCACAATTGGAATATTGTGTACACTTCTGATCACTCTATTACATAAAGGATATGACTAAACTGGAAAAAGTGCAAAAACGATTTACTAAGATGCTACTAGGACTTGATGGTTTGAGTTAAAAGGAGAGGCTGAATAGACTGGGACTATTTTTCCCTGGAAGCTTAGGGGTGATCTTATAGAGGTCTATAAAGTAATGAGGGTATACATTAGGTAGGCCTTTCCCAAGGGTAGTGGAGTCGAAAACTAAAGGACATAGGTTTAAGGTGAGAGGGAAGAGATTCAAAGTGTCCTGAGGGACAATTGTTTCACATACAGGATGGTGAGTGTCCGGAACAAGCTGCCAGAAGGAGGAGTAGAAGTGGGTACAATTTTGTCTTTTTAAAAGCATTTAGACCGTTACATGGACACGATCGGTTTGGAGAAACATGGGCCAAATGTGGACAATTGAGACTAGCTTAATGGTAAAAACTGGGCAGCATAGACAACTTGGGCCGAAGGACCTGTTTTCATGCCGTAAACTATTACGACTGTCTTAAAGGAACGGTACTTTTATTTTAAACAGTGATTCCTAGTTCCAGATTCTCCGACAAGAAAATCCTCTCCACATCCACGATGTTAATACCCCTCAGGATCTTAAAAGTTTTGATCAAGTCACCTCTCATTTTGCTAACCTACAATGGCTACCAACCATTCCTCACAAGACAATGCACCCAGTCCTGATATTAGTCTAGTAAGATTTTTCTGAACTGTCTCTAATGCATTTACATCTTTCCTTAAATCAGACAGACCCAAACTGTACACAATACTCCAGATGTGGTCTCACCAATGCCTGTCTTAGATTTCTTCTTGTCTTAATGGTAAGTTTTGGAAGTTGCAACAGTGAAGGATGTTCAGTTTCTGCTAGCTACTGTTACCAAACAAACTACTGAAGCCAGTTTGAAAAGCTTGTTAAAGAACAAAGAAAATTACAGCATAGAAACAGGCCCTTTGGCCCTCCAAACCTGCACCGACCATGCTGCCCGACTTAACTAAAACCCCTGACCCGTCCGGCGACCGTATCCCTTTATTTCCATTCCATTCGTTTAACTGTTAATTTTTTAAAAATTTAATGTCATGTTTGGTACAAGTAATCCAATTAAAATAGCAAGACAGAGCAAGATAGATTGCAAATATTACTTCAATTTCTAGCATACCTGACGGATACCTGGAAATTTGTCAGTAATCAGCTTGTCCATATCGCTGTCGAAAACAATGTTAACATGGCTTTGAAGAAGTATCCAGGCACTGTAGAGCTTATCTGTCAGTGTCTGCCCAGGAATACTAGGTAAGAAGGCAGGGTCCACTCTGGCTGTCTTGTCTTCTGCCTGAAAGTTCAGCGAACAGTGTTTGTAGTAAAATCTGTCACTTCGCTGACAGAAAATCATCAACTCAAATTCCTCTCTCCACATATGCTGTCAGATCTGCTGAACATTTCCAGCTTCATCCATTTTAATTTCAGATCTCCAGTGCCTGCAGCAATTTTTTTAGACTTTAACTTTTTTTAAAAAACTGCAACATCTCTAATATGCACAGATGTCTCCGTGTCAGCCTCTCCCTCATCACAATTCAAATGGCCACTCTGATAAGTGAGATCGAGCTGCAGTTCATAATGAGAATGGTGAAACAACAAACCCACATCAGACAACCAAGTGCACACACTGCCATCAGGGATCAGCAAATGCAGATCAGGAGCAGGAACACTGGCACAGTTTTTGTTTCCCCAAGGAGCATCCAAGCCAATTGCAACTAATTCCTGATTGGGATCTGGGTTCAATTCCGGCCTTAGGTGACTGCATAGTGTTTGCACATTCTCTCCGTGTGGGTTTCCTACAAATGCTCTGGTTTGTTCCCACTCTCCAAAGATGTGCAGGTTAGGTAGACTGGCCATGCTAAATTATCCTTTTGTGCCCAAAGGTTAGGTGCGTGAGATGATGGGGATAGGGTGGGGGAATAAGGCATGATTAAGGAGGTTATGAGTTCTAGGTACAGTTGTCATCTGGAGGATCAGTACAGACTCGATGGGAAGAATTGCCTTCTGCTGCACTTTAGGGACTGTGAGAGGATTTGACAGAGAAGATCAGCTACGATCATAGCAAATGGCGGAATAGGTTGTGGGTTCATATGGCCTACTCCTGCTCCAATTTTTATTTTCTTTATGTATATATTTACAATGAGGTTTACTATTTCAATTCAGCATCAAACTCGATATTGCTAACAGCAATATCAAGGATTAACCAGTTGAACATCCAACTCTACCAATGTCAACAACAGTTAGCTCCAGCTATCAAAAACAATGGATTTCAGGCTTGTTGTGACACATTGGACCACAAATGTTCTTAGACAAACATCTTTGCACTGTTCTAACAGTGCACAATGCAAAGTTGTACAGTGGTAGTTAAAATGGACTTGTTATCAATCTCTAGCTTTTACTTATTTAAACAAACTGAAAGAAAAAAACAAGTCTGTATTCTTACAACTGGTGTCTTCAATATATCCTCAGTCTGAAAGGACTGCATCTGTTCCTGTGCTATTAAAGCCAAAAGCTTGTGTATCACTTGAACATCCTTCATCACTGCTTGTAGATTAACTGTTTGACCATTGGTGAACATCTGATCTCCAAGCCGATTAATTGGACGAAACCTACCAATTGCAAATAAAAAGAGATAATGCTACATAGAAACAAAAACCATGCTGGAAATCATATGTGGTATTTTATATACCATGAGGAAAGGAAAGATTTCCCTTCTCCATTAGTTTTTGGATAATGGAGAACTTGGAGTGAGTGCTGCTGGAAAAGAAAGATTTTTTCCAACAAATTTTTTGCCTTTCATTCATTGGAACAGGCAGGAAATATCAATGTGAAGGAAACAACAAATTTATACTGTATAAGAGGGAGCTCAAGGCCACACTCTATCAGAATCCACTTATAAATCATCCAGCGCCCTCTTCTCATACAATATAACATTGCTGTTTCTCCTAACTTTGGTATTCCTACTGAGTGGAAGACAAAAAACTTTGACAAAAACAAATCTCAAAAATTACGAATAATTCCAAGAACTGTGGGCTTGAAACAAATAAATGTATTTATAATAAAAGTAGCTAAATTAAGTTATTGCTTTAAAATGCAATTTGACAGGACAAATTGTCTCTTCAAAGTAGTCTTACCTGGAAGGAGGTACCACAAGTACATCAAGGAAAAACATGTCCAGGTTCCAGCCAGTCTTTGTGTTTTGACGCATCGTCAAGCCAGGAAATAGATATTTCAGGAAGAAACCTGATAGAAATGATGGATTAGTTTTAAAGAAGGTTAAGAAAGCACATTTTGGATATTTCCTGGGCTTTGTTTAAACGTGCATCAGAAATTCTCAAAGGATTTTCAGTAAAATTGCTTCTGAATTTCTAAAGTCACACTTTATGTCGGTAAACAGTCTGTCCACCTTGCTAGGGCAACACTACGGAGTAGTGCATTAAATTTAGACAGTCACTGTGCAAGTTTTAATCCATTCAAACTAATGATACGAATGGTTCCTTTCTACACTCACTTCAAGTGCTCTGAACAAGTCAAATTTTTTTTTTAAAGAGCAACACAGCACGGGAAACTGGCCCTTCAGCCCAACGAGCCCGCGCCGCCGTCATAACTATATAGTAGCAATTCCATTATCCTATTATAGATTTAGGTTATTCCTAATATGGAAGACTCTCACCATAGGGACAATTTGTTTCCCAATCAGCCTAAGAGCGAATTTTTGGGTTGTGGGAGGAAACCGGAGTGCCCGGAGAAAACCCACGCAACCACGGGGAGAACGCGCAAACTCCCGCAGACACCGGCCCCATTCCAAGTGTCTGCACAGCCACATCGATAGTCTCTGAGCTGTCATGGTGCCTTTCAGATGGTCCACATAAAGCACTCATTTACGACATGAAGTACCAGGCAACCCATGAATCAACATCCAAGAGCTGTACTCACACCACCTGCCGAATGCATGCTCAATGTTGGTCAAGTATGGACCGAATTACCTGTGGAAAAAAAGCCGTAGTTAAGCAGTCCTAATATATCCCTCTATCTGCATACCGCTCATGTGGTATGAACATGTTCATATGAACATATCAATCAGTTCATGGTCCATGTGCATAGTGCAAACACAAACTTTTAGGAGGAGGTAGAGGTAATGTCCCTGACTAATAATTCACAGGCCCAAGCTAATGCTCTGGGGACATAGGTTCAAATCCCACCCACAGCAATTTTTTTAAAATCTAGAACAGTCACAGAATCAAAGCATCAAACAACACAGATGACGACCATTTGAGCCATCTTATCTGTATCCGGTCTCCAAATGAGCACCTTGCCCTGGAACAATTCCCCATCTTTTCCCCACTAGACTGCACACTTTTTTCTTCCAATCTCCTTTTGAACTCTTCAACTGAACTTGCCCCAACAAGTTTTCAGAAAGTGCATTCCGGACTTCAATCACTTCCCGCATAAAACAGTTTCTCCTTATTTACTTCTTTTGCTAACTACTTTATATCTGTGCCTTCGCATTCTCGATCCTTTCACAAGTGAGAACTATTTCCCCTGCCTACTCTGTCCAGATCCCTTCATCATTTTGAATACTTCTATCAGATCTGCTCTCAAACTTTTTTTCTTGAAGGAATCCACTCCTAACTCCTTCAATGTTACCTTCACCACTGAAGTTGTCATCCTTGGAACTATTCTCATGAGTATTTTCTGCAATTAGTCTAATACTTTCACATCTTTCCCAAATTGTAAACCCAGAATTGAACACAATGCTCTAGCCATTTACATAAATGAAACATAATCCTTTTGCCCTTTTCCCCAAGCCTCTATTAACAAGAGTGAGGGTACCAAATGTGGCTTATTAACTGCTCTGTCAAACTATCCTGCCATCTAAACTATCCTCTTCACAGTTCACAATATTTCCAAGTTAGGTATCATCCGCAAATTTTGAAATTATGCCTTGGACACCAAGGTCTACATCACTAGTCTCGGTATTGGTGACTATGAAACTAGCACTGATTGGGTGACTAATGTCCTTTAAGAAAGGAAGTCTGCCATTCTTACCCAGTCTGGCTTACATGTGACTCCAGACCCCACAGCAATGAGATTGACTCTCAATTGTTGGCTAAAATGTCTAAAATGTGTGGCAAGTCAATGAGTTCAAGAAGATTTAGAGATGAGCAAAAATTGCTAGCAACACCCAGATCCATGAAAGAATAATTTTAAAAATTGATCTTTTCAGACCATAAAACTGGGTTGTTGGGAAGTAGGTGAATTTGTAAGGGCAACCCCAAGGATGCTATGAATGAACCCACACTGTGCTGTGCCTGGCTTCCGACAATGAGTGTAAAATGTTCAAATGCTTAAAAGTGGATATTACTGGCTTTTAAGCGGACAAAATAACATTTGCCACTGGAGGACTATTGAGGAACATTTTGCTTTCATCAATGCCATGCGATATAAGAGAAAACTGTGTTTTGCTGAAAATCAAAGCACAATGCAGCCAACTGCATAGTGACTGCCACTGGTGGAGCACAATAAATGGCCACTGTATGATCTCAGGTTGTAAATTTTTTAAAAATTCATTCATGGGACATGGGCATTGCTGGCTGGCCAGCATTTTTTGCCCATCCCTAGTTGCCCTTGAGAAGGTTCTGATGAGCTGCCTTCTTAAATCGCAAGTCCATGTTCTGTGGGTTGATCCAAAATGCCATCAGGGGATAAATTCCAGGATTTTGACCCAGCGACTATGAAGAACCGGTGATATATTCCAAATCAGGATGGTGAGTGACTTGGAGGGAAACTTGCAGGTGGTGGTGTTCCTATTTATCTGCTGCCCTTGTCCTTCTAGGTGGAAGTGGTCGTGGGTTTGGAAGGTGCTGTCTCAGGATCGTTGGTAAATTGCTGCAGTGCATTTTGTAGATAGTACACACTGCAGCTACTGAGCATCAGTGGTAGTGGGATTGAATGTTTGTAGGTGTGGTGCCAATCAAGCAGGGTACTTTGTCCTGGATGGTATTGTTGGAGCTGCTCCCATCCAAGCAAGTGGAGATTATTCCATCACACTCCTGACTTGTGCCTTGTAGGTGGTGTATAGGCTCTGGGAAGTCAGGAGGTGACTATCGTAGAATCATAGAAACCCTGCAGTGCAGAAAGAGGCCATCTGGCCCATCAAGTCTGAACATATCACAATCCCACCCAGGCCCTATCCCCATATCTCTGCACATTTAACTTCTAATCCCTCTAACCTATGCATCTCAGGATACCAAGGGGTAATTTTAGCACAGCCAATCAACCTAACCCACACATCTTTGGACTGTGGAGGAAACCAGAGCACCGGAGGAAACTCACACAGATACGAGGAGAAAGTGCAAACTCCACACAGACAGTGACCCAAGCCAGGTCTCTGGAGCTATGAAGCAGCAGTGCTAACCACTGTGTTACTGTGTCAAAATGAAAACAAAGCCAAGGTATCTGTAAAATGAGGCACTCTGCTATGGATTTGCTGGCCTTACCTCTTCTCCTCAATACCAAATAATTTCAACTCAAAGGGGAGGCTGTAAACACTCATCAATAGAAAATGCATTGCAGGCAGGTTAGCATTCAAAAACAGAAAGGCATGTTTATTCTTCAATCAATATTGTTCACCTCAAGCACATCCCTCAAGTATTCTTTATTCATAACACAGTCCTCTCTCCACACCCAACCTCACTACCCCCCCCCCCCCCCCCCCCCCCCCCCACCATGTTGGTTCCCCTAAATGCATTCATAAAACATTTACCATCATTTTCCCATAATTTCACCATGTGGTCTTGGGCAGTGGAAGGAGTCAGAAATCCTCGTTTTCCAAACTGAGTATCGTCAATACCTACAAAAAGAATAATAAATGTTTGCTCACGAGTGAACGACAGAAAAAATAAGTAAGAACTTGCATTTAAAAACGCACATTCTCAGCGTGTGGCAGTTAATGTCATAGCTAATGAGTTACTTTTGCAAAAGCAGCCACTGTGATGTCGTCAAATGTGACAAATATATACACAGCAAGGTCCTACGAACAGCAATGTAATAAAATGATCAGTTAATCCACTCTTCCCTGTCCGACCATAGCCAGTGCATGCCCAGCAATGGCTTCTCTTCCACATTTCAAAACTCTTTCTGCCTCACCAACATATATTTTCTGCAATTTTTTAAAATCATATATCTCCCCTGGTGACCCACATGTCCTGAACACTCCCCTCCTCTGACTTCTTATGAGGTCACCCTTTCCAATGAGATCATGACCTCCCTCCAACCCCCACCACTGGCTTCATCTTCCTCAGTTTGATGGTTTGGAATTGAATCCCTCAACCCTTTTCGCTGTTCCATTTGCCTCCTCTCCTTTAGAACCAGATTTCCTAACATCTTTTTTGGCTCGCAGTTAGATTACACCTTTGGGAAATGTTTTAGAATGGCGCAATATAAATTCAGATTGCTCATGATGTTATCGATATGTGCCGATGGTGTTGGTTGCAGGATGGATGTTCACCAAGAGAACTCCCTGCTATTCTTCACCAAGATACAATGAACCCTTCTACATAATACAGCTTTAATTTAATATCTAAACCACAATCAATGTAGCAATCCAGCAGCATGACGATTATGAACTCAAGTCTTAGAAGCACAACTTCTAACTCAAAAAGCTGAAAGTGCCACAAGCAAACTAAAGAATGACAACAAAAGGAATAAAACAAACTGAATGAAATGGAGCGCTGACAAAGTGTCACCCACACTTGAAACATAGGCTCTATTCTCTGCTGTCAGACCTGCTGAGATTATCCAGCATTTTCTGTTTTTGTTGTTGTATATAAAACAGTTTCTCAACTCCCACTTTGTTATTGTAGGAGGAATATTCTAACAGACAACGTAAAGTATTTTAAAGCTAATAAAGGAACTGGCTAGTGAAAGACTGAAAAGCAGAACAAAAGCTAGTAAGTTAAGCTACAATCAAAACAGTCACTTCGAAGTCAGTGCAAATGGCCTCAGGTGTGCAATAAAAAAAACATAACTCTGAAATAAATGCATAAATACTAGAAATACTTAACTGGTCTGGCAGCATCTGCAGAGAGACAAAAAGAATGTACATTTCAGGCAAGACCTGCTAAGTATTTGTAGCATTTCAAGTTTTTATTTCAGATTTTTGGTATCTTATCATATTTTTCTTCAATGTAACTTCAATGTAATTTGTGAGTTAGATCACAAATCCGACTGCCTAACAAGTAAGAACATCGCCAGCAGATACTGTGCTCAGTTCTGGTCACTCATTACAGGATGTGGAAACCATTGAAAGGGTGCAGAGGAGATTTACAAGGATGTTGCCTGGATTGGATGGCATGCCTTATGAGGATTGGTTGAGAGAGTTCAGTCTTTTCTCCTTAGAGAGGAGGATGAGAGATGACCTGATAGAAGTGTATAATTTATATATAGAAGGAGATTTACAAGGATGTTGCCTGGATTGGATGGCATGCTTTATGAGGATTGGTTGAGAGAGCTCAGTCTTTTCTCCTTAGAGAGGAGGATGAGAGATGACCTGATAGAAGTGTATAAGATGTTGAGAGATTTTGATCGAGTGGGTTCTCAGAAGCTTTCTCGCAGAGCTGAAGTGGCTGCCTCAACAGAACACAGTTTAGGGTGCTGGGGAGTAGGAACAGAGGAGTAGTCAGGGCTAAGTTTTTCACTCAAAAGGTGGCGGGAGTGTGGAATTGGCTGCCTGCGGTGGTGGTGGAGACAGATTTGATAGGGTCTTTTAAGAGACTTCTGGATGAGTACATGGGACTTAGTAAGATTGAGGGTTATAGGAAAGCCTGGTATGTACACTTGTGGGCTGAAAGCCTGTTTGTGCTGTAGTTTTTCTACGTTCTAGTCTCACAGCACCAGGGATTCCTGCCAGCTGTAGCACACTATTGGTGCAGGCAAATCCACAATTTCTAATGAGTCTTCTGGAACTTCCATTAATGTATCTTTGATATAATTTAACATTACCAGGGAGCATTGCTCCCATCCACTCTCATTGTCTGTGGAAGATGTGGTGCATAAGTAAGTTACAACGCAGACTCACCTCCATTGTCTTCCACAACCTGGTCTGTATTTTTATTCTTTTTGGCTTTCAGAGCGGCTGTGGGATATGTCACTATTAGTTTGCTGTTATGTTCCTTCCGCACAATTGATTTGCCAGCTCTACAGTGAAAATGAACAATATTTTTATGTATTGGAGAATTTCATTATCACCTCATTCTAGTCAGCAAACAACCAAAAATACATTTCGTGACTGAATTAAATGCATTTGAAGGTTAACTGGAAACAAACAATGGATTGCTTTACCTCAGTAATTTTCCATTGCTTTTTCTTTACTGCTAAAATGAATTTGAAGAGGGTACATCTCATTCTACTGTTCTGTCTATTCTTCTCTGTACAGTTCTCCCTGGGCTACATATCCCAGGCTTCCAAGAGCACAGCCACATTTCACAGCGCATAATTGTGTCGTGGAATTAAATCTTCATTCCAAGATGCCTGGTTTCTCATTAACAGCACAGGCCAGGACACAAACTTAAAGCTATATCCTCTCCCTGCTAAACTCCGTGGCTCCTTACATCAAAGCAGTGTAGCAACTGACTAGATACACAGACAAAAGATGCAGCTACAAGATGCACTGCAACATCTCACCAAAATTCCTCCAACAGCATCTTCCAACTAGCAACCTCTACAATCTAGAAACCCAAGGGCAACAGATACATGGTAACTTTTCTTCTCGCTCTCAAACCAGCTTTCTAAGAAGTTTAATGGTCACAAGTAAGCTTACAATGAAGCTACTGTGAAAATCCTCGAGTCATGACATTCCTACACCTTTTCAGATATACTGAGGGAGAATTTAGCATGGCCAATGCACCTAACTAGCACATCTTTAGGACTATGGGAGGAAACCGGAGCACTTGGGGGAAATCCACGCAGACATGGGGAAAATGTGCAGACGCTACATAAAGTGACCCAAGCCAGGAATAGAATCCAGCTCCTTTGCACTGTGAGGTAGCAGTGCTAACCATTGTGCCACTCTGCTGTCCTTATATTGCTGATTAATTCACCTGATGAAGGGGCAATGCTCTGAAAGCTCATGCTCCAAATAAACCTGTTGGACTTTAATCTGATTTTGCGAGACTTCTTACTTATATTACTATATCTCTAAAGGTGTCTCCACCTTTCCACGTGCTCCTAAGGACTCTACATTCCTCCATTTTCTGAAGTCCTCTTATGTTTGTCTGCCCAGCACCAGTGCTAGATCCCTCCTCACACCTTCACTGTGGCTTTCCTATCTTGCCCACTCTAGATTTTCAAAATTTCCACGCCTCCTGCAGCTAGGTGGCACAGTAGCACAGTGGTTAGTACTGCTGCTTCACAGCTCCAAGAATTTGGGTTCAATTCCCAGCTCGGGTCACTGTCTGTGTGGAGTTTGCACATTCTCCTCATGTCTGCATGGTTTCCTCCAGGTGCTCTGGTTTCCTCCCACAGTCCAAAGATGTGCAGGTTAGGTTGATTGGCCATGTTAAAATTGCCCCTTAGTGTCCTGAGATGCTTGGGTTAGAGGGATTAGCAGGTAATAATATGTAGGGATGTAGGGGTAAGGCCTTGGTGGGATTGTGGTCAGTGCAGCTTGATGGGCTGAAGGGCCTCTTTCTGCTCTGTATGATTCTATAATTCTATAGCCATCACAATGGCACATGCTCTTGCTGCATATCCTGTAACACTCACTCCACAAATTCAAGATTCTTCCTCAATCATTCCATTGAAATGCTGTACTTCAGTTTAGCTATACACACTGCATGGACAAACTTTAATCCTGAAATAACTCATAAAAAAACCTTATTTCTGCTTTGAGTTAAGCTTCTGGAACTAAATTACTCTGATTAAACTGGTGTGCTTTGTAATAATGAGAACCACTGCATTTGTGTATTGCAGAATTAAGACATAGATATAGATATAGAACGTTACAGCACAGAACAGACCCTTCGGCCTTCGATGTTGTGCCGACCAAAATAAAAAGCAATGCCCCTCCAAACTAAACCATTCCCTTCTCTTCCATATACTTATCAACTAACCTCTTAAACGCCACCAAACTTGGCGCATCTACAACAGCTGCAGGCAGGGCATTCCACTCCCTAATCACTCTTTGAGTAAAGAACCTACCTCTGATATCCGTCCTATAACTATACCCCTTAATTTAAAGCTGTGTCCCCTCGTGCTAGCTTTCTCCATCCTAGGAAAAAGGCTATCACTGTCCACCCTATCTAAACCTCTAATCATCTTATATGCTTCAATAAGATCCCCTCTTAGCCGCCTCCTTTCTAACGAAAACAACCTCAAATCCTTCAACCTCTCTTCATAGGACCTGCCCTCCATACCAGGCAACATCCTGGTAAACCTCCTCTGTACCCTCTCCAATGCCTCCACATCTTCTTATAATGTGGGGACCAGAACTGCACACAATACTCCAAGTGCGGCCGCACTAGAGTTTTGTACAGTTGCAACATGATGCTGCGGCTCCTAAATTCAATCCCCCTACCAATAAAAGCTAAGACTCCATATGCCTTCTTAACAACTTTATCCACTTGACTGCCTACTTTCAGGGATCTATTGACACATACACCAAGATCCTTCTGTTCCTCAACACTATTAAGAGCCCTACCATTAGCCCTATACTCTACACATTTATTGTTCCTGCCAAAGTGCATTACCTCACACTTTTCCACATTAAACTCCATTTGCCACCTCTCGGCCCAGCTCTGCAACTTGTCCGAGTCACTCTGTAAACTATAACACCCCTCTTCACTATCTACCACTCCACCGACTTTAGTGTCATCTGCAAATTTACTGATCCATCCCTCAATACCCTCATCCAGATCATTTATAAAAAATACAAACAGCAGGGGCCCCAAAACAGACCCCTGAGGCACACCACTTGTCACCGAACTCCACGATGAATATCTCCCATCAACCACCACCTCTGTCTTCTATCTGCTAGCCAATTCCTAATCCAATTAGCTAAATCACCCTCTATCCCATACATCTGCATTTTCTGCAGAAGCCTTCCATGGGCACCTTATCGAACGCCTTACTAAAGTCCATATATACCACATCAACTGCCTTACCCCCATCCACATCTTTGGTCACTTTTTCAAAAAACTCAATAAGGTTAGTAAGGCATGACCTACCCTTCACAAAACCATGCTGACTATCCCCAATCAATTCATTTCTCTCTAAATAACTATAAATCCATCCCTAATAATTCTCTCCAATACTTTGCCCACAACAGAAGTAAGACTCACCGGCCTATAATTCCCTGGAAGGTCTCTCTTCCCCTTCTTGAACAATGGGACCACATTCGCTATCCTCCCGTCCTCCGGAACCACACCCGTAACCAACGAGGACCTGAAGATCAGAGCCAGAGGCTCTGCAATCTCCTCTCTTGCCTCCCAGAGAATCCTAGGGTAAATCCCGTCCGGCCCAGGGGACTTATCCAACTTCAAACCCTCGCGAATTTCTAGCACATCCTCCCTATCTACTACAATACTTCCCAATTTGCAACCCTGTACCGCAGTGTTCTCCATAGCTACATTTCCAGCACTCTGCGTGAATACCGAAGAGAAATATTTATTCAGTGCCTCACCAATCTCTTCAGGCTCCACGCACAACTTCCCACTGCTGTCTATGACTGGCCCTAATCTTGCCCTAACCAATCTTCTATTCTTAACATATCTGAAGAAAGCTTTAGGATTCTCCTTGATCCTATCAGCCAAAGTCTTCTCGTGTCCCCTCTTAGCTCTCCTCAACTCACTCTTTAGCTCCCTCCTGGCTAATCTATAGCTATCCATTGCACTAACCGAGCCTTCAAGCCTCTTCCTGACATAAGCCTCCTTTTTCCTTTTAACCAGCAAATCAACTTTTTCGTACACCAAGGTTCTCTTACTCGACCATTTCCTCCTTGCCTGACAGGGACATACTTATCAAGGACCCGCAGCAGCTGCTCCTTGAATAAGCTCCACATTCCAGATGTTCCCAGTCCCTGTAGCTTCCTAGTCCAATCTATGCACCCCAATTCTCTCCTGATGGCCTCATAATTACCCTTCCCCCCAGCTATAACTACTGCCCCCAGCTTCATGCCTATCCCTATCCATCACTAAGGTGAACGTAACCGAATTGTGGTCACTATCACCAAAATGTTCACTAACTTCCAAGCCTAACACCTGGTCTGGCTCATTGCCCAGCACCAAATCCAATGTAGCCTCACCTCTAGTTGGCCTATCTACATACTGAGTCAAAAAACCTTCCTGCACACTTTGTACGAAAACTGACCCCTCTAACGAGCTAGAGCTATAGCTATTCCAATCAATATTAGCAAAGTTAAAGTCCCCCATCACAATTACCCTACTACTTTCACTCCTAATCAGAATTGACTTTGCAATCCTTTCCTCAACCTCTCTAGAACTATTAGGAGGTCTGTAAAAGACTCCCAACAGGGTGACCTCTCCTCTCCTGTTTCTAATCTCAGCCCATACTACCTCAACAGACAAGTCCTCATCAAACTTCTTTTCTATCACCGTGATACAGTCTTTGACCAATAATGCCATTCCTCCCCCCCTTCTACCTCCTTCTCTACTCCGACTAAAGCATTTGTACCCCGGAACCTGCAACATCCATTCCTGTCCCTGCTCTACCCAAGTCTCAAGTCTCTGAAATGGCCAACCCCAGCAAAGATCTTGCAACCCCAGCAAAGATATAAAAAACAAGAGAGCCACAAAAATAAATTCCTATCAGCTCCAAGTGACTAAGTCATTAGAGCCTCAAAGATGCATGGTTTAATGATCTACGTTGTGCTGAACTATTTGACCTCAGATGGGGCAACAGAAGGGCTCCAATAACTGATTTTGTCCCTAAAAGAAAGACAAAACAAAAACAACTGATTTTATAAAGCCAAGTTTCAGGATAACATTTACTGCTAGCTGCAGCACATTGTGCTTTTGATCACAGGGTTTCTTCTAGGAGACAACACAATTTTCTCTGCACATTAATGCCTGATGAAGATCTTTCTGTCAACAGCAGCTGACATGCTGTCTGAGGTAATAATAGATCTTAACTATCTTGTTTCTACGTTACAGCTCCCCAAGCCTCTTCTTTACTTGCTTACTTCACTTCTTACTTCTCTATTAATGATGATTCAATTATACCCTCATTTTAATGGGTAGATCGAAGAAATGAGATTCCTCATTAGTAGATCTCCTGCTGACTCTCTGGTAATCTGTAATACTACCTTTAAAGCTAGTGCCAAGGACACCATGCAAATCCGAAGGAAACCAGGAAGAAATCTGTCTGTTTCAATAAAAACATTAATGCAGATTCTATTACTTTACTAGTTAATCATCTTCAAATGCCTCCCTACAGAAATTTTGTGAACGTGAGCAAAAATGCAACAAATAACTGCATATTGCTAAAAAAAGACATCAAGACTTCTTGTTTTGCACTCATTAGAACAATTGCAAAAATGTCAGATGGCAAATGGATTCTGACTGGTAGAGCTGTTGCAATGGAGAATGCATCAGTAAAATGAGAATGACGGTTAACCGCCAAATTCTATTTAAGTTTAAACCAGAGAAGGTTGACTCCAACTGGTTAAGGCATTACTTGGTGAATGAAACGCAAGGATGACCATCGCCTATTTTGTTTAGTTGAAGTAGGCACAACGTACATGTATTCATTCTGTCTGTAAAGAACAGTGCTTTGTGTACTAATATATGTAGCTTCTAGCACATTCAAGTGTGTCACATTGCAAGCCCAACTGATTATCTTGAATTAGCTGTCAGCTTAATTCTTAGCACACTCAGGATTATTTAGCAAATGTTGCCCAATCACGGAATCACATTTAACAGGATGGTTGGATATGGTCAGCACTTTGCTGCTGCAAACAGGCAGAAAGACACATTGTTTTCAAGTTCATCCATCAGGCCAATAAGAGCCTACCTGCCTGATTTGAGTTTAAATAAAGCTTCGCACTCAACTGTTATTGCATTAGTTAACCAATGATTCTCCACGGCAACATCTCTACTAATCAGAATCCACTTGCCAAACAATCAACACTCTCTTTTCATGAAGTAGAAGTTATTGTTCCCTCAATTACATTTAATATTCTTATGAATAGTCCTGATAAATGCAAGACAAAACAACTTTAACAACATTTATTTGTGTTCTAGCAATAGTGGTTTTTGTACCACTAAATAATTGCGTATTAACTGACAATTACCATTTGCTTTTATTCCAATGCACAAATGCTTTTATTCCATCCCCTCCCTCTCCCCGACAGTATGCAGGTAATTCACTTACTTGCAATTTGGACATTTTTTTGATTTCATGAAGTTTTTCCAAAAATCTGCTATTAGTTTACCCTTGCAGTCACTCACATTTTTCACCTTGTAACAAAACAGAGCCATAACTATGTGTTAGCATTAATATTTTAAAAAAACTTCAAGGCAATTATTTTTCTGACTTTTTCTTCACTTCTGCACTCGCTTATCCCTAAATGCTAATGTAGGGGGGCTAATTAAACCAATTAACCATAGGTTTAAGAATACTAAAACCTTAAGAATGAATGATCTTAGGCTATGGAGAGTTTTGACAAGGGCTTTTGCAATAGAAGACAGCTCTATATGAATAACAAGCATTTCTATTTACATACTTTCAGCTTATAAAATGGATGCAGTTTATAAAAGCTTCAGCCAATAGGAAAACACAGCAGAGCTTGATGGATGAAGCAGGAGATAGGGCCTGCATTCCAGAGAACAATAGTTCCACTGAAAGCAGGCTACATTATCAGCAGTTGTGAGGAACAAGATGGCTACTAATGCCAACTTGATGAACAGGGCTATACAGTACTGAGCTGATAACGCAGGTAGAAGGCACATACAAGGGATTTCTCGGAGTTGGATGAGTGTCATGTGGATTCAATTTGGCAGGAATCATTCTCACATCTCACTATTCAGCGTTGTGCTGCCAGGCAACAAAAGGGGGGTACGTCCATAATTAATAACAAATTCCATGAGATCAAGATGTGTATTGTTATTGGCTGGAGCTAATGACAGGATGTTTACTGATTTATGTGTTTTAATGTTTATTGGATAGTGCCCACCGGAAAGGTGCGCAATATGATTTGGTAACTGTATAATTGCGAGGGCTTTGTATCTTAAAAGTGACATTCAGCTGCCTGCGTTCTATACCTTGAGTGCTAGACTACCTTATATCATTCTCTCATTCGATCATTTGGTTAAATAAAGTCACGTTTTTAAATCAGTACTCTATGTTTCATTAGTCTCTATATTAGCTTAAGTTTAGCAATACATAGCCTCGAGAGAAAAACCCGTCAAACCCCATTTGGAAAACAGCAAATGTGACGCCACTGTTTAAAAAAGGTAGACAAAAGGTGGGTAACAACAGACCAGTTAGCTTAATTTCTGTAGTAGCGAAAATACTTGAATCATCAAGGAAACTATAGCGAGATATCTGGCTATAAATTGTCCTGTTGGGAAGACACAACACGGGTTCATGAAAGGCAGGTCATGTTGAACTAATTTGGTGGAATTCTTTGAGAACATTACATGCGCAGTTGACAATGGGGAAACCTCTGGATGTGGTGTACCTGGATTTCCAGAAGGCATTTAACAAGATGTCGCACCAAAGACTGCTGCATAAGATAAAGGTGCAAGCTGTAACTGGTAATGTATTAGCATTGATAGAGGATTGGTTAACAAATAGAAAGCAAAGAGTGGATAAATGGGCGTTTTTTTGTTTGTGATCAGTGATTAGCAGTGTGCCTCAGGGATCAGTGTTGGGACTGCAATAGTTTACAATTTTTACAATTTACATAGATGATTTGGAGTTGGGGACCAAGTGTAGTGTGTCAAATTCATAGATGACACTAAGATAAGTGGCAGAGCAAAATATATAGAGGACACTGAAAGTCTGCAAAGGGATACAGATAGTCTAAGTGAGTGGCTGAAGGTCTGACAGATGGAGTATAATCTGAAGTCATCCATTCTGGTAGGAATATTTAAATGGTGAAAAATTGCAGCATGCTGCTGTGCAGAGGGACTTAGGTGTCCATGTGCATGAATTCAAAAAGTTGGTTTGCAGGTACAGCAGGTAATTAAGAAGGCAAATGGAATTTTGCCTTTAATTGCTAGCGGGCTAGAGTTTAAAAACAGCAAGGTTATGTTGCAGCTGTATAAGGTGCTGGTGAGGCCGCACCTGGACTACTGCATACTTGCACTGGAGGGCAAACAGAGGACTTTCACTAGATTGACTGTGGAGTTAAGAGAGTTGGCTTATGAGGAGAGACTGAGTATGCTGAAGCTATACTCATTGGAATCCACAAAAATAAGGGGAGATTTTTTGAAACATATAATAGCTAAGATAGAAGCAGGGAAGTTGTTTCCACTGGCAGGTGAAATGAGAATTAGAGGGCATAACCTCAAAATAAGGGAGCACAGATTTAGGGCTCAGTTAAGGAGGAACATCTTCACACAATGGGTTGTGAATCTGTGGAATTCCCTGCCCAATAAAGTAGTTGAGGCACCCTCATTGAATGTTTTTAAGGCAAGCATAGAAAAATTTTTGAACAGTAGAAGAATTAAGGGTTATGGATTATGGTGAGTGGGCAGGCAAGTGGAGCTGAGTCCACAAAAAGATCAATCATGATCTTATTGAATAGCAGAGCAGGCTCAGGGAGCCAGATGGCCTACTCCTGCTCCTAGTTCTTATGTCAACAGTGCCATCTGTTGATATCAGATAAGAATAGAAGTTCCTCCATGTTCAAGCAGCCTTATGGCATCCATAGATTAAAGTTCTATGCAGAAACATTCACTTGAATAAAGTACAGTGGGACTGCAACGACCTAACAAAACAATACAAAAACTTCCCACTTATAACAGAACTTTACTGTCAGGATAGCAATAATACACATTCCAACAGGCATTGAGAAAAGTAGGAAAGTGATTGAAGAGGTAGCATTAGAAAAGGCACTCAAAAACCAGAACTGTAACAATGGTTTAAGAAAAGCATTCACAATGGTTGCTCTTCTGGTTCCACCAAAATTGATCCTCCACAGCAGGTTCCCCAGCAGTGGGGCAGGTGAGCCTTGCAAAAACTTGTGGACTTGGGCAGGACAGAAAGATACTGCATGCAGCCAATGGCTTGCTGTATTCATCATGGGAAAACACATCACAGCACGAGTTGACGGTGGCAGGGGAGGAAAATCCCAGCAAAACATTTGAACGGAACAATTGAACAGAACTCAAAACGAGAGACCACAAAATTGGAAAAATCTAATTCAATTACTGAATTAGACAAGACACTTACTACCAATTCAAATCTCATAAAATAGTGAGACAGATTATGGTACAATACAACATCTTTAGGTATTGTATTCAGCACCTTCAATAATCCTTACTTTCCACTGAAGTTTGTGATTTAGGCTGAGGTTATACAGGGAAACACGTGAAGCTTAAGTCATGGTACATTTGTCACAGCAAAGGAAAAAGTGTTATCAAGTAAATGAAACAACTGCATGTTCATAAACTATCTAAATTCCATTATAGACCAGCTCTCAAAATAATTAGCCAAGTCTGTGAGGTAGAAATCGTTAATTAAGAGAGAAAAGCAAGGAAGAAACTTTGTTTTTGAAGATTTTGCATTCATGACCTTTCATAACCACATAATTTCATAGCCAATGAATATTTTTTAAATGTAATCAATTTTAATGTAGGAAAGTGCAATTCTGCAAACAGTTGATGCACAGCAAGATGTCAGAAACGAAATAATAACAAGACATAGCTTAAATAAATAAACAAGATAAATAACAAGCACTGGACTTGATGGGTAGGATGTATATTGAGGATATTGAGGACTTGGTTACGAAGAAAAGAGAGGCGTATGATAGGTCAAAGCAGCTGGGAATGGAGACAGCGTTGGAGGAATATAGAGAGAGTAGGAGGGGGCTCAAACAGGGAGTTAGAAGGGCAAAAAGGGGGCATGAAATGATTTTGGCGGATAGGATTAAGGAAAATCCAAAGGCTTTTTACTCCTATGTTAGGAATAAAAAGGTGGTTAGAGGAAAAAATTGGATCTCTTAGGGACAGAGGAGGGGAACTGTGCTTAGAGCCCGAGGGAATGGCGGAGATCCTGAATGAATACTTTGCATCGGTATTCACGAAGGAGAGGGGCTTGTTGACAGCTCCTGTCTCTGAGGGAGCTGTGGACCAGTTGAGAGAAATATCCATACCGAGGGAGGAAGTGTTAGAGCTTCTAGGTAGCATTAAAACTGATAAATCTCCGGGCCTGATGGCATTTATCCCAGGCTGCTTAGGGAGGTGCGAGGTGAAACTGCTGGGCCTCTGACGCAAATCTTTGTCTCTTCCTTGGACACAGGTGAGGTCCCAGAGGACTGGAGAATATCTAATGTTGTACCGTTGTTTAAAAAGGGTGGTAGAGATAACCCTGGAAATTATAGGCCGGTGAGTTTGATGTCAGTGGTAGGGAAGTTGTTGGAGGGGATTCTTAGAGATAGGATGTATAGGCACTTAGAGCGTTGTGATCTGATTAGGGATACGCAGCATGGATTTGTTGAGGGGAGGTCGTGCCTTACAAATCTGGTAGAATTTTTTGAGGAGGTGACGAAAACGGTGGACGAAGGGCGAGCCGTTGATGTTGTCTATGTGGATTTTAGTAAGGCGTTTGACAAAGTCCCTCATGGGAGGTTAGTTGAGAAGGTCAAGGCTCATGGGATACAAGGACAGGTAGCTAGATGGATAAGTAACTGGCTTAGTAATAGGAGACAGAGTAATAGTGGAAGGATGTTTTTCTAGCTGGAGGTCGGTCACTAGTGGTGTGCTGCAGGGTTCGGTACTGGGACGTCTTCTACTTGTAATATATATAAATGACTTGGAAGAGGGAGTAAGTGGAGTGATCAGCAAGTTTGCAGACGATACAAAGATGGCTGGACTTGCGGGTAGTGAGGAGCATTGTCAGGCGATGCAGCAGGGCATAGATAGGCTGGTAGCTTGGGCAGATAGATGGCAGATGGAATTCAATCCTGATAAATGTGAGGTGATGCATTTCAGGAGAAAGAATGTAGGGGGGAGGTATATGATAAAGGGTAGACTTATTAAGAGTATAGAAACGCAGATGAACAAGTCTCTGAAGGTGGCAGAGTAGGTGGAGAAGGTTGTGAAGAAAGCATATAGTATGCTAGCCTTTATACGGAGGGGTATAGAGTACAAGAGCTGGCCTTTAATGTTGCAGTTGTATAAAACGTTGGTTAGACCTCATTTGGAATACTGCGTCCAGTTCTGGTCGCCTTACTACCGGAAGGATGTGGAGACTCTGTAGATAGTGCAGAGGAGGTTTACCAGGATGCTGCCTGGTATGGAAGGTCTGAGTTACGAGGAGAGGTTAGGCAAATTGGGACTGTTTTCCTTAGAAAGACGTAGACTTAGGGGAGATCTAATAGAGGTGTACAAGATTATGAGGGGTATAGATAGAGTAAACAGGGTTAAGCTTTTTCCTAGGATGGACTCGAATAGCACGAGGGGTCACAGGCTTAGGGAGAGGCAGGTAAGGTATAATTTGGATGCTAGAGGGAGTTTTTTCACAGAGGGTGGTGGGGGTATGGAATGGACTGCCAAGTAAAGTGGGGGAGGCAGGTACTCTAGAGTTATTTAAGAAATACTTAGATGGGCACATGAACAGAATGGGAATGGAGGGGTATAGAAAACTGATTTAAAATAGGGATCATGAGCCTTGGGAGTCCCTGCGAAGTGTGTAAATAGATGATGATATTGATGTACTTGTTTTTGTCCTACAGGTGCTTTGGTCCACTTTGTTGTCTAACAAGGGGCATACACGCAATGGGTCGTGAGAGGGCTGCTCTTGGATTTTTTTTGAGAGTATCCTAGTGCTTCACGTCGTTAGTGTACACTTGACCTGGACAATTTGATGGGCAACACGACAGCTTAGTGACTATCGCTGTGCTGTGCAGATACATGGATTTGGGCCTTTGTCTGTGCGAGTTTGCGCATTCTCCCTGTGCTTGCGTGGGTTTTCTCCAGGTGCTCCGGTTTCCTCCCACATCCCAAAGATGTGCTCTTAGGCTAACTGGAAAAACAAATTCTCCCAAAATTGTCTCAAATTTGGTTTTTAATCCAATAGATCTATAAACATAGACAGGGATCACGGGTAGAGGTGGGAACATCGGGGTGGCGGCTTGGGCTCGTTGGGCCAAAGGGCCTGTTTCCCATGCTGTTTTGTTCTTTGATTGTTGTCCGTGCTAACCCGATGAGCGCAATGGCCCCTTTCTGCATTGTAGGGATTCTATAATCCGTTTTTTCAAAGATAGCAGATGTCTCCAGCTCCTCTTGCCATGTGACCTTGCATATCTACCTGAGGATATCTGAAAAATAGCATCTTTCACAGTGCAGCACTGCCTTTGTATTGCACTGTCGGCCGAGATCATGTGATCAAAACCCTGGAGCACAGCTTCTGACTCAAAGGTAAGACTGATATCCGTCACCTTCTGGCCTCTTCTTTCAACCTTCTGCTAATGTTTTCCTGATGGTTTATCTTATTGCCCTCCTCATTGGCCTAGCTCTCGATTTGTTTGAGCATTAGCGAATTTCAAAATTTCACTTCCCATGTGTCCATATTAAATATCTACAGATACTAAACACAGCAGTGGATTAAATGCTCTCTTCACCAAGTCCCTCCAGGCCATCTCCAATGTGAGAAACAGCAGCTCTTTTCTTTATTCTTTCATGATGCCTGGACATTGCTGACACAGAGAGCATTTGTTGCCCAACCCCAAGAGTCCATGAGTTGAATGGCTTGGCTAGATCATTTCAGAGGGCAGTTAGGATTAGATACATTGCTGAGGGTTTGGAACCACATATAAGCCAGACTGGGTAAGGACAGCAGCTCTGCTTTCCTAAAGGACATTAGTGAACCAGATGTTCAGTTCAGCAGAGTTTCAACAGCAATCAATGGCAATGACAACAGCTGTCACAGCTGCCATCACTTTTAATTCCAGACTAACAGGAAGTCAAATTGAACCAGCTGCCATGGTGAGATTTGAGCTCTTGTCCCCAGAGCATTAGTCTAAGCCTCTGGAATAGTGTCTAGTAGACATTACTAGTACACCAGTTTCCCCTTGAATCTTTGCTTTTGCCCAAGTTCATTTTCCTACATCACACAGCTGCATTTATGTAATATCTTATTGAACACCTTCTGAAAAGGCAATAGACACATTAACCAGTGCCAACACAGTAGTGTTTATGATCAGTTTTACACCTACCTGTGAAGTTTTGCAATCCACCCGATTATTCAGCACAGTTTGCGTATGTTCATTCAGTGCTGTCTGGATTTCATCCACTGTGGCATTAACATTTTTCTCCAGCACCTGCACAAAATGGAAAATATCAAACCATAATTTAATAATATTGCAAATGTATTCCCTCCTCTTAAAATCAGTCTCTGTTGCAATAAAGGCAAACATGACAGCCAACTTTTTCACAGCAAGATCCCAGAAACAGAGCCCCATAAATGACAGGATTATACTTCTATTTAATGCACTTAAAGAACAAACAAAGATCAAAGAAAAGTACAACTCAGGAACAGGCCCTCCTGCCCTCCAAGCCTGCGCCAATCATGATGTCTGCCTAAAATAAACCATATGCACTTACAGAGTCCGTGTCCTTCTATTCCCATCCTATTCATGGATTTGTCTAGTTGCCCCATAAATGCTGCCGCAATCATATCTGGTCCCGTCACCTTCCCGGGCAGCGCGTTCCAGACATTCACCATCCTCTCTGTAAAAATCTTGCCTCACACATCTCCTCTAAACTTTTGCCCACGCACCTTAATCTATGATCCCTAGTACTTGACTTTGCTACCCTAGGAAAAAGCACCTGACTACCACTCTATCCATGCCACTCAATCTTGTAGACTTTTATCAGATCATCCCTGTGATGGAGAGCAGCAAGATTCCTCAGTGATTGTCGTATACTTGTCGATTGCCCTTCCACCTGTAGAGGTGTATAATGGAAGCATCTTTAAGTTCCTGAGGAATGGATCCTTATTCCAAACGGACTGGAACAGTCGGTGAGCTTCTCGATAAGTACAGGGCCAGCAGCTTTGTAGATCTCTGTCGATATGGCATCTGCCTCTGGGGCTTTGTCACTGGATAGCTGGCTGACAGCTTTTGTGACTTCAGCTACTACCGGTGGGTCATTCATGGCGTCGTAGATATCAACCTGGGGAATCCTGTCTATTGCCTCATCATTAATAGATGACAGTCAGTTCACCTCTGCAGGATCTGAGCCCTCTCTAAGTACAGTCGTACAATCTTATTCAGGAGGAGAGAGCGCCCAAGAGATTGAGGTCCGTAGAGAATGTTGAGGGCTTCATAGAACCGTTTCAAGTCGTTCCTTTCGATTTTAGATTTTGATCCTTTTCATTCATCTTAAACCCCGTCCCTTTTTTTAAAATATTGCCTCCATGCAATACAAACCCCTCCTCTCTCACACCAGTCCATCTGTCTTTGTTGTTAAAGTTACTACCTTTGGTTGCAGCTTCTATATTCTCCCTCCTTTCCAATTTGACATAGAGTCTGTGGACTTGAAATGTTTCTCTCTTGATAGATGCTGGCAGACCTCTAGTTTTTCATAGAACATAACAGCACAGTACAACCCCTTCAGCTCTCAATGTTGTACCGAGCTATGTCCAATCCCAAGATTAAGCTATCCCAATTCCCTATAATTCTGGTGTGTTCCATGTGCCTTTCTAATAACCGTTTGGAAGTTCCTAAAGTTTCCAACTCCACTATCACAACAAGCAGTCTATTCCACACCCCCAACCATTCTGAGTGAAGAATCTACCTTGGACATCCCTCCTGTATCTCCCACCATGAACCTTATAGTTATGCCCACTAGTAACAGCTACATCCACCTGAGGAAATGGTCTCTGTACATCCACTCTATCTATCCACGTCATCATCTTATAAACCTCGCTGTTCATCCTCCTCCGCTCCAAAGAGAAAAGCACCATCTCCCTCAACCTTTCCTCATAAGGCCTACCTTCCAAACCAGGCAGCATCCTGGTAAATCTCCTCTGCACTCTCCCCAATGCTTTCACACGCTTCTTATAGCGAGGTGACCAAAACTGTACATAATATTCCAAATGTGGTCTCACCAACATCCAGTATAGTTGCAGCACAATCCCACTGCTCTTAAAGTCAAATCCTCTATTAATAAACGCTAACACATGATAAGCCTTCTTCACGGCTCTATCCACTTGAGTGGCAACCAGAGATCTGTAGATATGAACCCCAAGATCTCTCTGTTCCTCCACTTTCCTCAGAACCCTGCCGTTGACCCTGTAATTTGCATTCAAGTTTGTCCTACCAAAATGAATCACCTCAGACTTAACAGGGTTAAATTCCACCAGCCATTTTTCAGCCCAGCTCTGCATCCTATTAACATCTCTTTGCAGCATGCAAGAGCTCTCCACCTCATCCACTACTCCACCAATCTTGGTGTCATCAGCAAATTTATAACCCACCCTTCAGCCCCTTTTCCAAGTCATTTTCCAGTGCCCTCTGTTCATGTTATAAATATTGGCCAGGTCGCCAGGAAAATTACCTTATTCTTTATCAAACGCTGCCCTGGGATTTATTATGCAAATGGAAGTTCAGCTTAATATGCCACTCAAAAAGATGGCACCTCCAACAACGCAATACAGCTTTAATATTGCACCGAAGTGCCAGCCTAGATTCTCTACTTGCTGGAGAGGACTTTGAATCTTTGATCTTCTGAATCAGGTGTGTGAATATTACCACCGAGCAAAAACTGACACTTGAATTTATCAAAAGACTTTCAAATAAGTGATTTGAAATCTTTCAGGACATAATGATCTTGCAACCATTGAGATGAAATGGCTCACAATTTTTCAACTGAATATCAAGTACTCACTTCATTCAGTACTCTCTCCAATTGATACACAGCTTCAATAGCTCCAACATTGACGACTTGTAATTGATATAACAGCAGATACATCATTGGACGGGAGCAGGTCAGCAAATGGCAATTCAAACAGGAGCCTCTCAACATCAGATAGAGTTTCTGTGCAGAAAGGTATTTGTTTAGAGACAAAAAATAATCCTTAGGATAACAGAAGTGAGAAGAAACCATACCTTTTATCAATTCATATCCCATATCAGAAATGCATAGAAGCGTGTTGACTAGGGAAATTTCACAGTAACTTCATTGCAATGTTAATGGAAACCTTACTTGTGACTAATAAATAAACTTTGATTTTTACTTTTTCACTATCTCAATGCAATCAGAAATGAATCTTTTAAATAAATTTAAAATCACAATGAAAGAGTAAGAAAGCCAAGCTAAAATGTTTAACATTAACTTCAGTTTAAATTAATGCCATAAACCAGTTAATTACATGGTACCCATTCATGTGCTAGTCCAGCAAAAGAAGCCAAAATACAAAATTAAGTATTAAACAATGTATTTCAAATATACATACAAAGTCAATCACTTGACATTGTAGGGAATAAGAAGTATTTTTGTCTAAGATTTAGTTTGATATTAGTTGCTCTACTTCTGTTGGTATATAACCTGTCAATAAAAGGCTACTAGGTTTTGATTTAACTCAGTACATTATTGCAGTGATTGTACATTATTTAGTTGTCAGGCAACTACATGAAGGAGAAAATAAATTACTCAATTCAAATACAAACACCCTACATGACATCTGATACTGTCTGGTTGGCAATTTATTCACATTTAAATTCTATCTCGCTTTGGTCACTGTTTCACCAGGTTCCAAAAGCTTACAATTTCAATCCACTTAATCTTGATCTTGGGCTTGGACATAGCTTGGCACAACACTGAGGGCCGAAGGGCCTGTACTATGCTGTACTGTTCTACGTTTCTATGTTAATCCCAAACTCTTGATAAGAGATGAGACTTTTTGGAATCATTCGAGAGAATCTATCTGAAATGTTAAGTAATCTTCTCAAGGGCAATTGGGAAGCAGAATCAGGATAAATAGAGCATTTTCAAGCTGACAATGTTAATTGTACATCAACTGCAGTTAATCATGTGTTATTAAGGGTATTGACTAGGTTGTTACTCAAACACATATAAAAGGACGAGTAGTAGCTTTGGAGGTATATACTTGTAATGATTCATTTTATGAATAAATCTAAACTGAGTAAATATTGACTCCAGACCCAGAACGTTGGGAATTCAAGGAATATAGAATCCCTCCAATATAGAAGGAAGCCATTTGGCCAATCGACCCTATACCAACCATAAATCCACCCAGGCCCTATTCTGTAATTCTCCGCCACTAAATGTATTTAAAGGTAAATTAAAAAGGTGAATGTATTTAAAGTCACCATAGTCCAAGAAGACCAGAAGGTATCTCCCCTTCAAAGGTGATTGGTCGTGATTTAACCTGAGGAACACCACACCTCAGGCGAGGAGCAAAGTTGAGAAGGCAAACCTTCATGAATAACCTCAGCCAGTATGGGAATTAAACCTGCACTGTTGACACTGCTCTGCATCACTAACCGGCTACATAGCCAGCTGAGTTAAACCGAAAGCTGGTACAGACAGAATTTTGGTATCTCAGGGAATCAACGGATATGGGAAGCAAACAGCAAAGTACGGTTGATGCAGAAGATCATTGTAATAAATGGAGGAGCAGGCCATATGGTCTGTTCCTGCTCCTTCATCCTGAGCTGTGTTCAGAAATAATGGTTACTGTTCGATTAGCACATATAAATATTAAAACAGTAGCCAGGAGAATTTCATACATAAAATTTAAGCAAGGTCTGCTAACATTAGCAGTAGTAATTTTTTAATTGGTAAGGCATCGTGCCAATTTTGACGAATGTACACGTACCAGAGAATACAGAGTAGCTAAACAGTCCTGAGCATTTATGACCTCTCTTCCACTATTTTGTGTATGGTAAGTTACAACCATAGCACAATTTATTCCATTGCTGGCAACTATAAATCCAGGAACTTGAACAGGTCTTATGAAGAGAGGCTGAGGGATTTGAGGTTGTTTTCGTTAGAAAGGAGGCGGCTAAGAGGGGACCTTATCGAAACATATAAGATGATTAGAGGTTTAGAAAGGGTGGACAGTGATAGCCTTTTTGCTAGGATGGAGAAAGCTAGCACGAGGGGACACAGCTTTAAATTAAGGGGTGATAGTTATAGGACGGATATCAGAGGTAGGTTCTTTACCCAAAGGGTGGTTCGGGAGTGGATGCCCTGCCTGCGGCAGTTGTAGATGCGCCAAGTTTGGTGGCGTTTAAGAGGTTAGTTGATAAGTATATGGAAGAGAAGGGAATGGTTTAGTTTGGAGGGTCATTGCTTTTTATATTGATCGGCGCAACATCGAAGGCCGAAGGGCCTGTTCTGTGCTGTAATGTTCTATGTTCTATAAAAGTCATCAGCTGCAGTCAACCAACATGTGGTGACTTACCAGTTACCCCCTAATTGTCCCAATGCTAAAGTATCAATACAACTGCATACACAACAGAAATAGCAGTATCCCCCCACATGGGCTAATATATAATGTATATATAACATCTTGTATCTTTATGTCTTATAATACTTACATCAAAAAACAAGGGGTTATAGACCGTTAGTGGGAGATCTATATGGCCCATGTGTCCAGGACAATTACTGTAATCTTGTGCACAGGTCCCACATACTTCTTTGGAATCAGCCGGACCCAATGCCAGATCATACAAGCCATTAACTGCTGGGTTGCCCACATTATCCAGGAAATAAGGATTGGTGATTGCCTTTACACTCAGTTTCCTACAGAAAATATGAAAACATTTTGAGTTAATCCTAGTAAAGAAGTTGATATTAAACAAGGATGAATGGATATTACTAAATCTACCAATGCTTCTTTGCAATCACTCCTTAATATGCAATTATTTTAGGAGCAATGCAAATAATTTCAAGTGGTTCCTGATAACATGTCTGCATTTCAAAATATAATGTCCCAGTCTAACATCTCCCAATTAGTGCAAAACTAACTGCTTTTGTCCCATTTAGACATGGTTATTGCTTCAAGACTAGTTCATTCCATAGAATGCACAGCCTAAAAATGAGCCCTTTGGCCCAATTGGCTCATACTGACGTTTATGCTCCAAACGGCCCCTGACTGGGCAATAATTAGCCAGGTTGAATTTGTCCTGCTTTTTGTGTACAGGACATGCCTGGGCAATCTTCCATATTATCGAGCAGAGAAGATTTAATGGAAATCTAATCGAGTGTTCCAATTTATAAGACAAAAGAAATAGGAACAGGAGGAGTAGACCATTCGGCCCCTCGAGCCTGTTCTGCCCACCATTCAATAGGATCATGGTTAATCCAGTATTCCTCATGTTCACTTTCCTGCCCTTTCCCTATAATCCTCAATTCCCTTACTGATCAATAATATATCTCAGCTTTCAATATGCAAGAAACTCTGTTCCTATAGTTCCCTGCGGCCAGGAGTTCCAAAGACTCTCAACTCTCTGAGGGAAGAGATTCCTCCTCATCTCAGTCTTAAATTGACACCCCTTTATTCTGAGACTATGGCCTCTGGTCCTAGACTCTCCCATGAGTGGAAACATCCTCTCAGCATTTACCCTATCAAGCCCTTTAAGAATCCTATATCTTTCAAATACATCTCTTATTCTTAATAATTCTACTGAGTAGAGACTCAACCTGTTTAACTATTCCTCATAAGATAACTCCTCCTTACCGGGGATCAACCTCGTGAAGGTAGTTTAAGCTTCTGTGAACTGCCGCTAACGAAATCATATCATTCCTTAAAAAAGGGGACCAAAAGTGCTTACAGTATTCCAGATATAGTCTCACCACTACTTTGTACAACTACAGCAAGACTTCTCTACCCTTGTGTTCTTTGAAGTAAGGGCCAACATTCCATTAGCTTTTCTGATTATCTGCTGCACCTGTGTACTAGTTTTGTGTGTTCATGCACAAAAGCCCCCAAGTTCCTTTGTGTTGTAGCTTTTCTTTTCCATTTAAATAATATTCTGTTCTTTATGAGGAGATATGACAGTTTCTCAGGGGTGAGAGGATGGGATTGGAAAAGCCATCAGAGGCCTACTGGCAAATCAAAAACCGAGGTATGGGGGAAGATCAGGTCCATAGCAGGAGGAGAGAAAAGGAAGTTAGGCAGAAGATTGAAAGAGTGAGGAGAGAGATCGGAAAAATTTACATAGAAACTTAGCAAATAGAAGCAGGAATAGACCATTCAGTCCATAATCTGTAATCTCATGGCCCAGCATATTCACCATTCAACCATTACCACCAAGCTGGCCAATTACCACCTCATCACTCTACTCTCAACTACCAGGGAAGTGATGGAAGTGGTCATCAACAATGCAATCTGGCAGCACTTACTTAGCCAAAACCTGTTCACTGCTCAGTTTGGGTTGCACCAGAGCCACTCAACTCCTGACCTCATCAATGCCTTGTTTCAAACTTGGTGAGATTGACTGTCCTTTGATAGCAAGGCCATATTTAAGTGCATGGCATCAAGGTGGCTGAGCAAAACTGGAGCCAATGGGAACTGGGAGAAAATTCTACATTAGTTGGAGTCATAATTGGCACAAAGGAAGATATGGCTGTGGTTGATGAAGGTCAACCATCTTAGTTCCAGGACATCACAGCAGGAGTTCCTCAGTGGACTGTTATAGGCCCAACTATCTTTCACTGCTTCATCAATGACCTTCCCTCCATCATAAGGTCAGAAGTGAGAACGTTCACTGGTGACTGCATAATGTTCAACACCATTCACAACTCCTCAGATACTGAAGCAGTCCATGCCCAAAGGCAGTAAGACCTGGATAATATCCAGGCTTGGGCTGATAAGTGGGAACATTTGCTTCACCACAAGCATCAGGCAATGATCAACAAGAGAGAATCCAACTATCACCCTTTGACGTTCAATGGTATTGCCATTACTATCAACATCCTAGTGGTTACCATCAACCAAAAACTCAAACGGACTAGCCATTTAAATCCTGTGGCAACAAGAACAGGTCAGAATCAAGGAATCCTGCAACAAGTAATTCATTTCCAACTCCTGAAATTTGGTCCACAATCTACAAGACACAGTTAGGAGTGTGATGGAATACTCTCCCCTTTGCCTGAATGAGTGCAGCTCCAACAACATTCAAAAAGCTTGACAAATCAGCCCACTTAATTGACATCCCTTCCACAAACATTCAATCCCTCCACTACTAACGCTCAGTAACAGGAGCGTGTGCCATCTACAAGATGCACTCCAGGAACACCCCAAGGTTCCTCGGACATCACCTTCTAAACCCACAACCACTATCATCCAGAAGGACAAGGGTTTTTGTTTTGATTTGATTTATTATTGTCACATGTAATAACATACAGTGAAAAGTATTGTTTCTTGTGTGCAACAGACTATTCATAGAGAAGGAAACAAGAGAGTGCAGAATGTAATGTTATAATCATAGCTAGTGTGTAGGGAAAGATCAACTTAATACAAGATAAGTCCATTCAAAAGTCTGACAGCAGCAGGGAAGAAGCTGTTCTTGAGTCAGTTGATACCTGACCTTAGACTTTTGTATCTTTTACCCGACAGAAAAAGATGGAAGAAAGAATGTCTGGGGTCCTTAATTATGCTGGCTGCTTTGCCGAGGCAATGGGAAGTGGAGACAGAGTCAATGGATGGGATGCTGGTTTGCATGATGGATTGGGCTATATTCACAACGTTTTGTAGTTTCTCATGGTCTGCGCAGAGCAGAAACTATACCAAGCTGGGATACAACCAGAAAGAATGCTTTCTATGGTGCACTCTATAGAGAATCGTAACTGATGTGCCAAATTTCCTTTGTCTTCCGAGAAAGTAGAGGCATGAGTGGGTTTTCTTAACTTCAGTGACAGCATGGGGGGACCAGGACACGTTGTTGATGAACTGGACACCTAAAAAGCTCTCGACCCTTTCTACTTCGTCTCCTTTGATGTAAATAGGAACATGTTCTCCTTTATGCTTACTGAAATTGATGACAATCTCTTTCATTTTGTTGATATTGATGGAAAGACTGTTGTTGCTGCAGTTGATGCGCGGGAACATCACCACCCTGAAAGTTCCCCTCCAAGTCACTCACCATCCTGACTTGGAAATATATCACTCTTCCTTCACCTTCCCTGGGTCAAAATGCTGGAACTCCCTCTTTAACAGCACTTACTGTTAAAGTAAAGTTTACTTACACCACATGGACTGCAAGGTTCAAAAAGGCAGCTCGTCACCATCTTCTCAAGGGCAATTAGGAAAGGGTAATGTATACTGGCCTAGTCACTGACATCCACAGCCCATGAGTTAATTTTAAAAAGTACCCTTTCAATTTCCTTTTGAAAATATTCATCATCTCTACTTTCATCAACATCATAGGTAGCGAGTTCCAGGTCATTATTATTTGCTATGCAAGAGTCAACTCTGGCCTTAAATCAGTCACATCAACTAAAGGGAAAAATGTTTCTTTGTTTACCTTATCTAAATCTGTCATAATCTTTTACACCTTCACTGCAGCCTCCAAATGTTGTTATATCTTTCAACTACAGTGCTTTGTATAGCAGTACGTTTCAACGCCATTGCTTGTCTGAAAAACTTCCTAACTTCAGTGCTGGATTTGCCTTTAGTGTTATGAATTTGTAACCCCTCTTTTTCTATCTTCATTTTTTGTTATTATTCATTTGCAGGCCATGGGCATTGCTGGCAATACCAGAATTTGTCAATTACAAATCACCTTAAGTCTGCCTTGTTGACCAACAAGGGGCATATATGCGGTGGGTCGTGCAAGGGCTGCTCTTGGATGTTGCTTTGAGAGTTGCCTAGTGCTTCACATCGTTAGTGTTCGCTTAAACAGGACCATCTGATGGGCAACATGACAGCTCAGTGAGTATCAGTGTTTGCTCTGCAGATACATGATTTGGACTGGTGTCTGCGGGAGTTTGCACATTCTCACTGTGATTGCATGGGTTTTCTCCAGGTTTCCTCCCACACCCCAAAAATGTGCTCTTAGCTGATTGGTGTAACAAATTGTTCCTAAATTAGCTTCCCTCAATCTTCCCCAATAGGTGTAGACAAAGGTCATAGGTGGTGGTGGTGGTGGTGGTGGTGGTGGTGGTGGGGTGGGGTGGTGGTGGTTGGGTGGGTGGTGGGGGGGTGGTGGTGGGTTGGGGTGGGTGGGGTGGGGGGGGTGGGGTGGGGGCGTGCGCTTGTAATGTTAAAATGATGGCAATGGGCTTGTTGGGCTGAAGGGCCTGTTTCCCATACTGTATTGTTCTTTGAAGCTGGTGAGCTGTCATCTTGAACCACTGGCAACCAGATGGTGCAGATGTGCCCATGGGAATGTTAGGTAGGAGTTTGAGGACTTTGGGCCAATAACAATGGAAGAATGATGATGAAGTCAGTATAACATATGTCTTGCAAGGGAACTTAAGGAAGTGGCAGTGTTCCAGCTGACCTGCTGTTTTCCTGAATGTAGAGGTGACAGGTTTGGGACATCAAGATTACAGAAACTTTGGAAAGTTGCTGCAGTGCATCTTGTGGGTATTACAGCCACAGAGAGCTAGTGGTTCGGTGAATGAGTATTAATGGTAGTTATACATAACTCTATTAAAGAATATTTCTACACAGCCTTGAAAAGTCTACTGTGCTTAAATAACTGTGAGCTCAAAAGACTGCAGACATGCAAAGGATCAGGAAAGCAACTGAAGGAGTTAAGACTTCTTTGCAGCCTACAAAGACGAATAGTCTGGAAGGTTTGGTCCTAAGACAACAGATTCAGAATTTTAATAGAAGCAAATAGTGCAAAGGCCGGATACCTGAAACAAAATAGTAGGTGCTGGTAATATTCAGCTAGTCTGATAGCACCTGTGGAGATAAACAGAGTTGATATTTCAAGTCCACTATAGCTTCTTTGCTACCAAACTGGACTTGAAATGTTAACTTTGCTTTTCTCTCCAGATATTGCTGGACCTACTGATATTCAGAATGTTTACGTTTCAACTTATTTTGTTGTTGTTAACAAAATTAACTTTCTGTAGTAATTCCAACATTAAGGGTGGCACAGTAGCATAGTGGTTAGCACTGTTGCTTCATAGCTCCAGGGACCTGGGTTCGATTCCCAGCTCAGATCGCTGTCTGTGCAGAGTTTGCACATTCTCCCCATGTCTGTGTGGGTTTCCTCCTGGTGCTCTGGTTTCCTTCCACAGTCCAACAATGTGCGAGTTAGATGGATTAGCCAAGCTAAATTGCCCCTTAGTGTCCTGGGATGCGTAGGTTAGGGGGATTAGTGGGTAAATATGTAGGGATACAGGGATAGGGCCTGGGTGGGATTGTTGTCACTGCAAATTTGATGGGCTGAATGGCCTCTTTCTGCACTGTAGGAATTCTATGATTCCTATGATGTTCTGTTTTTAATTGGACATATGGCTTTCATCTCCCTGAACACTCACCTGTTCATATTATGTAATAGTAGAGTTTTTCCAGTGCAGATGGGACCATTCGGCCCATTGAGTCAGCATGACTTTCAGATAGAACATTTGACACACGCCCTCACCCCATCCTCGCCTGACATTTAACATGGCTAATTGTCTAAGAGTGGCATAGTGGCACAGTGGTTAGCATTGCTGCCTCACAGCGCGAGGGACCCGGGTTCAATTCCCAGCTTGGGTCACTATCTGTGTACAGTTTGCACGTTCTCCCTGTATTTGTATAGGTTTTCTCCAAGTTCTCCGATTTTCTCCCATGCTCTACAGATGTGCAGTTTAGCTGGATTGGCTTTGCCAAATTGTTCCTTCGTATCGGGGGATTGGTTTGGATGGGTTTGTTGTTGGTGCAATTGCAACAAGCCAAATGATCTCTTTCTGCACTGTACAAATTCTATGAGCAAACTACACATATTGGGACAATATATCAGAAACAATGCATCTAAATACGCACAACTCTGAACACCATAGAGGTAACTTTTACCATGTTCAATCCACCTAACGAGCACGTTTGGATTTTTCTGAATGACAGTGACTTTAAAGATCAGACACTGCACACTCCAGAAAATGCTAAACATCAGTCCAAAACTGACAAATAGTCTGAAACATTTACTTTATACTTCGGGGCTGGAGTGAAGGCCGAATTGCTTTAAGGAGCCTGCCCTTCTCCCCCACTCCAGCTGACATTTTGCAGACTTTTTTTCCTCATTTACCTGATTTCTTCCGCGGAATAAACACTGAAGGAGATTGTCTCCAGGCGCCTCCAGGGGATCTCCTTCCCAATCAACATGTTGCTGCCGCGAGGAGCTGCTGGAGAACCTGGAGCCTGACTGAGAGCAGCATGGAGGAGGAACCCTGAACCACAGGGAGGAGAGAGGGGAGGGCAGATGGAACTCACCAGAACACTGATCACAAATAAAAGACGCGAGGATCAGAAACCAAGTTAATTTACGAATGTAAATTGTGCGTAAGGGTTTCCATTACAATCTGAGACGATCAGCCCTTAGATTCTCTTCAGTCGTGTTTCGACTCTCTCACCGTCCCTCCCTCTTACCGAGTTGGTAGGAGCAGGGTCTTCCCACAACGCAGTGCGGCCGCTGCCTAAGATGGCGGCCCCCTGTGCTCGCATCTGTCGCCGGCTGGTCGGCAAGGGTGGCCCGGCGAGGGCTGGGCGACTGCACAGAAGGGGTGGCGGGGATCATTGGTAAGAGCGGGAAGGGGAGATATCTGACTATCCAGGCGTGTTTTCTTTTTAGTTAAATGGCATGGGGAGAGGCTTCGGGCCTGCCTGGCTCAGTGAAGTCGGTTGAAGGCCTGTCATGGGCTCGGAATGTTCAGGTGCTGGGAGTTCGGATCCTGCACGCTCCGGGGTTCGAGAACGTGTGTCCGTTAAAGCTCCCGCCCTTCTCGAGCATCGCCTCCTGCACCTGGATACAGCCACCCGGGAAAGGGGGAACAGGAGTGTACCGGCTCCCAACTGGAGAAAGGATCTCACACAGACGGGAGGGCGCCAGTTTAAAATAACTGACAAAAGATTCAAAAGCGATATGAGAAAAATATTATTCCTCCCCACACGTGGTTAGAGTCGGGAATGTCAGTGCCTTAATATGGGACGGTCTCAAACCAAACAAACAAACTTAGGTTAAATCAGGACAAAGTAAAAGGGGCAGCTCCCCAAAAGGAGGAGGAACAGCTCGAACTAAACCAAAGTACAAAGGGAACTTGAGACATCAAATTTTATAATGTGATTATTAGGGTTGATAATGCACCCCAGCCTTTGCTGTGCCCAGTGACGTGGAAGGTGTCAACTGTGGAAGGAGAGATTAGGCAAGTTGGGACTGTTTTCCTTAGAAAGACGTAGACTTAGAGGAGATCTGATAGAGGTGTACAAGATTTTGGAGGGGATAGATAGAATAAACAGGGCTAAGTTTTTCCTAGGATGGACTCAAATAGCACGAGGGGTCACGGGCTTAGGGTGAGGGGGGGTGAGGTATAGTTTGGATGCTAGAGGGAGTTTTTTCACACAGAGTGTGGTGGGGGTATGGAATGTGCTACCAAGTAAAGTGGTGGAGGCCGGTACTCTGGAGATATTTAAGAAATACTTAGATGGGCACATGAACAGAATGGGAATGGAGGGGTATAGAAAACTGATTTAAAATAGGGATCATGTACTTGTTTTTATCCTACAGGTGCTTTGGTCCACCTTGTTGTCTAACGAGGGGCATACACGCGATGGGTCATGAGAGGACTGCTCTTGGACCTTTTTCAAGAGTATCCTACTGCTTCATATCGTTAGTGTATGCTTGACCTGGACCATCTGATGGGCAACACGACAGCTCAGTGACTATAGCTGTGCTGATACATGGATTTGGGCCTGTGTCTGTGGGAATTTGCGCATTCTCCCTGTGCTTGTGTGGGTTTTCTCCGGGTGCTCCGGTTTCCTCCCTCATCCCAAAGATGTGCTCTTAGGCTAATTGGCAAAACAAATTCTCCCTAAATTGTCTCAAATTTGGTTTTTAATCCATAGATCTATAAACATGGACAGGGATCGCGTGTAGAAGTGGGAACATCGAGGTTGCGGCGCGGCGCGGGCTCGTTGGGCCGAAGGGCCTGTTTCCCATGCTGTTTTGTTCTTTGTGCCAGCGGACAGTGTATGCTCCCTCTCCAGGGATACCTGGCCATGTAGTTGCAGTACAGGGCGGACAGTCAGGATGGACGGCCCCTCAATTGCCCGCTGCCTGGATCTGTAAATGGAGCAGGTTCATGAGGAGATCGCCATCCTGACCCGCCCCTCTCTGCACCAGGTGTTAATATGTGATGGAGGCAAGTTCAAAATCTTTATTTACTAATGCTTCAAGTAGGCTTACCTTACTAAGTACCCTGCAATGAAGTTACTGTGCAAATCCCCTAATCGCTCCCTGTTCAGGTACACTGAGGGAGAATTTAGTATGGCCAATGTATCAAATTAGTGCATCTTTCAGACTGAGAATCTTAGAAGCCCTACAGTACGGAGAGAGGCCATTCGGCCCATTGAGTCTGCACTGACCACGATCCCACCCAGGCCCTATCTGCACTTCCCTACGTATTTTACCTACTAATCCCTCTAACCAACACATCTCAGGATACTAAGGGTCAATTTTATCATGGCCAATCTACCTAACCTTCACATCTTTGGGAGAAAACCAGAGCACCAGAGAAACCCACACAGACACAGGGAGAATGTGCAAACTCCACACAGACAGTGACCCAAGCCAGAAATCAAACCCGAGTCCCTAGCTCTGTGAGGCAGCAGTGCCTCAACTGAAGTGTGGGGAAGACATTCAAGCAGATAAATTGGATGGTTATTTGAAAAGAAAAGATTACTTTATTTGTTCATAGGATGTGGGTGTCGCTGGGCCAGCATTTGTTGCCTGTCCCTAATTGCCCTTGAACTGAGTGGCTTGCTCGGACATTTCAGAAGGCAGTTGAAAGTCAACCACATTGCTGTGGCTGTGGAGTCTCATGTAGGTCAGACCAGGTAAGGACTCAGATTTCCTTTCCTAAAGGACATTAGTGAAACCAGATGGATTTTCCCAACAATTGACAATGGTTTCATTTTCATCAGCAGACTTCTAATTCCACTTTTTTTATTCAATTCAGTTTGCACCATTTACCATGTTGGTATTTGAATCTGGATCCCCAGAGCATTACCCTGGGTCTCTGGATACTATTCCTTTGACAACATTACACCACTGTCTTATTGAACAGAAAAGATGTGCAGGACTACAAGCAGATGGCTAGAGAATGGCACTTGGTGAAATCCTTATTCAAGAGAGCTCTTGCAGACATGATGGACCAAATGGCTGCCTTCTGCGCTGGAATGATTCTGTGATTAGCATGTGCACAAAATCTGCATTAACTTTCAAAATAAATATATTTGTTGTTGTTTCGTCTGTGCTTCTTGGAATCCTTGCATCTAACCTGTGCAAGCAACCTCTGCAAGACATGCCGGATCATAGACATGGACGACATCATCAAACGTGAGGATACCATTCACCAGGTACACGGTACATACACTTGCAACTCGGCCAACGTTGCCTACCTAATACGTTGCAAGAAAGGATGTCCCGAAGCATGGTATATTGGGGAGACCATGCAGACACTACGACAGCGGATGAATGAGCATCGCTCAGCAATCACCAGGCCAAACAGTTCCCTTCCTGTGGGCGAACACTTCAGCAGTCATGGGCATTCGGCCTCCGACCTGCGGGTAAATGTTCTTCAAGGGGGCTTTCGTGATGCACGACAGCGCAGAGTCGCTGAACAGAGACTGATAGCCAAGCTCCGCACACATGAGGACGGTCTTAACAGGGATCTTGGCTTCATGACACACTATCTGTAACCCCCCGTAACTTGCCTGGGTTAGCAAAAAACCTCACTTACTGTGCTGTCTGGAGGAAATACACAATTCTGTAACCAATGCTCAGGATTCCCTTCACATACATTGTTAGCCACTTTAACACTTGAATAGCAGGTTAGATGTAAGGATTCGCATTCTAATCTGCAATCTCTGACTGTCTGTGCTGATGTGTGCTATTGCAGACCAGAACACTGCATTTGCCTGAGGAAGACACAGGAGTCGAAAGCTCGCGTTTTTACTATCAAATAAATCGGTTGGATTATAAATTGGTGTTGCTAAATTCTTACTGAGTTCTCACTATTATGTCACAGTCTTATGTAGAAAAGTAAATTATCTCTTGCTATCCTTTTCAATTTGCTTGTGGCCATTGACTTAGCTGACCACTACATCCTCCTCCAGTGTTTCTCTCCCACTGTCTAGCTGAGTGGGATTGTACTCACTTGGTTCCATTCTTATCTATGAAATTATTGCCAGAGAGTCGCTTGCAATTGTTTAGTTTCCCTCTTTGGCATCATTACTACTGATGTTTCCCCAAAGATCAATCCTTGGCTCTTTCCTATTTCTCATCGAAGTACTGTTGCTCAACAATATCATGCAAAAGTAGGATATTAGTTTCCGAGTGTACAACACCTGGAACTTCCTTACCACGACTCAACTCCTCCACTTGTTGCTGAATGATCAGACTGTTTATCCAATACCTGGTACTGGGTAAGCAGAAATTTCTTCCCCGTTAAATATTGGGAAGATGAAGTCATTTTTTAGATTGCTGTTCCCTACCTGCTGACTTCATTTCTCACTTGCAAGAGTTTGAAGTTAAACTATTTTGTTTTTCAATCTTAGTATAATATTTGACCTGAGTTGAACTTCTGTCCAAAAATCACTAACTGTCTATTTCCATCTGTAACATTGCCCAACTTCTCCCTGTCTCAACTCATCAGCTGAAACCCTCATTCATGTCTTTGTCTCCACACTTGATTATTACTCCATATATTCCTGGTTGGTTTCCCACATTTGACTTTCCACAAATTGAGGTAATTCAAAACTCTGCTGTCTGTGTCTTAACTCACATCAAGTCCCATTCACCTATGTTCACTGACCAACATTAGCTTCTGGCTTTGATGTTAAAATTCTTATCCTTGTTTTCCAATCCCTTCATGGCCTCGTCTCTCCTGTCTCCTTCAATCCCACAATCCTCCAAGATATTGGTGCTGTTTGAATTCTGGAATCTTGAATGTCCATAATTTGAACCACCTTACCAACAGTGGCAGTGCCTTCAGCTGCCTAAGTCCTTAACTCTGGAATTCAGAGTTTTCCAATCCCTTCATGGCCTCGTCTCTCCTGTCTCCTTCAATCCCACAATCCTCCAAGATATTGGTGCTGTTTGAATTCTGGAATCTTGAATGTCCATAATTTGAACCACCTTACCAACAGTGGCAGTGCCTTCAGCTGCCTAAGTCCTTAACTCTGGAATTCCCTCTGGATACCTCTCCCTCACTTTCCTCTTTTACGATACTTAGAGTCTACCTCTTTGACTTAGCTTTCTGACATAATATTTCCTTCTGTGGCTTGTTGTCGTATTTTCTTTTATAATGCCCGTGGAGTGCTAAATCTGTTGTAAACTCTTGTGTTTCTACCTAAGCAGTGACCCAGTGCATTAGACAAGAAAGGAGATGGTTTAATTGTAGCACTTTATTTATAATTCTTAATTTGATTAATTTTGTTTGACAGGAATTATTCCACAACCCATTTTCTCTGTCATTCTGCAGCATCCAAACAGACAGGTAATTTATTGTTTGTAATTCCTGGTAATATTTATGTAGGTCCTAATTTTTTTGGACCACCAGAGCCATTTCTGATCTTGTATCTTGCTACTAAATCTTGCTAAAAGATTCAATGTTACGTCTCTGCTTTAAAGATTCTGCAGAAGAAATAATCATTCCAAGGAAGAAAACTTGGTAAGTATTTCCATTTTCTAATGTTACTTTCTTCTCCACTCAGCAGAAGCAATCTGAGGTATATTATAATAATCAGAGCACAAGAAGGTAATGGCAGCACCCACCAAAGAACTATGTTACCGATGATATTTTAGAAGGTTTCAGCCAGATATGAATTTTCCTTATTCATTCCTGGGATATTAACATCTGATGTAGCCAGCATTTGTTGCTCATCCTAAATTGCCCTTGAGCTGGTGAGCTGTTGCAGTCTATGTGGTGTTGGTACACTCAATGCTGTTAGGGAGGAAGTTCCAGGATTTTGAATGAGCGACAGAGAGGGCTGATAGTATAGTCTGTAACCAGGATAGTGTGTGACTGTTCCCAAGCTACCTCTGTCCAACTTGGTGGTAAGAGTTGCAGATTTGGAGGATGCTATTTGAATGGTACAGGCTATTGCTTTGCATTGGTTGAGTGAATATTTGTAGTGGATGGGGTGCCCACCCACCCTCAGATGTTATTAGTGAGGGATTCATCAATATTTAGTCCATTAAATTTCATATCCTTTATTTGGCAAATAGCATTTTGAACTATGTAGTTGTCAGGTGAATGAGGTACAAGAGTTTCCGTGGCAGTGCACTGTTTGGCCCAATGAACTAAGAACCTTATAGGAATGAATGTGTTATTCTGCTATAACACCATCTTTATGTTGAAATGTTTCAAAGTGATTAGAGCATTGCTTCACGAACTATATTCAAATCTGAACGCAGATACCAACAAAGCAGCAGCACTGTAACATCCAGTATATAATTATTAAAGTTGTATCATATAAGAGGGTGTCATGATCCATAGTTTGGGAACCACTGCATTAGTTGTGAAATTTCCTACCACAAGGGGGAAGTGAGGTTACTAACATAAACATAGTTGAAGGGAAGCCAGATAAACGCATGAGGGAGAAAGATACAGAAGTTTATGCTGATAAGAATTGAGATTAAGTGGAAGGAGGCTTGCATGCAGCATGGATCATTTGGACTAAGTTAACTGTGTTTCTGTCCTATAATTCCAATATAAAGAGGGAATCTGCTGCTACATTCTTGAAATATTGAATTCAACTGGTGCGATCAATTTTTGTTTTCAAGGGACAAATTGGCAGTCCTTCAAGCTCTCGCTACTACAGTTAACAGAGTGAGTGTTTAACTTTAGTAATAATCTACGGGGAGTGGAGGGATCTTTATTTTCTATAGGCTGCAGATGTTCAATACCTGTTGGTTTTGTTTGACAGGACCACACAGCTGCACACTACAGGTTCCAGGACGATCCATACCTCATTCCCAGGACATCACCTGAATTTGTGAGTGTTCCGGCATATTTTTGTGTCTGCTTGTTTATTAGGAATAGATTGCTGCCAAAAATCCTAACAACACAGGATGATTCGAATTGTATATTGACTAAGTGGCCGTCGACTGCAGGGTAGCAGTCTTGTTAAGGAGCTCCAGGCCAATTGGACAATTAAATATGGAGGGAGTGAATATTTGTGGATCGGATACCCATCAAGCACGCTGCTTTGACCCATTTATTTTTTATTTATTTGTTGTCTGTAATTCTGTGGCCGACAATCTGATTTTTTTTCTTCCCTCTGTGTCAAATTGATTGATCCTGTTATAACGATAGTTTTGTGTTATGCTTTTGTTGCCATTTAATAGCAAATACGAAGCATTATTGTTGAGCAAAAGGTAAATAAAACGTAAAAGGTGAAATAATTAATAAAAAAATTGAAGGGGAAAAAGGCAGCTGAAAGAAAACTATAGTAAGAAGTTTCACAACACTAGGTTAAAGTCCAACAAGTTTATTTGGTTGCACGAGCTTTCGGACTGCTGCCCTTCATCAGGTGAGTAGAGGATTGGATTCACAAACAGGGCGTATGTAGAGACAGGCTTGATTTACAGGATAATGGTTGGAATGTGAGTCTTAACAGAAAAATCAAGTCTTTACAGATGCAGACAATGTAAGTAGAAAGAGGGTTAAGTACAGATGGTGTAAAGAGATGTGAATTGTCTCAAATAAAGAGGTGTGAATTGTCTCCAGCCAGAGCAGTTTGTGAGATTTTGCAAGGCCAGGCAAGTCTTGGGGCTTCAGATAGCATGACATGAACCCAGGATCCCAGAGGCTGTCAGCACATGTGCGGAACTTAACTATCCATTTCTGCTCAGCAATTCTGCGTTTGTGTCTCAAAGATTGCCTTGGAGAACGCTTACCCAAAGTCCAGAGGCTGAATGCCTCTGAAGTATTCCCCGACAAAGTGAACACTCCTGCTTGGTGATTGTTGAGTTTTCTTCTTGAACTGCTGCAATCCCTAAGGTATAGGTGCACCCATAATGCTGTTAGGAAGGACGTTGCAAGATTTTGACTCACAATAGTGAAGGAATCATGGTATAGTTCCAAGTCAGGATGATGATTGGTTTTGAAGGAAAGTTGCAGATGGTGGCATTCACATATATCTGTTTCCCGTCCTTCAGTGGCAGTTCCCAGTTTGGAAAATGCTGTCTGATGAGCTTTGGTGAGTTCCTTCTGTGCATCTTGTAGATAGTACTCTGCTGCCATAGTTCATTGATGTTGGAGGGAGTGAATATTTGTGGATGGGATACGCATCAAGCAAGCTGCTTTGACTCATTTATCTCAAATTTTGTTTTCTATTGGTTGGCCAAACCTCTATTCATGCTAAAATATTATCCCAACACAGTAAGCACTTAGCTTGTGTTATAAACATTTCCTTGGTGCCTTATCAATAGCCGGGACGTTCATGATAAAGATTCAATGACGTAAGTGAAAATACTTTGAAAGATTCAGGCTTTCACACTTTGTTCTAGTCCTTTTACAAGTTCTGGTGGTGGGCTCTTTAAGTCAGGACTAATAGGGCATGATTTTGATTATTGTTGCCTTTTAAAGTTGTCTTTGGGATGATTTTGGCCATGATGTATAACTTTGTAAATCTGAATATCTTTTTTTCCTTGCAGCGTCTCTATGCTCTGTCACATGAATCTGGGCGTAATGCTGCAAAATATATTGTTAGCACCTATCCCCACCTTTTCCAGAAGGATATTGCTGAACCTTCGATACCTGTAAGTATCATAGAACTGTACTGTGACCAGTGAACTCTTCATTGCAAAATCTAGATTTCCATCTTATTAACCTTCCTCAATGCAACCATGTTCTACAGTATCTGCTTCCTGCCTCGAGAATCATGAGCCAGATCTCCACCTGCTCTAAAGTTGTTGGCCAGTTTAAGTTTTGACTCCCTTTCCCTGCTCCAATTTTCTGCTTGCGGTTGAAAGTGTTGATCATCTCATTTGGTTACAGAGCCTCCAGTTATTTCAGGCTTGTTTTCTGGGATTCTGTTGCTGAAGTATTTTTCCAAAAGCTGCTTTAAAATCCATGTATTTCACTCAGCTTTTCATCACCTGTCTTAATCACCATAGAATCCTTATAATACAGAAGGGCACCAATTAGTCCTTCAAATCTGCACCAACTCTCTGATAGTACACCTTACCTAGGCCCACCCTCCCACATTATCCCCATTAATCATACATTTTAACATGGCTAATCCACCTAACTTATATATTTCTGAACACTAAGGGGCAATTTAGCATGGCCAATCCACCATAACCTGCATATCTTTGGACTTGGGGAAACTGGAGCACCGGGAGGAAACCCACGCAGACACAAGGAAAACACAGAAACTCCACAGAGTCACCCAAGGCTGGAATCGAACCTGGGTCCCTGGTGATGTGAGGCAGCATTGCTAACCACTGCGCCACAAAGCACGCTCGGTCTCTTAAATATTCATAAACATTACTGGTTCTCTAGAAGTGAATCTCTTTGATTAAAACAAGTTGATGAAATCTCTTCCTCTGTAGTGTTTGTTGCCAGAGCAATTGGAACCTCTGATCAATGAAGTCAGTGTGGATGCCCTGAAAGAACGCATTCGGCTCAGAAAAGTGAAAGCCTCCGTTGATTTGTATGACCAGCTTTTGCAAGCAGGTAAGCTCAATTTCCGCCATGTGTAACCTGCATAATGTGAATGGGTGTGTTTTTACCTTGATTTGTTTTATTATTGCCACATTTTGGCATAGAGTGAAAAATATTGTTTTTTGCACACTGTCATGCGCAGAGAATGAAAGGAGAGAATGCAGATTGCAGTGTTACAGTCATAACTAGGATGTGGAGAAAGATCAACTCAATGCGAAATAGATCCATTCAAAAGTCTGATGGCAGCCGGGAAGAAGTTGATCTTGAGTCAGTTAATATATGTCCTCAGACTTTTGTATCTTTTTCCCAACAGAAGAAGATGGAAGAGAGTATGTCCAGGGTGCGTGGGGTCTTTAATTATGCTGTCTGCTTTTCTGAGGCAGCAGAAAGCATAGACAGTTCAGTGAATGGGAGGCTGGTTTGAGTTGGCTTCATTCACAATCCTTTGTCGTTTCTTGCAGTCTTGGGCAGAGCAGGAGCCTTAGCAAGCTGTACTGCAACTAGAAAGAATGTTTTCTATGGTCATCTGTTGGCAAGAGTTGTAACAGAGATGCCGAATTCCCTTAGTCATCTGAGAAAGTAGAAGCATTGATGGGCTTTTTTATGTATGGACCAGAACAGGTTGTTGGTGATCTGGATGACCAAAAACTTGAAGCTCTCAGCTATTTCAACTTCATCCTCATTGATGTACACAGGGGCATGTCCTCCACTACGCTTCCTGAAGTCGATCTCAACAAAATGAAGGAGATAGTCATTGATATTGAGAGATTATTGTTGTCACACTAATTCACCAGATTCCCAGTCTCTTTCCTGCACTCCATCTCATCATTGTTTGAGATCTGACCCATTGGTGATGTTATCAGCAAACTTGAAAATTGTGTTGGAGGGGAATTTGGCCACACAGTCATGGGTGTAAAAGGAGTATAGTAAAGGGCTGAGGACACAGCCTTCTAGGGCACCGGTGTTGAGGATGATTGTGGAGAATGTATTGTTTACTACCTTACTGATTGCGGTCTCTGAGCTAGGAAATTCAGGATCAAGTCGCAGAGAGAAGAGCCAAGCTCCAGGCCACAGAGTTGTAGATGAGTTTTGTAGGAATAAGGTGTTGATTGTTGAGCTGTAATCAATAAATAAGTGTCTTTGTTATCTAGGTGTTCCAGAGTTGAGTGCAAGGCCAGGGAGGTGGTGTCTGCTGTGGACATATTGTGGTCATAGGTGAACTGTAGTGGATCCAGGCAATCTGGAGATTAGAATTGATTCATGCCATGACTAATCTTTCAAAGCACTTCATGATGGATGTCAGAGCTACTGGACGATAGTCATTAAGGCACACTGCTTGGCTTTCTTTGGCACCAGGACGATGGTCGTTGTCTTGAAGCAGACAGGGACCTCAGATTGTTAAGGGAGATTAAAAATGTCTGCAAGTACCCCACCAGTTGGTCCACGCAGGATTGAGTGCTCGTCCAGGTACTCCATACAGACAAGTCACTTTCCATGGGTTGATCTTCGAGAAGGCTGTTCTGACATTTGCAGTGCCGACCTTGAATACAGATACATCCAAGGCTTCTGGGATGGAAAGCATGGTCTTGCTGACCACTTGCTCAAAATGGATCTAGAATGCATTGGTGCCAGTGATTTTTACACGTCTTCAAGTAGGGGATATCCTTGTTTATCCATGATTTCTGATTGGGGAACACATGGATTTGCTTCTTTGGCACGCAGTCTTCTACGTACTTACTAATGAAGACATTTACTGTAGTGGGGTATTCGATCAGGCTGGTTGCAGCATTTTTAAATACTGACCAGTCTACTGACTCCAAGCAGCCCTGTAGGAGATCATCCAATTCCTCAGACCAGCATTGCACAACTTTCTTTGATGGATTCTCCTGCTTCAGTTTTTATTTGTAAGTCTGGAGCAGGAATAATAAACTGATAGGCATATTTGATACTTATATAGCAGTGGTCTAGGATGTTTGTGCCTCTGGTGGTACAGGAGACATTTTGGTGGCATCTTGGAAGGACGCTCTTGCACTAGGTCTGGTTGAAGTCTCCGGCCATGATGAACAAGGCCTCGGGATGTTTTGTCTCAAGACTATTTGTAACGGTGTACGTTTCGTCCAGTGCAGTTTTTACGCCTGTTGTCAGGATGACAGGTGAACTCTTGTGCAAGATAGTGGAGATGGTATTTTAGCGTCAAGTATTCTGTCTGCTGTATATACCTGGTCAGTTATATATACCTGCATTAAAGGGAAAGGGCAGTTTTGGGAGCATGCTTTTTGGATCTGTTGGTAACATGATTTTTCAGGGATTTAGTGCTTCCAGATAATCGTAAAGATCAGACCTCCACTGAAATGAATGAAACGGGTCCATGTAACAAATGAGCTCAACCCATCCCTTCGAGAGGGAGATCTGAAATGGTAGTGGCAAAATACTGTGGGTGCTGGAGACTGAAACAAAAACAGAAAATGCTGGAAAATCTCAGGTCTGACAGCATCTGTGCAGAAAGAATAGAGTCAAGCTGAAATGGTGGCTCTTTTCATTGTATTTTGTGATTTTTAAATTGTCGGATTCTGCATATTTTGAAGGAGCAAGTATTTTGACTTCTCAATCCAAAGCGTAGAATTAGTCTCCAGAAAATTGCTTGAAGTATATCTTTCCTTTCTCTGTTGAATGTTACAATTTAGGCACATTCATCTCAATCACTAAATGTAGCATAGTTTCCTTCTTCTCAAATTTAAAGATGTTTAACAACCTAATGAAAAACTCATATGTTTTTCATGTTGAATCTAAATATCAGCTGTGGCCAGGGTTTACCTTCTGACTGCTGCAGGACAAAGTCACCAATGTCAATGTTTTGAAGATTATAAAGTAGTTAAGACTATCAGAAAGCATAAGGGTTTGCATTTTTACTTTGTTTTAACAGGGACTCCTGTACCTCTTGAAACCACCAATACCTTGCTAGATCTGCTCTGTGTTTATGGAGACAAAGAGCCACCTAGAGAAGATCAGCTTGAGCCAAAGGAAGTTGAAGATGAGGTGGGAACAATGCCACATTATGACTGCAACAAAAAGATTGCAGCAGAGTTTATTCCAAAGTAGCTCACCATGATTGCATGCTGGCGTTGGTAACTGTGCTTTTAATGATCTGGATTTCTGCTTTAGAATTCCTTTCCTATACCCCTTTCTTTTAAACACCCTGAAAGATGACCTGTGACCAGGAGTAATGATGGCCACAAAGAATATAGGGGATTGTTGATGGATTTCCTCATAACCTTCATGGAGTACCAACTCTCTTATTGAGCAAGTGGAGGCTTGCCAATATGAAGTGAGCAACAAGAGGTTAAGAACCTGTTGTTCTAACCCGGACTGTTGTTGTAGGTCACAGGGTATAAACTTGTTTGCTGTATGCTGAAGATAAAAACTGCCAAAGATATCTTTCCTCCTCAATCCATCTCTCCATTTAAAAGAATGTTATGTCCGCCAGGTGTTTTAGAAGTAGATGTTAATCAGTGTTTTTTAATCATAAAAATATGTAAACTTGTATTCTGTAAATATTGAATACATGTGATAAATTTCAAGTTATTTCTATGCAAAATGTGGTCAGTATTTAAACAGCGCTTTTCTGCTTTCATTTATTAAGTATTTGAGTACTAACTTTGTGGATGTTCCCCTTAGGTTGAGGCAACTAGGGACTTACAGAAAAGGCAGAGAGGTCGTCCACGCAAAGCTTCGGATTTGCTTAGTGTCACCTGGAGGTAAAGGGCTATTGTTTTTGTAAACTGTGTAGCTTTTCCAATTCAGCAAAATCTTGGTGGAGCCACTGAACCCTGTCAAGCCCTGCTGTCAACAAGTAAGATTTCCGTGAAACCTGGCTTTCACAACTATTCAAATGGTAAATTCTGCCACAGTGAAATGCAGAGTGCCCAGGAAGTCTTGTTTGACTTTAGGATTTCTAACACTTACTTTCACAGCAAATCTCAAACCATTTGAGGTACAGGAGCAAGAATTAAACTGGTAGCAGCTGGTACCAAGCGCTCACTTGGTAACGGTGTGACATTTGCCTTCGCAAACCAACTCCAAATCTCCAGTCACAATTGAATGAGCTGAAATAAAAGCAACAAATGCTGGAAGTAGTCAGCCACTCTGACAGCATGTGCTGTCACCAGGTCTTTAAAGATAGACTTGACTCTTTGCTGAGTCTTTGATCTTTTTCTTTCTGTTTTTATTTCATTTCTTTAATCTGTTTTTAACTTGGGTGTATATTTTTTGTCATTCAGCTATATTTTGTGAGGAACTTTAAAGTTGCTTATTATTGCCTGAGGATACATGAATTGGGTTGGGATGGGGTATGTGGAAGGATTGTTGATGTTTTTATATAAGCAAAACTTAAATGATCGACGACAACTGGCCTGACTTCACAATCTGTCTTCGGATGCAAAGTCAAACATTATACTGGGAAGAAATCTGAAACCAAGTTATGGCCAGAAACAGTGCTGTCAACTACATACCCTGGGATTGAATGTGTGTATTGATCAGGTCGGACAAGGTGCTGGCAACTTTCTTTCAAAGGGCATTAGTGGCATAGTAGATTTACTGCAATGAAGTTACTGTGAAAATCCCCTAGTTGCCACACTCCAGTGCTTGTTTGGGTACACTGAGAGAACTTAGCATGGCCAATGTACCTAAGCGACACATCTTTCAGACTGTGGGAGAAAACCGGAGTACCTGGAGGAACCCTTACAGACATGGGAAGAACATGCAAGTCCCACAAGACAGTCACCTAGGTTCCTAGTGCTGTGAGGCAGCAGTGCTAACTACCATGCCATACCACTTGTGCCTCTCTCTGGTTTCTTCAGACATCAGCAAAGTGTGCACCATATAATGCTACCCCCACCCGCAATGGATTTGATTTGCTATATGTGCATCATCTTGAGCAGATGGAATGATGGCAGTGATGACCTGGCTGAGCTTTATTAAGATTTAGAACAAAGAGCAACACAGCACGGGAAACAGGCCCTTCGGCCCAACGAGCCCACGCCACCGTCCTAACATCTTAATGACATATCCTTGACTTTAGGCTATGCCTATTGTTGAAGATTCCCATATAGGGACCAATATAGGGACAATTTGTTACCCAATCAGCCTAAGAGCACATTTTTGGGATGTGGGAGGAAACCGGAGCACCCGGAGGAAACCCACGCAACCACGGGGAGAACGCGCAAACTCCCGCAGACACAGGCCCAAATCCATGTGTCAGCACAGCAACAGCGATAGTCTCTGAGCTGTCATGTTGCCCATCAGATGGTCCAGTTTAAGCATACACTGACGACGTGAAGCACTAGGCAACTCCTGAAGCAACCTCCAAGAGCAGCTCTCGCACGACATGCCGCATGCATGCCCCTTGTTGGTCAACAAGGTGGACCGAATTGCCTGCGGAAACAAATAAGACTTAATTAAACATGCCAAAAAAAAACTAAGACATTCCCGAGACGAAACTAAAAGATAGTCTACTACTATTTGGTCCTCCCGTTATTCAAACAGTCCTGCTATATCCCTCTATCTGCAGACCGCTCATGTGGCTGTCCAAGAGACCCTTAAACAACCCTAGCGTGCCTGCTCCCACCACCTTACTCGGCAGTGCATTCCACACCCCCACTACCCTTTGTGTGAAAAACTGCCCTCTAATATTCGTCTTATACATAGCCCCCCTCATCCTGAGCCCGTGACCCCTCGTTCTATCCATTTCTAATGGTGGAAAAAGCTTACCACCATTTACTCTATCTATACCCCTTATAATCTTATATACCTCTAAAAGATCCCCTCTCAGCCGACGTCTTTCAAGGGAAAACAACCCCAGTGTTTTCAATCTTTCCTCGTAAGACAGCCCTTCCATACCAGGCAGCATCCTGGTAAATCTCCTCTGCACTCTCTCCAGGGTCTCTACATCCTTCCTGTAGTACGGCGACCAGAACTGGACGCAGTACTCCAGATGAGGCCTAACCAACGTTCTATATACCTGCAACATCAGACTCCTACTTTTGTATTCTATACCCCTTCCTATGAAGGCTAACATACCATACGCTTTTTTTTGTTTACCACATTCTTCACCTGTACTGACACCTTCAGAGACTTGTGAACTTGCACCCCCAGGTCTCTCTGCGCCTCTATACTCCGGATAGTTTTACCTTTTATCCTATAACTCCCCTCTACGTTATTCCGACCAAAATGCATCACCTCGCATTTATCCGGATTAAATTCCATTTGCCATCTATCTGCCCAATCTACCAGCCTATCTATGTCATGTTGTATTGCCAGGCACTGCTCCTCGGTACCCGCCAATCCAATCATCTTAGTGTCATCAGCAAATTTGCTGATCACACCACCTACCCCGTCTTCCAAGTCATTTATATACACCACAAATTTGCAGCGTTTAACTAGCAATTGTTTTTTCTTAGATAAAATCCAAGTGATTTATAACTGTAGGAGGTGACTGCCTACAGTGTCAGTGATGTGCAGTATTTAGACTAAGGAGCAGAAGTAGGCCATTTGGACCATCGAGTCTGCTCCCCCATTCAATGAGATGGTGGCAAATATATTCCTCAAACCCGATTTCCCATCTGATCCCCATAATCTTTGATTCCCTTGCTGATTTAACAATCTCTCTATCATTCTTAATCCTTCATTTCATCATGTAGATTAACAAATCAAATTTATGCACCTGGATTTTGCCCTCTGCGGGAAAGGGAACAAGTTTTATTTTTTGCCTGGTGTACAAGATCTTTTGCAGGCTTGCTTTTGGGTATTTCTATTGACATCAGTCTTATCATAGCACTTTCTTTACAGGTGGTCTGTGGCATTCGAACATAGCAAGCAGCTGCAATAGGGACGCAGGTTTGATTTCGGTTTTGGGTGACTGCAGAGTCCAGACAGACATTCTCCCTATGTCTGCATGGGTTTCTGCCAGCCGCTTCGGTTCTCTCCCACAATTCAAAGATGTGCAGGTTAGGTGGATTAGCCATGGTAAGTGTGCAGGGGAAAAGATGGAGAGGAGGGCCTGAGTGGGATACTTTTTCAGAGAGTTGTTGACAATGCAACAAACTGGATGGTATTGAAGTAGGGAAAGGGTTAATGGATTTTGTACCTAGAATATTCACGAACATAACCATTCCTCATGGCTGATCTCCTTTAGCTTGTATTGTTCCTGGCAGTAATATTAGTTATTTGTTCACGTCTTACATGATTTAATTTTCATTTTTATAAAGACAGATAGTTTAATGAGACTGTTATTTTTAGACTTTGCAAATCTTACATATTTGTGTTAGTTGGACATTGTTACACAGATGGTAGTTTACGATACTGGCTTTTGATAGCTGCTGATTTTAACAGGAAGAGTCGTGCTGAGACAGCCGTGATCGCACAAGTAACTTCAAAGACAGGGATGCCAATACTGCTGCAGAAGGGTTTTGAGTCATGACCAGACTGAAGACTGTGTCATGACTGCAGGACGGTAACTCCTGATTAAATATGGACTGAATCACGACCAAGGAAGGAAGACCCAGTGTTCTGGCCGGAATGGGAAACTTGTGTCATGATTGACACTAAAACTAATGATGTATAAATGCCTATTTGTGTTTGTGTTCTGTGAGAAGTCTGGTAGTCCCTGCTTCTCCCAAAGATCTGGAATAAATGCCAGAGCTTTGAAATAAAAACCACTGTATTTTGACTCACTGACAGTCTCATATTATTTACCTACAGCAGTCTTTTTCTGCACTGTAGAGATTCTATGGTATACTCAAACACAAATTACTTATGAATCATGCACAGAAAGTCAAATAAATATGAATTGGGTAAAGGATTCTCAAAGTTTAAAAAAATCTGCATCCCTTGTAATTGTTTTTTCAGGACAGTGAGTTGTTTACAAATTATCATTTCTTACACCATTTAAAAGTGTATTTAACTCCTAAAAATCCAGCTGTTTTTTTGTGCTGATTTAGCCCAAGTTCTTATCATTAGTAGGAGAACGAGGAATGATTTTGTGTTTAATTGTGTAGTGTCAGATGTTGCTGTCAGTTTACCCTATAAACTGACAGCGTTGCTGTTGGTACTACAGTACAAACTGAGCCATTAATTCTAATGGCAAAGTGTATTCAATAAAAGTGCTAGAAATCCTATCTTATTTTGCTGCTCATCTAGTTATTGTATTTCAAATCCACACCAAAATCCTTATCCATTTGGGCCATAATCTGAACTGATACTTTCCCTTCTATCCAGGGAGAACAATAATGCAGAGAGAATATTCAATCTGATGCCCGAAAGGAATGAGCATTCTTTTTGTACGATGATCCGAGGAATGATTAAGGTACCGCTGGTGATCCAGTGTGCTCACTGTCTTTTATGTTGTGCATTTGATTTAAGCTGTTAACATCTGTTTTGTTTGTTTAGTATGGTGCTTATACAAAGGCCAGGAACATGTACACCGACTTGCTAAACAATCGAATGAAAGGTGAGGCTTGCAAAAGAATGCTTTTGCTGATTGTATGTGTTCACTACATTTTGAAAGCATAATGACACATCCAAATAGGGGGAATGTGATAAATGCAATTCTATTGAATGGTTACATAATTGTTCAGTGTTATGAAGCCAAACATATGTAAGTTTTTTTTTAATCTGCCCTGTTTTAACTGGGATGAGAAGCAAAATTGGAGTAGCTAAACCTCCCCCTTCTCTGCCTCTCCCACTTCCCCTCCCTCCACTTTCCATCTCTGCCCTCTTTACTCTCATTCCACTCTTTTCCTCCCTCTCCCTAATGCTTCCCCGCCCATCCCACCAAGACGTTCCTCTAAATCAACGCTCGTGACCGAACTTCTGATCGTCTGTCCTAAAAACTCCTTGTGTGATAAGTTTTGTTAATACTGATTTACTCGGTTAAAGCTGCCATCCGAACACGTTTATTTATCAATAGGCTATCTGTTTTACAGCTGACGTTCATACTTTTAATGCACTAATATCAGCAGTGCCTGAATTGAAGGAGATGTACAATGAGAAAGTGGATTTAATTCTGGTGAGTGCAAACTGCAAAGTAAATCTTTTGTTTAGTATTAGTTGATGTACTTTTTTTTAATTCATTTATGGGCATTTATTGTCTGTCCCTAATTGCCTTGAACTGTTATTTCAGAGCATAGCTAAGAATCAGCCACATTGCTGAGTCACATGCAGGCCAAACTAGCTAAGGATGACAGATTTCCTTGCCTTTAATGGATATTAGTGAACCAGATGGGTTTTATGTCAGTGATTTCATGGTCATCATTAGATTGTTTTTATTGACTTCAGATTTCACTTTGCTGCGCAGGATTTGAACCCAGGTCCCCAGAACATTACCCTTAATCTCTGGATTACTAATCCAGTGACAATACCACTATGTCACTTCATTCCCTTTGTATTTACCAGTCTTCTGTCCTATTTAGAAGGTGGGACTTGTTGGGGGATGTAAACAGTAGCGTGTACTTGATCTGCTTTATATACAGAATGCCTGATACCAAATCATTCACCTTCTCATCTTGATGTCATAGAGTTTTACTGCACAGAAAGAAGCCCTTCAGCCCATCATGTCTCCAACATAAAACTCAGCATGCTAAAGCATCATCACTGATGAAAAAGTAGAATTGCACCATAAGAAGTTTACATAGACAGTTTCCGTCATCAACGATAGGGGAAACAATCAAACTCACTTGATTGTATGTGTATTGTTACTGACTCTTCGTAGAAGGCTCTAAAAATACTAACTGTCTTATCCCAAGGGCAATGAAAATTTAGGACAGGTCAGATGAATTTATCCAGTTCATTTCTCATGTTGATCCAATTAAATAAAATCTGTGGACATTGGGCTTAATATTGAAAACTATGTACTTCAATCCTATTGCTTGAGCACCATGGATAATCATTTAGGTTCAAATGGTGGGGCACTTGTATGCTGTGAAGTAAATCACATACATTTCCATGTTTGCTGCGTGTAAGCTGAGTTTCTGGTATGCTTTGCATTATAAGGCAATTTCCAAGTAATATCTATTTGTTTTTCTACCTGCGTTGATATGTATACCTTCAATTCCTTTTGTAGAACCTATATATTCCTGAGATGTAAGCGTCCCTGGTAGGACCAGCATCTGTTTAAAGCATGAGAGGAGGCCATTCAACCCAGCATGACTGTGCCTGCTCTTTAAATGAGCTAGCCAGTTATTCCCACTCCCCCACTCATTCTCTCTTTTTCAATGAAAGTTGCTATTGAATCTACTGCCATCACCCTTTCATTGATGCCTTGCTCCTGGAATCTTTCAGGTGTTAAGTTGTGATATTGGACTTTAATTATCATGTTGATTTTCATTTGTAGACTCATCCTTTTCAACTTCTTTGAAAACAGGAGCTGCTGAAACAAATGGCTGAACAAAAGGTGCAGCCGAACTTGCTAACCTTTAATTCTGCGTTAAAGAGTCTCCGAAAATGTGGTTCAATGGCAAAAGGACTTTCCCTCCAAATAATGAATGAAATGAAATACCTAAATATTGGTAAGTAGCTGAGCCTTGTCTTGTCCTATACTTGTATTACCTATGTATCTCAGGTATTTATTTATTTTGCTGCTGTTTATTTTGTATGTTGGTGTGAAAAAAGCATGACTCTATATATGGCCAAGCTGTCACTTACTGTTACCACTCCTCCATCGTCACAAGATAAAATTCCTGATAAGAGCCCTGCAACCCTCATGGGAGGAAGATATCACACACGTGCGCACACACATGCGCAGCTATAGGTAAGCACTAAATGCTGGCTGTGCCATTGATGCACATGACCCAGGAATGAATATTATGTATGGTTCCTGATCTGTTGCTTCATCTGAGCTGACAGTGACTGAGTGCTGTATATAACATTGCTGCTCCACCCTTCCCTCAGGCGAGGAAGGAGGAGGGAAGGAATCTGTCCCACTCCAGCTGCTGGATGCTACTAGAAGGTATGAATGTTAACAGGGTTAGGCCTAATATGTATTTATGACAGCAAGCATGAAGATTGGCTACCTAGGTGTGATTTTCTTGAGATCTCTAAATAGACCACAGAAAAGCCTTGAAGTGGACATTAAAGGAGAAAACAAACACCGAGCATAATACTATATAGAACTCGGTTGCTTTTGTTCAAATTTTCACAAAACAGAATGGTCGCAAGGAGTGGTTTGGGCAGTTTTTTTATTCAGGACATTGGGCATGGCTGGCAAGGCCAATATTTGTTGCCCATTCCTAATTTCTTCTTGGATTGGATATCTCACTCTTCTATTACAGAAGACATCTAAGAATCGACCATGGTAGCACAGTGGTTAGCACTGCTGCTTCACAGCCCCACGGACCTGGGTTTGATTCCTGGCTTGGGTCCTTGTTTGTGTGGAGCTTGCACATTCTCCTCGCGTCTGTGTGGGTTTCCTCTATGTGGTCCAGTTTCCTCCCACAGTCCAAAGATGTGCGGGTTAGGTTGATTGGCCATACTAAAATTCCCCTTAATGTCCTGCGATGCGTAGGTTAGAGGGACTGGTGGGTATATGTGTAAGGATGTGGGGGTAGGGCCTGGATTGGATTGTGGTCAGTGCAGACATGGGCCAGATGGCCTCTTTCTGCACTGTAGAGTTTCTATGATTCTACATTGCTGTGAATTTGGAGTCAAATATAGGCTAGACTTGGTGAGGATGGCAGATTTCCTTCTCCAAAGGGCATTAGTAAACCAGGTGGGTTTTTACATTAATCCATAAAGATTTCAGTTATCATTAGCCTCTTTTCATTTCATTGAATTCAAATTTCACTATCCATTGTATATGATTCAAACCCAAGCATCATCCTAGCAAGACCACAGTGCTACCACTTCCAGATTGAGAGGTGGATTACAAAATGTCTTGAAAAGCTTTTTTGCTTTGGAAACTTGCAGTAATCCCATCTCTGAAAGAATAAACTCGATTAGGATGGGTGAATCAAAGTATACAATTGTTTGTCGTAGTTGAATTCCCAGAGGCATGTTGAAAGATGGAGCAGGGTTAAAGGGCACTTGGAGCTGAGTGGTGGGAATTGACTTGGAGCACTAAAGCATCACCACTGCTGGAAAAGTGATGAGAGGTTTACATAGGCAGTTTCCATTATCAATGGCGTAGAAATTTAGAGACGTGTCTGACCAAACACGTCGGCAGAAAGTAAGGATTTGTAAGCAACTTATAAATTTACTGTATTGAAGATATGTGTTGCATATGTGTGCACAATAAATGATCTAACTGCCGGCAATGATGATTGGCGCAGGGGTACGGACCTCAGCTGGATAATGGGAGCTGAGTGTGGTTGTTTCTTGCTCAGCTTGCATGTGGTGGGCTGTTTGAGAAGCATCTACACGAGAAAAATGCCAATGTCTGAGCCGGTACTTTACCTGTTTGAAATGTGACTTAAACTAAACAAAGGACCATCCTAGATGTGTTAATGTGTTGGTTATTAAACTCGTTTTGAGCTGTTTTGGTGCCTCAGGTTGCCTTGCAGTCTGTTTGCATTTTAGCTGAAAGTTTTGACACATCAGCATGCTCTCATTCCTGGAAACGACAGCTTTTAACATGAAACATTCAGCACATGAGTTCTAACCCTATCCTTTTTTGAAAATTATCTCCCTTTTAGAACCAAGTTTGGCAACCTTCGATCACCTGCTTGCTATATTCTATAAACCTGGTAAGTAAATACACTAGTATAGACAAAAATTGGGACTTTTTATGATAATAAAGGTAAATTGGATAGAAGTAGAGTTAAAAAATATATATGTATGTTTTTGTTTTTAGTGTCAGCTTTTTAACTGGAGCTTTCCATTTTCATAGCACTCCTAGAAAGCTGTAGCATATCCTAAATTGTCTGCAGAATACTTCATGGGACTTGGATTGTATAGGATAATCCAACTGCAAACACATATAATTGCATCAGATTATATAGGATTGCATAGAGTTAACATCACAGAAACCAGCCATTAAACCCAACCAGGCAGTGCTCATGTTTATGCCCTATTCGAGCATCTTATCTTTTCTCTCTAAATTTTTCATTACAATCCTCTTTTCCTTTCTCCCTAACATGACTAACATGTTAACATGGCCATTACAGAGACTTCGATGTCTCAGGGACAGGACTGGGTACTACAAGTCCCGGGATTCAGATCCTTCAGGAAGGACAGGGAGGGAGGCAAAAGAGGTGGTGGAGTGGCACTGTTGATCAGGGACAGTGTCATGGCTGCAGAGAAGGTGGATACCGAGGAGGGAAGTCTACGGAGTCTCTGTGGGTGGAAGTTAGGAATAGCAAAGGGTCGGTGACGTTGCTGGGTGTATGCTATAGGCCGCCCAATAGTGACAGGGAAGTTGAGGTGCAGATAGGGAAACAGATACTGGAGAGATGTAGAAATAACAGAGTTGTTGTGATGGGAGACTTCAATTTCCCAAACATCGACTGGAATATCCCAAGGGTAAGGGGTTTGGATGGGGAGGAGTTTGTTAGGTGTGTTCAGGAGGGGTTCCTGACACAGCACGTGGACAAGCCTACGAGAGGAGAGGCTGTACTGGACCTGGTACTAGCTAATGAACCAGGACAGGTGATAGATCTCTTGGTAGGAGAGCATCTTGGGGATGGAAATCATAATTCTATCTCCTTCACCCTTGCATTGGAAAAGGATAGGATCAGGCAGGCTAGGAAGGTGTTTGTCTGGAATAAGGGAAAATATGAAGACATCAGGCAGATGTTGGGGCGAATAAACTGGAAGGAGGTGTTCTTGGGGAAAAGCACAGAAGGAAAGTGGCAGATATTCAAGGAATGCTTGTCTGGAGCTTTGCACGACAGCGTTCCGGTGAGACAAGGAGGTTTTGGTAGGACGCGGGAACCGTGGTGCACGAAGGCTGTGGTGAACATTGTCAGGAAGAAAAGAAAGGTGTATAAAAGGTTCAAAGAGCTAGGAGATGTTGGGGATCTAGAGAAGTATAAGGCTTACAGAAGAGAGCTTAAAAAGGAAATTAGGAGAGCCAGAAGGGGTCATGAGAAGGCCTTGGCTGGTAGGATTAAGGAGAATCCCAAGGCCTTCTAAAAATATGTGAAAAGTAAAAGGATGAGAAGAGAAGGGATAGGACCTATAAAAGGTGAAGGGGGAAAAGTATGTATGGAACCGGAAGAAATGGCAGAGGTGCTTAATGAGTACTTTGCCTCAGTATTCACGGTGGAAAGTGATCTGGGAGGATGCACTACAAGTTTGTGGCAGACTGAAAAGATTGAGTACGTAGATATTAAGGAAGCGGATGTGTTAGAACTTTTAAATGCTATCAAGATAGACAAGTCTCCGGGACCAGATGGGATGTACCCCAGGTTATTGTGGGAGGTGAGGGATGTCATTGCAGAGCCCCGGCGATGATCTTTGCATCGTCGATGGAGACGGGAGAGGTTCCAGAGGATTGCGGATGTGGTCCCTATTTTCAAGAAAGGGAACAGGGATAGTCCTGGAAATTACCGACCGGTGAGTCTGACCTCAGTGGTTGGTAAGCTGATGGAGAGGCTTCTGAGGGACAAGATTTCCGAGCATTTGGAGACGTTTAGGTTGATTAGAAATAGTCAGCATGGTTTTGTAAAAGGCAGGTCGTGCCTTACGAGCTTAATTGAGTTCTTCGAAAATGTGACTGAACACATTGACGAAGGAAGAGCAGTGGACATGGTGTACATGGACTTCAGCAAGGCATTTGACAAGGTCCCACGTGCAAGACTTCTTGAGAAGGTGAGAGGCCATGGGATCCAAGGGGTTTTGGCCTTGTGGATCCAGAACTGTCTTGCCTGCAGAAGGCAGAGGGTGGATGTGGATGGCCCTTTTTCTGCATGGAGGTCGGTCACCAGTGGAGTGCCCCAGGGATCTATTCTAGGACCCTTGCTGTTTGTCATTTTTATAAATGAGCTGGATGAGGAAGTGGAGGGATGGGTGAGTAAGTTCGCCGATGACACGAAGGTCGGTGGTGTTGTGGATGGTCTGGAGGGATGTCAAAAGTTGCAGCAGGACATCGACAGGATGCAAAACTGGGCGGAAGAGTGGCAGGTGGACTTCAACGTGGATAAATGTGTTGTGGTCCATTTTGGCAGATCCAACAGGATGAATGAGTACACTATCAAAGGTAGGAGTCTTAGCTGTGTGGAAGAGCAGAGGGATCTTGGGGTCCGGGTCCATAAGACTCTCAAATCGGACTCCCAGGTGGAGGATGTGGTTAAGAAAGCTTACGGTGTACTGGCCTTCATTCATCGAGGGGTTGAGTTCAGGAGTCAGGAGGTAATGCTGCAGCTTTATAGGACCCTTGTCAGACCACACTTGGAGTACTGTGCGCAGTTCTGGTCACCTCACTATAGGAAGGACGTGTAAGCTATTGAAAGGGTGCAGAGGAGATTTACAAGGATGTTGCCTGGATTGGGAGGCATGCCTTATGAAGACAGGTTGAGGGAGCTGGGACTTTCTCCCTGGAGAGGCGAAGGTTGAGAGGCGACTTGATAGAGGTTTACAAGATGTTGAGAGGAATAGATAGGGTGGACTCTCAGAGACTATTTCCCAGGGCTGAAATGGTCGCGACGAGAGGGCACAGATTTAAGGGGCAGGGAAGCAAGTACAGAGGGGATGCTAGGGGAAAGTTTTTCACTCAGAGGGTGGTGAGTGAATGGAATCGGCTGCTGTCGCTGGTGGTCGAGGCAAACTCGCTGGGGTCTTTTAAAAGACTTCTGGATGAGTATATGGGATCCAATGGGATTGGGGGTTATAGATAGGTCTATGGCTGGGTAGGTTTTGATGTGTTCGGCACAACTTGTGGGCCGAAGGGCCTGTTTGGGCTGTAGTGTTCTATGATTGTGTGGTTTCCCCTTAAGTGCATCTGTTTGGTGTAACCACTCTCTGTGGTAGCAGATACAATGCTCTCATCACTCTGCATAAAGAAATTTGAATTACAATAAAAATTGGAATTAAAAATTTACTGATGACAATGAAACTTTTGTTATTTTTTTCTAAAAATCCATCTCCTTCACTAATGTCTATTAGAAAAAGAAATCTGCCATCCTTACCTTACCTGGCCTAGCCTACCTGTAACTCTAGACCCACAATAATGTAGTTGGCTCTGAACTTTCCTCTGAAATGACCTAGCAATCCACTCCATTCAAAGGCAATTAGGAGATGGATAACAAGTGCTGTCCTTGCCAGGAGCACCCAGAAATGAATTAAAGTTCCTTCTGAATTCCCTATTGGATTTTTGGTGACTATCTTAATAGCTTCTAGTTATGCTCTTCCCCGCGAGAGGAAACATTCTCTCTGTTAACACTTGCCAAAACCTTTCATAATTTTTAAGACATCTATTAAGTCACCCCTCAGCCGGTTGATTTCAAAATAGTCACGCATGCCAAGCCATTTTAACCAACTCCATAAAAAACTGTATTATAACTTAGACTTTGTCCCTGTTCCTATACCCAAGAGGTTCTTTGGTTAGTTTTACAGTATGGAAAAAGGCCCTTCAACACGTCATGTCTGCACAGTAGTCAAGCACCTGTCTATTCTGATCTGTAGCCATGGAAGCTATGATATTGATCATCTTAGAGGCTTTGAGTTGTGTGTGTAACAACACTGAAAACATTTCCCCATGTCAAGAATTAAGCCTGTTAAGCATCCTGACCAGAATGACAGCACAAGTCTGCTGTCTGAATGGAAATAATTTCCCTTGTTACTGATGTATGGATGGGATTCACTTTGCTCAGTAATTTGTATTATGTAACTTTCCTCTACTTGGAAGTTTCTTTTTCTGAAGAAACCCTAAAGTGAGCAGCTGGCAATGATGAATGGCGCAGGGGTACAGACCTCAGCTGGATAATGGGAGCTGAGTGTAGGTGGTCTTTCTTCAGCCTGCATGTGGCAGGCTTTAAGAAGCATCTACATGAAAAACATCGCCAGTGCCTGAGCCACTGCTGCTGTAATTTTAATTTTAAAAGCTGGATCCACATAATAGATACTCATAGTTTCAATCAATCATGCATATTTAGAGGAGGTCATTGAAACATGTGAACAGTATTTGAGAGGGAAGAGTGCTGAGTGTTTTATTCAATGTTATTTATATTTCTTAATCTTTTCACCAGTTCTCTTAAATATAACTGAAAACAGTTTACAGTAGCATTCTATTCAGACCTGATGAATGGACAAGTTCTTGATTCTAGCTTGGCATTCCTTGGCAAATTGGATTTTGCAGATTCACTCTTCCAGTGGCAATCCAGGCAATGGAACTCATTGTAAATGAAATGACACACATTCATTCTCTCTCCCCCTCATGTTGCCCCCCGACCCATCCACTCACCCACAAAGTTAATGATTTCCCTTCTATCCTCACAGCCGCAGCTAGCCGACAACACACTGACATTATCTTTGAGGTGCTCGATGAAATAGAAGGAAAGCAGTTCGAGCCACGGGATCCCAATGATGGTAGGTGAGACAATATTAGTGCATCTGCTGTTCGAATTGGAGTTACTTAAACAGCACTTTTCTTTGTTCAGTAAATCTTACATATTGGTACTGCTGACGTAGGTAGGAAAAGGGAAGAGTCATGAAAAGAGAATATAGGGAGTTAGGTAGATAGTTGAAAAGGAGGAATGCAAAAGTAGCAATCTCGGGATTGCTGTTTGCATCATGAGAAAGTGAGAGTAAGAATGGAATGAGGTGGAGGATGAATGCATAGGTGAGGGATTGGAGCAGGAGTCAGAGGTTCAGGTTCCTGGATCTTTGGGACCTCTTTAGGGGCAGTTGTGACCTGTACAAAAAGGACGGGTTGGCACTTGAATCCCAGGGGGACCAATATCTTGGTGGAAAGGTTGGCTAAGGTCACTGGAGAGACTTTGAACTAGAATGATTGGGGGGAGGGAATCGAAATGAAGTGACTGGAAGCAAGGTTAGCTTGCAAGTAGAGAAGGATTATCGACAGTGTAAGAGGGAGGATAGACAGGCGATGGAGAAGGGGAGCGCTCAGACCAAAAGTTTGAGATGTGTCTATTTTAATGCTAGGAGTGTTCTGAACAAAGTGGACGAGTTAGAGCATGAATCGCTGCTTAGAAATGTGATGTGGTGGCCATTACAGAGACTTGGATGACTCAGGGACAGGACTGGATACTTAAAGTGCCAGGTTTCAGATGTTTCAGGAGGGACAGGGAGGGAGGCAAAAAAGTGGGAGGTGGCACTGTTGATCAGAGATAGTGTCACGGCTGTAGAAAAGATGGATGCCATGGAGGGATTGTCTACGGAGTCTCTGTGGGTGGAAGTTCAGAACAGGGAAGGGGTCAATAACTTTAGGGGTGTTTGTTATAAGCTGACCAATAGTGACAGGGATGTTGAGGAGTCAGATAGGGAAACAGATTCTGGAGCGATGTAATAATAACTGCGTTGTCATGATGGGGATCTTTACTTTCCCAAATATCGATTGGAATATCCCTAGGGTAAAGAGTTTGGATGGTGAGGAATTTGTTAGGTGTGTTCAGGAGGGTTTCCTGACTCAGTATGTGGATAAGCCTACAAGAGGAGAGGCTGTATTCAATCTGGTATTGAGTAATGAACCTGGACAGGTTGAACCTGGACAGTTGGACAGGTTGAACCTGGACAGTTGGACAGGTCAAACCTCTGTGGGAGAGCATTGTGGGGATAGTGATCATAACTCTATCTCCTTTATACTAGCATTGGAGGGAGATAGGATCAGGCAAGCTAGGACAATGTTTATCTGGAGTAGGGGAAAATATGAAGCCATCAGGCAGGAATTTAAAGGTGTGAATTGGAAGGAGGTATTCTCCAGGAAATGTACTGAAGTAAGTTGGCCGATTTTCAAGGAATGTTTGTCTGGAGTTCTGCATGACAACATTCTGTTGAGACAGGGAAGTTTTAGTAGGTTACAGGAACGATGGTGCATGAATGTTGTAATGAATAGCTAATGTTGTACCGTTGTTTAAAAAGGGATAACCCTGGAAATTATAGGCCAGTGAGTTTGACGTCAGTAGTAGGGAAGCTGTTGGAGGGGATTCTTAGAGATAGGATGTATAGGCACTTGGAGCGTTGCGATCTGATTAGGGATATGCAGCATGGCTTTGTTAAGGGGAGGTCATGCCTTACAAATCTGGTAGAATTTTTTGAGGAGTTGACGAAAACGGTCGACGAAGAGCGAGCCGTTGACGTCGTCTATATGGATTTCACTAAGGCGTTTGACAAAGTCCCTCATGGGAGTTTAGTTGAAAAGGTCAAGGCTCATGAGATACAGGGACAGGGAGCTAAATGGATAAGTAACTGGCTTGGTAATAGGAGACAGAGTAATAGGGGAAGGGTGTTTTTCTAGCTGGAGATCGGTCACTAGTGGTGTGCCACAGGGCTCGGTACTGGGACCTCTTCTATTTGTAATATATATAAATGACTTGGAAGAGGGAGTAAGTGGAGTGATCAGCAAGTTTGCAGACGATACAAAGATGGCTGGACTTGCAGATAGTGAGGAGCATTGTCAGGCGATGCACCAAGACATAGACTGGTAGCTTGGGCAGATAGATGGCAGATGGAATTCAATCCTGATAAATGTGAGGTGATGCATTTCAGGAGAAAGAATGTAGGGGAGAGATATATGATAAAGGGTAGACCTATTAACAGTATAGAAACGCAGAGGGACCTGGGGTGCAGGTGAACAAGTCTCTGAAGGTGGCAGAGTAGGTGGAGAAGGTTGTGAAGAAAGCATATAGTATGCTAGCCTTTATAGGAAGGGGTATAAAGTACAAGAGCTGGCCTTTAATGTTGCAGTTGTATAAAACGTTAGTTAGACCTCATTTGGAATACTGCGTCCAGTTCTGGTCGCCTTATTGCCAGAAGGACATGGAGATTCTAGAGAGAGTGCAGAGGAGGTTTACCAGGATGCTGCCTGGTATGGAAGGTCTGAGTTATGAGGAGAGGTTAGGCAAATTGGGGCTGTTTTCCTTAGAAAGACGTAGACTTTGAGGAGATCTGATAGAGGTATACAAGATTGAGGGGAATAGATAGAGTAAACAGGGTTAAACTTTTTCCTAGGATGGACTCAAATAGCATGAGTGGTCACGGCCTTAGGGTGAGGGTGGTAAGGTATAATTTGGATGCTAGAGGGAGTTTTTTCACACAGGGTGGTGGGGGTATGGAATGCGCTCCCAAGTAAAGTGGTGGAGGCAGGCACTCTGGAGTTATTTAAGAAATACTTAGATGGGCACATGAACAGAATGGGAATGGAGGGGTATAGAAAACTGATTTAAAATAGGGTTCATGAGCCTTGGGAGTCCCTGGGAAGTGTGTAAATAGATGATGATATTGATGTACTTGTTTTTATCCTACAAGTTGAATTGAAACCAGATGATATCAATCTAATAGAATCTAAAAATGATATTGGGTGAGATTGTGAAAAATGTCAATTTTCTTGATAAGTAAGATCCAATTACATCAGGGTAAAATATACTCAGTTACATTGTTGTAAACACGTCCTTTCACAAGATTATATCACAACTTTAAACCTGCTTGAATCAAGAATCACTGCATTTCACTTCTCAGCTTGGAAGTACACACTTAGCTTTGCATCGAATAGAATAGAGAGCAATTTGGAAATCTGGGCACTAGATTCTTTTAATAGATGGAAGGATTTGGCCAGAGTTTTGTCGAAGGAAAATTATGAAGTTGTCAGAGTTAGAAATTTCTGAGAGAAAACCTCGATGGTCTCGTGTATGATGAGTAAAAATTATGATGTAGTTCTGCAGATTGGGGAGAGAGATCAAGAAAAGACATCTGCACAAGTTCCAGTTGTTGCTGGAACAGATGTTGGTAAGAAGAGGCGATTTTGTTGAGGAAGGTGCCTTGATGAAAAAGCAAGAGGATATTGAGATGGTATAGAGTGAAATGTTTGATCATGGGCAAGTACATTGGGTTAAATTGATCATGGAATTCGTCATTTTGTTGTTCCCTGCAAAGTAGAAGTTAGCAAGAAAAGTTGTAACTCATTTAATGCAAGCTTTGGGGATATTATGTACGACATTTGCCTTGATCTTTTAAGTTGTTGATTCATAAAATGGCCTTGAGAGATCACCTCATTGGGCTTTCTGGCAAGAAGAAAAGATGCTGAAATGTATAGGATCATCACTGCATTGCCATCATTTATCTTGCAGGCTTTGCACCCTGTCAATTTCTTAAGTGCTGATCCAGCACTCAAACCAGACTTAAAATTTTAGTGTTGCTATTAAAATAATCTTGTGCTGGGCAAGAGATAAATGAGATATTATTATCTTTCCCTCTGCTATGGGTAATTTGCACAGATAGTATTTCTGTCCACAATACTGGCCCCTTTTCAATCAATGAGTCACCTTATCTTAAAGATAAATATCTTTTCACGCTTATATAAACTTTCCTAAGGGAAAATGATTCCATCATGTTTGATAAGAAATTTCAGTAAGGCGTTTGACAAGGTTCCTCATGGTAGACTGATAGAGAAGGTGAAGGCGCGTGGGATGCAGGGTCGGGTATGTAGATGGGTCGAGAACTGGCTTGGGAGGAGGAGACAGAGGGTAGTAGTGGAAGGCTCTTTTTCCGACTGGAAGCCTGTCACTAGTGGAGCGCCACAAGGCTCAGTACTAGGTCCTCTTCTATTTGTGGTCTACATAAACGACTTGGAAGCTGGGGTAGGTGGTGAGATCAGCAAATTTGCTGATGACACCAAGATGCTTGGATTGGCGGGTACAGAGGAGCAGTGTCAGGCAATACAACAGGACATAGGTTGGTAGACTGGGCAGATAGATGGCAAATGGAATTTAATCCAGATAAATGCGAGGTGATGCATTTTGGCCGGAAAAATGTAGAAGAGAGTTATAGGATAAAAGGTAAAACTATACGGAGCATAGAGATGCAGAGAGACTTGGGGGTGCAGGTTCACAAGTCTCTGAGGGTGTCCTCACAGGTGGAGAAGGTGATAAAGAAGGCGTATAGTATGTTAGCTTTCATAGAAAAGGGTATAGAATACAAGAGTAGGAGTTTGATGTTGTAGTTGTATAGAACGTTGGTTAGGCCTCACTTGGAATACTGCGTCCAGTTCTGGTCGCCATACTATTGGAAGGATGTGGAGTCCTTGGAGAGAGTGCAGAGGAGGTTTACCAGGATGCTGCCTGGTATGGAAGGACTGTCTTATGAGGAACGATTAGATAGACTGGGGTTGTTTTCCCTTGAAAGACGTCGGCTTAGACGGGATCTCATAGAGGTGTATAAGATTATAAGGGGTATAGATAGAGTAAATGGAGGTAAACTTTTTCCACCTTTAGAAATGGATAGGACGAGGGGTCATGGCCATAGGGTGAGGGGGGCTATGTAAAGGACGAATATTAGAGGGCAGTTTTTCACACAAAGGGTAGTGGGGGTGTGGAATGCACTGCCGAGTAAGGTGGTGGGAGCAGGCACGCTAGGGCTGTTTAAGGGTCTCTTGGACATCCACATGAGCGGTATGCAGATAGAGGGATATAGTAGGACTGTTTAACTATGGCTTTTTTTCCCACAGGTAATTCGGTCCATACTTGACCAACATTGAGCATGCATTCGGCAGGTGGTGCGAGTACAGCTCTTGGATGTTGATTCATGGGTTGCCTGGTACCTCATGTCGTAAATGAGTGCTTTATGTGGACCATCTGAAGGGCACCATGACAGCTCAGGGACTATCGATGTGGCTGTGCAGACACTTGGAATTGGGCCGGTGTCTGCGGGAGTTTGCGCGTTCTCCCCGTGGTTGCGTGGGTTTTCTCCGGGCACTCCGGTTTCCTCCCACAACCCAAAAATTCGCTCTTAGGCTGATTGGGAAACAAATTGTCCCTATAGTGAGAGTCTTCCATATTAGGAATAACCTAAATCTATACTAGGATAATGGAATTGCTACTATATAGTTATGACGGCGGCGCGGGCTCGTTGGGCCGAAGGGCCTGTTTCCCGTGCTGTGTTGCTCTTTTAAAAAAAAGTGCTTTGGTCCACCTTGTTGTCTAACAAGGGGCATACACGCGATGGGTCATGAGAAGGCTGCTCTTGGATTTTTTTTTTTCAAGAGTATCCTAGTGCTTCTCGTCATTAGTGTACGCTTGACCTGGACCATTTGATGGGCAACACGACAGTTCAGTGACTATGGCTGTGCTGTGCAGATACATGGATTTGGGCCTGTGTCTATGGGAGTTTGCGCATTCTCCCCGTGCTTGCGTACATTTTCTCTGGGTGCTCCGGTTTCCTCCCACATCCCAAAAATGTGCTCTTAGGCTAATTGGGAAAACAAATTCTCCCAAACTTGTCTCAAATTTGGTTTTTAATCCATAGATCTATAAACATAGACAGGGATCACAGGTAGAGGTGGGAACATCGGGGTGGCAGTGCAGGCTTGTTGGGCCAAAAAGCCTGTTTCCCGTGCTGTTTTGTACTTTGTTCTTTGAGTCTAGTCAAAAAACTGTACAAAAGATTTAGGGAGCTAGGTAATGTTAGGGATCTAGAGGAGTATATGGCTTGTAGGAAGGAGCGGAAGAAGGAAATTAGGAGAGCCAGAAGGGGTCATGAGAAGGCCTTGTCAGGTAAGATTAAGGAAAACCCTAAGGTGTTTTACAAATATGTGAAGAGTAAAAGGATGAGATGTGAAGGAATAGGACTATAAAATGTGGCGGTGGGAAAGTTTGTGTAGAACCTGTAGAAATAGCAGAGGTGCTCAATGAATACTTCAGTATTCACGGTGGAAAAGGATCTTGGTGGTTGTGGTGCACGCTTGCAGCAGACTGAAAAGCTTGAGTATGTGGACATTAAGAAAGAGGATGTGTTGCACCTTTTGAATAGCATCAAAATAGATAAGTCCCTGGGACTGGATGGGATGTACCCCAGGTTACAGTGGGAGGCAAGGAAAGAGATTGCAGAGCCTCTGGCAATGATCTTTGCATCATTGGTGAAGACGGGAGAGGTTTTGGAGGATTGCGGGTGTGGTTCCTATATTCAAGAAAGGGAATAGAAATAGCCCAGGAAATTATCGACCGATGAGTCTAACCTCAGTGGCTGGTAAGTTGATGGAAAAGATCCTAAGAGACAGGATCAGTGAACATTTAGAGAAGTATAGTATAATCAAAAGTAGTCAGCTCGGCTTTGTCAAAGGCAGATTGTGCCTTACGAGCCTGGTTGAATTTTTTGAAAATGTGACTAAATACATTGATGAAGGAAGAGTGGTGGATGTGGTTTATATGGACTTCAGCAAGGCATTCAATAAGGTCCCCCATGCAAGGCTTATTGAGATACTGAGCTGGCATGAGATCCAAGGGGACATTGCTTTGTGGATCCAGAACTGGCTTGCTCACAGAAGACAATGGTTGTAGATGAGTCTTTTTCTGCACAGAGGTCGGTTACCAGTGGTGTGCCCCAAGGATCTGCTGTTTGTGATTTTTATAAATGACCTGGATGAGGAAGTGAAGGGATGGGTTGTTAAGTTTGCAGATGACACGAAGGTTGGAGATATCGTGGATAGTTTAGGGGATGTCAGAAGTTGCAGTGTTGCATCAATAGGATGCAAAACTGGATGGAGAAATGACAGATGGACTTCAACCTGGTTAAATGATACATTTTGGCAGATCAAACGGGATGAAGGAATATAATATTAAGACTAAGACTCTTATCATTGATAAAGATCAGAAGGACCTTGGGGTCTTCTCAAATTAGCTTAGCAGGTAGAGGATGTGGTTAAGAAGGCATATGGTGTACTGGCCTTCATCAATCGAGGAATTGAGTTTAGGAGTCGGGAGATAATGCTGCAACTTTATAAGACCCTAATCAGATCCCACTTGAGTAGTGTGCTCAGTTCTGGTCACCTCATTGCAGGAAGGATGTGGAAGCTATTGAAAGGGTGCAGAGGAGATTTACAAGGATGTTGCTTGGATTGGTTGGCATACCTTATGAGGATACATTCAGAGAGCTCGGTCTTTTCTCCTTGGAGAGATGAAGGATGAGAGCTGACCTGATAGAGGTGTATAAGATGTTGGGAGATATTGATTGAGTGAATTCTCAAGCTTCTTCCCAGGGCTGAAATGTCTGTGACAAGAGAACATAGGTTTAGGGTGCTGGGGAGCAGGTACAGAGGAGATGTCAGGGTTACGTTTTTCACTCAGAGGTGGTGGATGTGTGGAATTGACTGCTACCAATTTGTGTAAAAAATCATCCTAAATTGGTAGCTACTCTTGATCCTTCCCCCAATTGGAATGGTTTCTTCCTATCCACTCTGTTCTACAAAGAACAAAGAGCAACACAGCATGGGAAACAGGCCCTTCGGCCCAACGAGCCCACACCACCGTCCTAATGTCTTAATGACATATCCTTGACTTTAGGCTATGCCTATTGTTGAAGATTCCCATATAGAGACAATTTGGTACCCATAAGCACCTCTCTCAATTCTCCTCCCACCTTCTCTGAGGAGAATAGCCTCAGCTTCTCCAATCTATCTACCGTAACTGAAGTTCCGTAAATAGTTCTCATGAATATTTTTCTGCACACTAATTCATCTGATACCCAAAACTGGGTGCAGTACTCAAGTTAAGATTGAGTCAGTATTATATATGCATTCATCATAGCATTTTGTACTCTATCCTATTATAAAATCAAGAATCTCCTATGTTTTACTAAACGCTTTCTCAATCAATCCTGCCATCTTCAATGACTTCTGCACGCACTCCTACACCTTCTTACAATTGCACCCTTTATTGTATACTACCTCTCCTTATTTTTCCTATTTCACATTTGTCTGCATTAAATTTCATCTGCCACAATGTCTACCCATTTCACCAGCTTATGTGCCTTAAAGTCGATTGCTATCCTTCTCACAGTTCATCATATTTCCAAGAGGAATGTGGCTATTGTAGTTGTAAGGTTCTTGGGGTGGAGATTGAAGATGGGAAACTGCAGCTAGTTTTGATTTTAATGGGGAAATGATGGCATTGTGGTATTGCCATTGGACTAGTAATCCAAAAACGCTTATATTCTGGGGACATGGATTTGGTGGAATTTAAATTCAATTTTTTTTTAAATCACAAATTTTAAACTGTCTCAGTAACGATGACCATTTTCCTTTAGGGAAGGAAATCTGCCATCTTTACCTGGTCTGGCCTATGTCTCCAGGTTCATTGCAATATTGTTGACTCTTAGCTGCCCTCCAAATTGGCCTAGCAAGCCATTAAATTCAAGGGAAATTCAGGTCAACAAATGCCAGTGATGCCCACATTCCATGAATATTTCTGTTCAAATAATTTTATGCGTGCAGGTGTGAGAAAATGGCACCGAGGCATGATGCTCACTTGACGAGCAGGTGCAGACACAGTAGGCTAAACAGCTTCCTTCTACACTCTAATGATTCTGTTTTAGAAGTTAATGTGGCAAGGATCTCTGAGAAAGAGCAAGTAAGATAGTGTATTTGAACAGTAAATGAAAAGACATGCATTTCTGTGCACTGACGAATATTGATGAAAGTGAGGGACTTAATTTGGAAAATTATAGTGTGTAAAGCTGGAGGAGTGGCAGCAATTCCTTTTGGTTGAAAAGCTGTCAGTGCATGATAGCAGCATTACCATTGGCTTTCAAAAATACTTACTGCGACAAGGCATTAAGGTGTATTTATGTAAGGCAAATTGTACGTGGAGTGTTGCTGAAACAACATTAGAACATTACAGCGCAGGAGAGGCCCTTTGGCCCTCGATGTTGCGCCGACCAATTAAGAAAAAGCAATGACCCTCTAACTTAAACCATTCCCTTTTTCATCCATAAACCTATCCACGGACCTCTTAAACGCCCCCAAACTTGGCGCATCTACAACTTCAGCAGGCAAGGCATTCCATACCCTTACCACCCTCTGGGTAAAGAACCTACCTCTAACATCCATCCTATAACTACCACCCTTAATTTAAAGCTATGTCCTCTCGTGCTAGCTTTCTCCATCCGAGGAAAAAGGCTATCACTGTCCACTCTATTTAAACCTCTGATCATCTTGTATGTTTCAATAAGGTTTCCTCTTAGCCACCTTCTTTCTAATGAAAACAACCTCAAATCCCTCAGCTGCTCCTCATAAGACCTTCCATCCATACCAGGCAACTTCCTGGTAAATCTCCTCTGCACCCTCTCCAATGCCTCCACATCTTTCTTATAATGTGGCGACCAGAACTGTACACAATACTCCCAAGTGCGGCCGCACCAGAGTTTTGTACAGTTGCAACATGACGTTGCGGCTCCGAAATTCAATCCCCCTACCAATAAAAGCCAAGACTCCGTATGCCTTCTTAACAACCTTATCAACTTGATTGCCAACTTTCAGGGATATATGCACATATACACCTAGATCCCTCTGTTCATCAACACTATTAAGAGTCCTACCATTAGCCCTATACTTTACACATTTGTTATTCCTGCCAAAGTGAATTACCTCACACTTTTCTGCATTAAACTCCATTTGCCACCTCTTGGCCCAGCTCTGCAACTTGTCCAAGTCTCTCTGCAAACTATAACACCCCTCTTCACTATCTACCACTCCTCCGATTTTGGTGTCGTCCGCAAATTTAGTGATCCATCCCTCAATACCCTCATCCAGATCATTTATAAAAATTACAAACAGCAGTGGCCCCAAAACAGATCCCTGAGGTACACCACTTGTAACCGAACTCCAAGATGAATAATTTCCATCAACCACCACCCTCTGTCTTCTATCAGCTAGCCAATTCCTAATCCAATTAGCTAAATCACCCGAACAGCTTGGTCTGGTTGATAGCATTTTTCCTGTGAGTAAAACGGTTGTGGATGCAAGCCTCAAGCGGAAGTTGGAGTGATGCAATGCTGAAGATGCACTGTATTTAGAGACATTTAAAGTTGTTCCCAAATGGATGCAGAAGATCCTATGACATAGTTTGATCCTGTCTGCCATGCCTCTCTCTGCTAACTGCACGAAAAATAAAAGATTAACTGGTCTTGTTTTCTTCTCCACAGTAAACTTCTTCATCAGTGCTATGAGATTGGTAAGCAATTTGACTCCTTTTCACATCTTTTATAGTTGCATAAATAATGCAGCTGATTCTTCCTCCTCTTATTGTTGCTACCAATGGTTTGTGATGCTCTTAGTATGACTCAAAATGTTGCCAGTGTATAGGCTTGTAAAATAAAAAGATGAAATACTGTGCATTTATCTTTCATAATTGAATGGAGTAGATACTGTCTGAGCAGTGGGGAAACTTATCTTCTTACTAAAGCTGGCTTTGTTGACTGCGTGCTAAATCTTTCAAATTCCAACTTGGCTCAACTTTACTTAAAGCAGTACTGAGGTTTTTCTACAACTGAAGCCAAATGTGATTAGTATTTAAAGAGATTCAGTGGCAGAGAAGCTTCATTTAAACCATGTTTTCACTTCCTTCTCCCAACAGCACATCCAACCATCCATCTAGCCCTGCCATCTACCCTCAAAATAGTCTGAATAATGAGCAGTAACTTTCCTGTATGCACATAGCTTTTCAGGTGCACCCTAGCTGTAATTGTCATTAAAATATATTTTGTACCTTATTCAAAGTACATTTTGATTGATAAAGTATGAAGTATAATAACTGGCACAGATACTGCAGATTATGAGATTTGAGCCAAGCTGGATTGCCCAGGTAGTGTACAAGTCTTAGTGTTGAGGCAGGATGGAGATTATTGTAACCAAATAGAGAGATGTGGAAATCTGTGAAGAGATTTAGAAATGGACTACACAAATCACTTTGAGTTTGTGAGGCTGAGAAACATAAAAGTGAAGAGAAGGAAATCATTGTGGACACAGAAAGATTGTGCAAACCTGAATAATGGAACTGGATGTCATGAAATTCTTTACATTTTCATTTAAAAATTGCATTTTTATTGGAGGTGAATCCAGAACACACTGCCATGTAGTTGGCATTGTTTCCTTTCTAAAAGGAAACTGGATTATTTTCTCAATCACTGAACTTTCAAAAAGTCAGTAGATGGGTGGGAATATTGGGGAAGAAAAGAGGAAGAATGGTGCAACAATAAACTAGACAGATCTATTTACTTTGAAAAGGCAAGAAACGGTGGGAAGATTTAAATTCTGCAAAGCCTGACTTATTCAAAGTTTAACATTTTGTTTTGTCTCATTTTCCGCCTTGCAGTGTTTGGACTTGAAAGACCTTGAATTGGCCTACAGATTACACAAGATTCTTGAAACTGGAAACAACTGGATATTGCTGGGTGATTCTTATCAGCAAAGTATTTATTAGTAAGACATTTGTTTTTAGTTTGCAGACATTTTTATCAGTGTTTAACAAGATGCAGACATCACTGATATATGTTTTCATACCTAATTCCTTTTGAACTGACTAGGCCATTTCAGAGGGCTCTTGAGGGTTCTTGCTGTGGGTCTGGAGTCGCATGTAGACCAGATTAGATAAAGTGGCAGATTTCATTCCCTAAAGGATATTACTGAACCTGAAGTGTTTTTATGACAATGATACTTTCATGGTTACCATTATTGATGTTAGCTTTTCATTCCAGATTTATTAATTCATTGAATTTAAATTCCACCCACTGCTGTGGTGGCATTTGTACCCATACCTCTAGAGTATAAGCTCTGGTCTTTGTTTACTAGTCCTGTGACTTTGCCATAACACACATTTCCCCCTATTTGATAATCTGATGCCTGTAGCATGCGATGGTGATGAGACAGTCAAGCCAAGATCAAAGGGATTCTGGTAGACACTACTCCAAGTAATCCTGCAAACTTGTTCTGTAATGATTTGGATGATCCTGATTCTACTACCAAACAACGAGAATTATCTTTGTACTCACAGGCCATCCCTAACTTCCCTGAAAAGGTTCTGGGACTATTAAATGGCTTATTAAGTTACTTGAAAGAGCAATTTAAGAGTCATTCATATTAGAGCAAACATCCAAGTTCCTTGATAGAATCTCTCTGTTGCTTTACCTGACTAATCCATGCAAATAATTTACACAGTTTTGGATAAAAATGGAAAACCCACATCAAGAACTTCAGCAAACCTAGGCTTAAAATTTGAATCTTATTAAGTGTTTGATCAAATGGAGGACGTTCTGCAGAGCTAGATTTGAAATGATCTTTAGGGAAGGAAGTTACCATAGCTGGTCTGGCCTATGTGTGACTTACAGCAGTGTGGTTAACTCAGCAAACCACTCAGTTCAAGGGCATTTAGAAGTGGGCAGCAAACAAATGTCTTGCTAGCGATGCTCACATCCTATGAAAGATTAAAAAAAAATGTGTTGTATGTGGAAGGAAGTGAAATTGAGTGAGCGAAACCATAATCCGAGAAAGGGATAGTTAGTCGATATTGTTTTAAACTATGGTGTAAGAACAAATAAAAGTACAGCAGAGGAGCAGGCCCTTCAACCCTCAAATTCCCACTGATCATGATGCTCTAATTAAACTAACAAACCTCTGCTTTAATATGTACATAAAATTGCTGTGAAATTTTAATCAAATGACCAAATCATGAGTGAAATTGCTTGGCTTTGAAACAACAATTTGTATTTATATACAGAAGCACATGGCATGATATCAGACAAAGTTTGGCACCGAACCAGATGGGCATTGGTCAAGGTTCTGAGGAGCATCTTAAAGGAGAAGAGGGGGGCATAGAGGATTTCTGAGGCCTAGGCAGCTGGAGACAGGACTCTCATTGGTGGGACAAAGGAAAGCTGAGGCCAGAATAGGAAGAGCATCGAGAAAAGCATGTATGATACTAGAGAACAGAATCCTGCATAATACCAATTTAATTTCATGTCCAATTTAAAATTAGGATCAAGTTTCAAACACAAAATTGCATGTCAATGCATCAGTCATGTACTTTAATTTGGAGAACTTTAACATTCTGGTTGCACCAAGTGCACAGATTGAATTTCCAACATTTTTTTTGTATTGGAGTTCGTTTATCAAGTGCATCAGTCTCACTTCAAAACTAACGATGCCTCTAGTCAAGTTGTTCCAATACAGCTGCAATATTGGAACCCACCCAACAATTTGGAAAATTGACTAGGTACATCATGTGCATAAGTAGCAAGACAAATCCAACCCAGCCAATTACCTGCTGTTCATCCTGAGCAGTGGAAGATGTGATGGAATGCTCCCTTTGACATTTAGTGGCAGCACTGCTGCTAATCCCCCACTATCAACATTCTGAGGGCCAGCATAGATCAGATACTGAACTGAACCAACCACACAGAAACTTTGACTACAAAAATAAATCAGTATTGTGCGGCAAGTAACTGCTCTCCTGACTCCCCAAAGCCTGTCCACCATCTCCAAGGCACAAGTGTGACTTCACACCATAAAAGGCAAAGCAGCCCACTTGATTGTCACCTTATGCACAACCTTCAACATGTACAGCCTCACCACTGGCACATGTTGACAGTGTGTACCATCTACAAGATGAACTACAGAAACTTGTTTAAACTTCTTTGATAGCACCTTTTGAATCAGTGATCTTTACTGCCTTAAAGAACCAGAGCTGCAGGCGTATGGAAACTTCACTATCTCTAAATCACGCACCAACATGACGTGAACTATTTTTTTTATTCAATCATCGGACATGGTTGTCGCTAGTGGGCCAGCATTTATTGTCCATCCCTAGTTGCCCTTGAGAAGATGGTGGTGAGCTGCCTTCTTGAAATGCTGTAGCCCACATGCTGTGGGTTGATCCATGATGCTGTTAGGGAGTGAATTCCAGGATTTTTACTTATCAATTGTGAAGGAATGGCAATGTATTTCTAAGTCAGGATAGTGAGTGGCTTGGAATGCATTTGCAAGAGGTGGTGTTTCCATATATCTGCTGCCCTTATCATTAGAACGTAGAACACTACAGCACAAAATGGCCTTCGGCCCACAAATTGCGCTGATCATATCCATACCTACCAGGCCATAGAACAATCTATAACTCCCAATCCCATTAAATCCCATGTACTCATCCAGAAGTCTCTTAAAAGACCCTAGCGAGTTCTCCTTTACCACCACCAACGGCAGCCAATTCCATTCACTCACCATCCTGTGAGTGAAAAACTTATCCCTGACATCTCCTCTGTACCTGCTCCCTAGCACCTTAAACCTGTGTCCTCTTGTAGTGACCATTTCAGCCCTGGAAAATAGCCTCCGAGAATCCACCCTATCCATACCTTTCAACGTTTTATAAACCTCTATCAGGTCACCTTTCAATCTTTGTCTCTCCAGGAAGAAGAGACCTACGTCACTCAACCTATCTTCATAAGGCTAAGGCATGCGTCCCAATCCAGGCAACATGCTTGTAAATTTCCTCTGCACCCTCTCAATAGCTTCCACATGACCAGAACTGCACGCAATACTCCAAGTGGGGTCCGACAAGGGTCTTATAAAGTTGTAGCATTACCTCCCAACTCCTAAACTCAATTCCACAATTAATGAAGGCTAGCACACCATACGCCTTCTTGACCATATTGTCCACCTGCGAGGCCGATTTAAGAGTCCTATGCATCCGGACTCCAAGGTCCTTCTGTTCTTCAAACTGCTAAGAGTCCTACCCTTGATATTGTACTCCTTCACCCGGTTGGACCTGCCAAAATGGACGATTACACGTTTATCCACGTTGATCTGCCACTTCTCCGCCCAGTCTTGCATCCTATTATAAAATGCTGCAACTATGCACAACACCACTGACCTTTGTGTTGTCGGCGAACTTACTAACCCATCCCTCCACTTCCTCATCCAAGTCATTTATGAAAATAACAAACAGCAAGAGTACCAGAACAGATCCCTGGGGCACTCCACTGGTGACCGACCTCTATGCAGAAAAAGACTCATCCACACCACTGTCTGCCTTCTACAGGCAAGATGTAGAGATGCTGGTGTTCGACTTGGGGTAGACACTGTAAGAAGTCTGACAACACCAGGTTTAAGTCCAACTGATTTATTTGGTAGTAAATTCACAAGTTTTGAGGTTATCCTCTTCGTCAGGTGACGAAGAGGATAACCTCAAAAGCTTGTGAGTTTACTATCAAATAAATCGGTTGGACTTGAACCTGGTATTCTGCAGGCAAGCCAGTTCCGGATCCACAAGGCCAAAGCCCCTTGGATCCCATGCCTTCTCAAAATGTTTTGCATGGGGGACCTTATCAAATGCCTTGCTGAAGTCTGTGTAAACCACATCTACCGCTCTTCCTTCGTCAATGTGTTCAGTCACGTTTTCAAAGAACTCAACTAGGCTCATAAGGCACGGCCTGCCCTTGACAAAGCCGTGCTGATTATTTCTGGTCATACTAAACTTCTCTAAATGCTCATAAACCCTGTCCCTCAGAATCCTCTCCATTAACTTACCAACCACTGAGGTCAGACTCACTGGTTGATAATTTCCCGGGCAGCCCTGTTCCCTTTCTTGAAAATAGGAACCACATTCGCAATCCTCCAGAACCTCTCCCATCTCCATCGACAACGCAAAGATCATTGCAGGGGCTCTGCAATCTATTTCCTCACCTCCCACAGTAACCTGGGGTACATCCCATCCAGTCCTGGCGACTTATCTCTCTCGATAGAATATAAAAGTTCCAACACGTACTCTTTCTTAACGTCCGCATACTCAATCTTTTCAGTCCGCCGCAAACCTGCAATACAACCTCCCAGATCATTTTCCACTTTGAATACCAAGGCAAAGTACTCATTAGGCGCCTCTGTCATTTGTTCCGGTTCCACACAGACTTTCCCCCTTCACCTTTTATAGGTCCAAACCCTTCACTTCTCACCGTTTTACTCTTTTTACATTTGTAGAAAGCCTTGGGATTCTCCTTAATCTTACCCACCAAGGCCTTCGCATGACCCCTTCTGGCTCTCCTAATTTCCTTTTTAAACTCCTTTCTACAAACCGTATACTCCTCTAGATCTTTAACATCTCCTAGCTCTCTGAACCTTTTGTACGCCTTTCTTTTCTTCCTGACTAGGTTCATCACAACCTTAATGCACCACGGTTCCCGCGACCTATCAAAACCTCCCTGTCTCATCAGAACGTTGTCGTGCAGAGGTCCAGACAAACATTCCTTGAAAATCTGCCACCTTCCTTCAGTACTTTTCCCCAAGAACACATCCTTCCAATTTTCTGCCTGATGTCTTCACATTTCCCCTTAGTCCAGATAAACGGTTTCATAGAACATAGAACAATACAGCACAGAACAGGCCCTTCGGCCTTCGATGTTGTGCCGACCAAAATAAAAAGCAATTCCCCTCCAAACTAAACCATTCCCTTCTCTTCCATATACTTATCAATTAACCTCTTAAACGCCACCAAAATTGGCGCATCTACAACAGCTGCAGGCAGGGCATTCCACTCCCTAATCACTCTTTGAGTAAAGAACCTACCTCTGATATCCGTCCTATAACTCATACCCCTTAATTTAAAGCTGTGTCCCCTCGTGCTACCTTTCTCCATCCTAGGAAAAAGGCTATCACTGTCCACCCTATCTAAACCTCTAATCATCTTATATGCTTCAATAAGATCCCCTCTTAGCCGCCTCCTTTCTAACGAAAACAACCTCTAATCCTTCAACCTCTCTTCATAAGACCTGCCCTCCATACCAGGCAACATCCTGGTAAACCTCCTCTGTACCCTCTCCAATCCTCCACATCTTTCTTATAATGCGGGGACCAGAACTGCACACAATACTCCAAGTGCGGCCGCACTAGAGTTTTGTACAGTTGCAACATGACGTTGCGGCTCCGAAATTCAATCCCTCTACCAATAAAAGCCAAGACTCCATATGCCTTTCTAACAACCTTCTCGACCTGACTGCCTACTTTCAGGGATCTATGCACATACACACCAAGATCCCTCTGTTCATCTAGACTACTAAGAATCCTACCATTTGCCCTATACTCTACACCTTTATTATTTCTGCCATAGTGCATTACCTCACACTTTTCCACATTAAACTCCATTTGCCACCTCTCGGCCCAGCTCTGCAACTTGTCCCAAGTCACTCTGTAAACTAAAACACCCCTCTTCACTATCTACCACACCACCAACTTTAGTATCATCTGCAAATTTACTGATCCATCCCTCAATACCCTCATCCAGATCATTTATAAAAATTACAAACAGCCGGGGCCCCAAAACAGCCCCCTGAGGCACCCCACTCGTCACCGAACTCCACGATGAATATCTCCCATCAACCACCACCCTCTGTCTTCTATCTGCCAGCCAATTCCTAATCCAATTAGCTAAGTCACCCTCTATTCCACACATCTGCATTTTCTGTAGAAGTCTTCCATGGGCCACCTTATCCAAAGCCTTACTAAAGTCCATATATACTACATCAACCGCCTTACCCCCATCCACCTCTCTGGTCACTTTCTCAAAAAACTCAATGGGGTTAGTAAGGCATGACCTACCCTTCACGAAACCATGCTGACTATCCCCAATCAATTCATTTCTCTCTAAATAACTATTAATCCTATCCCTAATAATTCTCTCCAATACCTTGCCCACAACAGAAGTAAGACTCACTGGCCTATAATTCCCAGGAAGGTCTTTCTTCCCCTTCTTAAACAATGGGACCACATTCGCTATCCTCCAGTCCTCCGGAACCACACCCGTAACCAACGAGGACCTGAAGATCAGAGCCAGAGGCTCTGCAATCTCCTCTCTTGCCTCCCAGAGAATCCTAGGGTAAATCCCGTCCGGCCCCGGGGACTTATCCAACTTCAAACCCTCGAGACTTTCTAACACATCCTCCCTATCTACTACAATACTCCCCAATTTGCAACCCTGTACCTCAGTGCTCTCCACAGCTACATTTCCAGCACTCTGCGTGAATACCGAAGAGAAATATTTATTCAGTGCCTCACCAATCTCTTCAGCTCCACGCACAACTTCCCACTGCTGTCTATGACTGGCCCTAATCTTGCCCTAACCAATCTTCTATTCTTAACATATCGAAAGAAAGCTTTAGGATTCTCCTTAATCCTATCAGCCAACATCTAGCCTGCCTGATCCTATCTCTTCCCAATGCTATCGGAAGGAGATAGAATTATGATCGCCATCCCCAAGATGCTCTCCCACTGAGAGATCCGGCACCTGTCATGGTTTATTAGCCAGCACCAGGTTAAGTACAACCTTTTCTCTCATAGGCTTATCCACATACTGTGTCAGGAAACCCTACTGAACACACCTAACAAACTCCTCTCCATCCAAACCCCTTATCCTAGGGATATTCCTGTCAATGTTTGGGAAATTAAAGTCTCCCATCACGACAACTCTTATTACTACATCTCTATTGGATCTGTTTCCCTATCTGCACCTCAATCCCTGTAACTATTGGGCAGCCTACAGAAAACATCCAGCAAAGTTATTGATCCCTTGCTGTTCCTAACTTTCACCCACAGGAACTCCGTACACAATCCCTCCACGGCATCAACCTTCTCTACAGCCGTGACACTGTCTCTGATCAACAGTGCCACTCCGCCACCTCTTTTGCCTCCCTCCCTGTCCTTCCTGAAACATCTGAATCCCGGCACCTGATGTACCCACACCCTAAGCTTATCCACTTTATTCACTATCTTCTGGCATTAAAATAGACACACCTCAGACCCTCGGTCTGGGTGCTTCCCTTCTCCATTATCCTTCTCACCTGATGAAGAGTTAGTGCTCCGAAAGCTCACGCTACCAAATAAACATGTTGGATTTTAATCCAGTGTTGTCAGACTTCTTACTGTGCCCACCTCTGTCCAACACTGGCATCTTTACATCATAGGTAGAAGTGGTGTGGGTTTGGAAAATGCTGCTCTAAGGATCTTTGATGAATTTCTGCAGTGTAGATATACACACTGCTGCCACTGAGTGTCGGTGGTGGAGGGAGTGGATGTTTGTGGATGTTGTGCCAGTCAAGCAGGCTGCTTTGTCCTGCATGGTGTCAAGCTTCTTCAGTCTTGTTGGAGTTGCACTCATCCAGGCATGTAGAGAGTATTATATCACGCTCCTGACTTGTACCTTCTAGATGATGGACAGGCTTTGTGGAGTCTGGAAGTGAGTTACTAGCCATGTATTCCAAGTCTCTGATCTGCTCTTGCATTGCTTTTCCTTCACTAGAATTCCCTCCCTAACAGCAATGTGGGTGCACCTTCACCTCAGAGTCTACAGCCATTCAAGAAGGTAGCTCACCACCACTTTCAAAGTATTTGGCAAAAGAATCAAAAGCAATGCGAGCACAATTTTCTTTAGGCAGCAAGTGGTTAAGATCTGGAGTACATTGTCTAAAAGTATGGTGGAGGCAGATTCAATCAAAGTATTCAAAATACCATTGTTAGAAAAAAACAAACATGTAGGTTCAAGGGGAATGGCACTAAGTAAAATGCTCATTTGGAGATCTGGTGTTAACAGAATGGACTGAATGGTGGTCTTCTGTTCTGTAACAATTGTGTGATAAAGGTGCTAAACAAATGCAGACAGTTACTGAAACTTTAAAATGCTTATTAAGTTTGTTTTTAATTCTCAGTGGAAGATTCTTTAGCATCTTATGTCTGATGGAGAGCGTTGATGTGATTCTCAAGTGGTATAAAGCCCTCATTCCATCGGTATGTCTGTTCTACAGCACTTTTAAAAATTAGCAACTCCTAGTTGATAAACAATTGTAGCGCAGATTTTTGGTTCATCTGGTGACATAAAAAAGAAGATATGATTGCCGATTTGAAAACCTGAAAATACTTGGAGCGCACACTTCTAAAAAGAAAAGGTTAGGCAAGTGTTTCTACAGGGATCATTCATCAGGGTTAGGAGTTCAGCTGTTAGTGAGTCATTTTGAGTACAGAGTATTTCTACAGGTCTTTCTCCAATGTTTTACTAGTGTCTGTTGAGTATTCTAAGCATGTGAGAGTTTAGAAGGGTTTTTGCTCTGCAAGAGAGTATTCTGTAGGCAAGAACTGTTTTAATAGTGCTCCTATTTTCATAGTTACTATTGCTGAGTTATTTGTACTTCATTATTTTATCATATAAAGAATATTGCTCTTTTGACCACATGTTTGATCACCTTTATTGTGAGTTACGGGTTACCATGTTATCCAGCTGACTAGGCAAATCAGAATGATTATGAGCTGGGTGTAGAAAATGGATAAGGAATATAGAGAAAAGAGAAAAACATTTGGAATACTAATGGAGATCATCCTAATATCTGTCATTGGAAAACAGGAATTACTAGGGACATGATAGCAGGACATTAAAAAACATCATAATACAAACTGTAAGAAGTCTCAGGTTTATTTAGATTCATGAGCTTTCAAAGTACTGCTTTATCAGATGAGCTACATCATAAAACAAGCTGGCAGAGTTGGCATGGTTTATGGAAGGGAAATAATGTTTGACAATTTTTTATGCTTTGAGGATGTAACAAGCAGAGTGGGTAAATGGAAGTCAATAGGATGGTTAAAGGATTGACTAGATAATTAGGAGCAAATTGGCAATAATTGAGTCAGTTATAGCTTGACGAGCTGTAACTAGCGGAGTGCCACAGATCAGTGCTAGTCTCAACTATTTAAGTCTATATCAAGACGTCAAATGAAGGAACTGTGTATTGTAGTTGAGTGTAATTTTGTATTGTAGTTGAGTGTAATTTGCTGAGTGAGAAAGCAGTTTGTAGGGAGGACAGAGTCTGCAAAAGGTTATGAAGAGATTAAGCGAGTGGTCAAAAAATAGGCAGGTAGACTATAATGTGGGAAAATGTGAAGTTGTTCATTTTGGCAGGAAGAATAAAGAAGCAGAATATTATTAAAGTAGTGCTATAAACCATCCTGGACTGAAAGTAAGCAACACTGATCTAATAAAGCTCCACTCCACTGTGGCAGCATTTTCTTTCTTTTATCTTTGCTATTAAAATGAGTGACCACTTTAGGATACAAGAACTTGAGAAAAACTGTAGCATATACTTCAATACAAATAAATCTGGGTGTCCTTGTACATGAATCACAAAATGTTAGTATGCAGCAAGTAACTTGGAAGGCAAATGGAATGTTGAACAAGGTATTGGTGAGACTGCAACAGGAGTGTTTTGTAACTGTTTTGGTCTATTTATTTAAGGATGAATATACTTACATTGGAAACAGTTCAGAGAAGGTTCACTGAGTTAATTCTGAGAATGAATGGGTAGTCTTGAGGAAAGGTTGAGCTTATACTCATTGGAGTTTAAAAGAAGGAGGTGTGACCTTATTGAAACTTACAAGATTGAGAGGACTTAGCAGGGTAGATGCTGAGAAGATGTTTTCCTTCATGACAGAATGTAGAACTGGTGGCACGGTTTCAGAGGGTTGTTAGTATTCGGAATTCATTATCCCAAAGAGCAGTGGAAGCTGAGTCATTGACTTTATTCAAGACTGAGTCAGATTTTTGATCCAGAAGGGAATCAAGAGTTTAGGACCAGGCAGAGAAGTGATCTTAAGGCCACAATCAGATCTTATTGAATGACCAAGCAGACTCAAGGGGCCAAATAGCCTACTCATCCTGTTTCTTAAGAGGAGAAAGGCTTGGTAAGACAGAAATAAACTCTGGAGAAGGAGGTAGATAAAGAGACCAGAGGCTGCTAATGGAGTGGAGTGGTTGAGCTAATAATTAGTGGTTTATGTTCATAGTGGGGGTTGTCTGGATGGAGATGACAAGAGGAGCTATGTAAGTGTCTGTTTTGTTCGAGGGAGACATTCAGCCCCCAATTTGTAGCTCCAGCAAGGATTTGAAATATTGTCTTTGCTTCTTGACTGACTTTTCTGTTTTAATCTCTTTAGAGAAAGTTGCGTTTCATAGAACTGCAGGAAACATTTTATTAGAGAAACACTAAAGTGCAAATTTTTTTTTTTACAGCTTTACTATCCTAATGTACAAGGTATCAAGGATTTGCTGCAGGCATTGGATACAGAGAATCAGTTACACCTGATTCCAGCTATCTGGAAAGGTCAGTGTAGTCTGTGTGACCATTTGAAGGAATGAAGAAAAGTAAAATTTACTAATCTTGAGTCAAGGCTGAGTTGTTGCTATTTTGATTCTTTCACACAGACATTAAGCAACTTGGTCACAGTAACAAGCAGGATCTTGTGGAGGAGGTACTTGAGTTGATGAGTCGTGACAAACATAGTCCAGAGGTCAGTAAGATTTCTCCGTTCAGTTTTGATCATGTATTTTTGAAGATGTATTCTCTCATGGGATGTGGTATCACTGGCTAGACTAGCATTTATCATCCATCCCTAATTCTATCTTGGAAGGTGATGGTGAGCTGCCTGCTTGAATTGTTATAGTCTGTGTACTGCAGGTAGGCCCATAGTGTCTGCATCAGTGCTGGTTTTCCATGTCCTTATAGGTGGCAGATGTCAAACGTTTGGGAGGTGCAGTCAAAATATTGGTATATTCCTGCAGTGCATCTTGTAGTTGATACACACTGCTGCTGTTGTTCGTTGATGGTGGAAGGAATGAATGTTATGGTGCCAATCAAGCAGGCTACTTTATCCTTGCTTGTTGAGTGTTGTTGGAGCTGTACCCATCTAACAAGTGGAGAGTATTCCACCACACTCATGATTTGTGCCTTGTGGATAATGAACAGACTTTGGGAAATCGGGAGGTAAGAAAATTCCCAGCCTCTGACCTGCTCTTATAGCCACGGTGTTTTTTTTTTTTAATTCATTTGTGGGACATGGACACTGCTGGCTGGCCAGTATTTATTGGCCATTCCTAGTTGCCCTTGAGAAGGTGGTGGTGAGCTGCCTTCTTTGAATTGCTGTATTCTATGTTCTGTGGGTTGACTCACAATGCCGTTAGGGAGGAAATTCCAGGATTTTGACCCAGCGACTGTGAAGGAATGTGATGTACTTCCAAGTCAGGAAGGTGAGTGGCTTAGAGGGGAACCTGCAGTTGGATGGTGTTCCCATTTATCCGCTGCCCTTGTCCTTCTAGATGGAAGTGGTTGTGGGTTTAGAAGGTGCTGTCTGAGGATCTTTGCTGAATTGTTGCAGTGCATCTTGTATATAGTACACACTGTTGTTACTGAAGTCGGTGGTGGAGGGATTGAATGTTTGCGAATGTGGTGCCAATCAAACAGGGTGCTTTGGCTTGGAGGGTGTCAAGCTTCTTGTGTTGTTGGAGCTTCATCTATCCAAGCAACTGGCAAGTATTCCATCATACTCCTGACTTATGCCTTGTAAATGGTGGATAGGCTTTGGGGAGTCAGGAAGTAAGTTACTCAGCACAGTATTCCTAGCCTCTGACCTCCTCTTGTAGCCAGTGTTTGTGGTGAGTTCAGTTGAGTTTCTGGTCAATGGTAACCCCTATGATGTTGACAGTGGAGGATTCAGTGATGGTTACACCATTGAATATAAAGGGGCGGTGGTTAGAGTGTCTCTTATTGGTGATAGTCATTGCCTGGCATTTGTGTGGCGCAAATGTCACTTGATACTTAAAAGCTCAAGCCTGGATATTGTCCAAATCTTGCTGCATTTGAACATGGACTACTTCAGTATCTGACGAGTCACCAATGGTTCTGAACATTGTTCAGTCATTGGTGAGCATCTCCACTTCTGACCTTATGACGAACAGAAGGTCATTGATGAAACAGTTGGAGATTATTGGGCCTAGGATACTACCCCAAGGGTCCTGCAAAGATGTCCTGGAGCTGAGATGACTGACCCTCTATAACCATCTTCCTCTGTACTATTTTGCCCCCTAATACTGATTGATTCCTGTTTCGCTAGAACATAACATGAGAAATAGGAGCAGGAGTAGGCCGTCTAGCCCTTCAAGCCTGCCCCGCCATTCAGTAAGATCATAGTTGATCTAAAGTGGGTCAGTTCCACTTCCGGCTTTCTCCCCAGAACCCTTAATTCCCTTAATTCCCTTGTCTATCAGAAATCTATCTACCCATGACTTAAATATATTCGACGGGGTAGCCTCCACTACTTCAATGGGCAGAGAATTCCAGAGATTTGCCACTCTGAGTGAAGAAGTTCCTTCTCAACTCCGTTCTAAACTGTTCCCCCCCACTTATTTTGAGGCTGTGCCCTCTAGTTCTGTTTTCCTTTCTAAGTGGAAGGAATCTCTCTACCTCTACCCTATCTAGCCCCTTCGTTATCTTGTAAATCTGTACAAGATCCCCCCCTCAGCCTTCTAAATTCCAACGAGTACAGACCTAGTCTATTTAATCTCTCAAAGTTAGGGTTCCTTGATGCTACACTCAGTCGAATGTGGCCTTGATGTTAAGAGCTGTCACAGTCACCTCACCTCTGGAATTTGGCTCTTTTGTCCATGTTTGAATCAAGTCTATAGTGAGGTCAGGAGCTGAGTAACCCTGGCAGAACCCAAATTGAGTGTCACTGAGCAGGTTATTGCGGAGCAGGTGCTGTTTGATAGCACTGTTGATGACTTCTTCCATCACTTTACTAATGATCGTGAATAGACTGGGTGGTAATTGGCCGGGTTGCACTTGTCCTGCTTTTTGAGGACAGGACATACCTGGGCAATTTTCCACATTATTGAGTCGATGCCAGTGTTGTAACTGTAGTGGAAGAGCTTGGCTAGGTGAGTGGCAAGTTCTGGAGCACAATTCTTCAGTACTATTGCTGGGGTGTCATCAGGACCCATTTCCTTTGCAGTATCCAGTGCCTCCAACCGTCTGTTGACATTATGTGGAGTGAATCGAATTGGTTGGAGACTGGCATCTGAAATGCTGGAGGAGGCTGAGATGGATAATCTACTTGGCATTTCTGGCTGAAGATTACTGCGAATACTTCAGCCTTATCTTTTGCATGGATGTTCTGGATTTCTCCATCATTAAGGATGGGAATATTTGTGGAGCTGCCTACTTCAGTATGTTGTTTAATTGCCCACCACCATTCTCAACTAGATGTGGCAGAACTGCAGAGCTTGGATCTGATCTGTTGGTTGTGGGATTGCTTAGCTCTGATTATTGCTTACTGTTTTTGCCATTTGGTATGCAAATACTCCTGTTTGGTAGCCTCGCATCTCATTTTTAGGTATGCCTTGTGCTGCTCCTGGCATGTCCTCTTGCACTCTCTGAACCAGGGTTGATCCTTTGGTTTGATGGTAATGATTCAGTGGAGGATATGCTGAGCCATGAGATTGCAGATTGTGCTGGAGTACAATTCTGTTGCTGTTGATGGCCCACAGCACCTCATGAATGCCCAGTTTACGTGATGAGTCCAATTCAGTCAATAGAAACTTTCAAGACACTGATAGTTGGCATTTAACTTCATTCTTGAATTGTGTGACTATGATTGCCACATATTGAATAGAAAAATTTGCATGAATAGACGTGAATATCACATCATATAGAGACAGAGAAAATACTGTTGTAATAAACATTGAGAGATGAACTTGAGTGATATTGGGGCTTTCAGTAGATTCAACTTTTAGCATGTCCGATCAATTAAGTTGCTAAATTTTTCAGTCAGAGCTATGCAGCACAGCACACAGGATATCTTGCTGAAGCTGACAGTGCTCTGGCCAGACTGCCAAGAGGTAGTGCAGAGCATCAGAAATGATTTTATGACTGTACAAATTTCAAACGGTCAACCTTGAAAGAAGACTGAGCGAACATCTCATTGAGTTTAAGATTAAAAATCATATAGAAAAAGTCAATCCCAGACATTCAGATAAATCTTGGCAATAGGATTAGGGAATGCAAAAAGAAAATTTAGAAATGCACTCAACCACAATCATTGCTTGCATTTGTGCTGTTTAAGAAATAAAACATCCTGTATGGGACTGCAAAAAAAATGGGCACCAAGCTAAAGAAGGCAAGATTTAAGAGGGGCAACTAATTGATCACAGAGGAGGATTTTGATGAAAGAAAAAGAGGGGGTGGGATTTGGGGCCAGAGGCTGGCATCTGGGCATTTGAAGCCATTGGCTGGATGAAAAAAGGATGTGAGTGTTGGAAAGGATGAGTTGGAACAGTGGAGAGTTTGGGGCTGACGCGTGTGCAACGGTTTCAAGTTTAGAAAGACCCAGCTATCGGAATGGACCAGCAAGGAGAAGAATTTTTCATTTCCATTCTTGGGGAGCCAGCATGCCATGTTGGTTAGCAACATCATGAACAAAAGGGAGGAAACTGTTACTTGGCATGGGATGAGTGGTAGAGTTTTAGCTGAGCAGATGTTCCAAGGTTGCAGGGTGGGAGGCTGACCAAGGAAGAGCAGCTTGTGTTTGGATGCAGAGCTAATGACATTAACAATTGTGGAAGTGGATTTTTTTTCTCTCTAATTGAGCAGACATGGGGTTAAACCTTCAAATTGGGTTCTGCCCATTGTTCTGACTGCAAATAGTCTGTTTCAGGCTAAAACAGCAACCACGGAAGGGGTGGAGTCCATTGCAGAAATGTGTTGACTATATCTTCAATCCTCCTTCTGATTAGGAATAGACATCCAGACAGAGAAGGTGCTACAATTTCATTCCTGATAAATACACTTAGATGGGTTGAATTGTCCTTATTCATATCTATTCTTTGAAACTAAATTTAAATAGAAGATTATTATGGTCCAACAGTTAAAGCAAAAATAACACAATCAATGTAAATGTCTAAAAGTTGTATTAGCAAAGCTGAAGGAATTGTTAGAATAATAATATCAAAAGTAGCATGGAGGGGTTATAACGCTGAACTTTTGACAAGAGGCACTTGGGTCAAATGCTATAGAATTTACAGCAAAGTGTTGGGCACATTTAGGAATTATGAAGGATTGGTGCAATGGGAAACAATTAATTCAGGGGAATTATCAACTCTAGGACATAATGAAGAATGTAATTGCCTTTTTACTGTAACCTGTGCCCACTTGGATAGAACATTCCAGCTAAGAAAATTCTTTGGGGCTTGAAAAGCTGTTTATCCGATATCAAGTCATGAATGAGCCAAAACCTTTTCTGAATTTAACATTCAAAACTCTTCCTGCATTTCCAAATTCCATTGTTCCTGGGATGGAGGCAGGATGAGATTCGCAGTATACGTTGAGGTTCTGCGTACAGATGTTTAATTTGGATGTGGATTTTTTTTACAGTTGCAAGTTGCATTTGCTGAGTGCGCATTGGATATAAAGGCTGCTTATAAACAGGAGCAATTCCGTAACATACAATGGACAGCTACCTCTTTGGGGAATGTGACTCTCCTGCTCTTAAGAGGAGGTCGAACTCAAGATGCTTGGTGAGTATTCTGGAGAGTAATTTATAGCTGACAAAAGCCTGCTTTAAAAAATTCTGTTAATACAGAGTATACTTTAGAATTGAAACCTGATTAGCTAAAATATTAAAAAGCAATAACTGAAGATCATATGTCAATAATATAAAGAAGAAGAAGAAGACTAGGTTAATGAATCTTTGAGTGTTGGGTTAACACTGTTCCTTCACTCCTGTCAGGTGTATAAGTTCAGCTGCAGCTAATAAAACACAAGTTACCTCTTTGTGAGCTGAATGGATTCTCTTACAAGGTTGGAAACTTGACACGAAAATTTTAAGTGTATTATCCTGTGACACCAAACTTGTTCTAGAGATGGGTGGCTCAATAGCACAGTGATTAACACTACTTCCTCACAGCACCAGGGACCTGGGTTTGATTCCAGCCTTGGGTGATTGTCTGTCTATGCAGAGTTTGCATGTTCTCCCCATGTCTGCGTGGGTTTCCTCTGCGTGCTCCAGTTTCCTCCCACAGTCCAAAGATGTTTAAGTTGCCATTTTAAATTGACTATTAGTGCCTCAAGATGTATACGTTAGTGGGATTACAGGAATAGGGTGAATGGGAGGGTGGGCTTGATTAAGATACTCCATAGAGAAGAGGTGGAAGCTTGATAGGTTGAATGATCACTTTCTGCACTGTAGGATTCTATGATAACCAGTTGGTGGTCTTGCTTATGGCGTGGGTGCAACAGCAGATGCACTTCTGAAGTTTGGAATTGAGTTTCCCTTGAAGAAATGTGGAAGAAGCTCAATGCAAATGTTACTAGTTGACCTGAAGTGCTTAGTAGTGTAGTGTTTTCTCATGCAAACCGATCTCCTGACAATAGGTGTCTGAAACAGGAAAATGTCCCATTCCCTAACCTGCCCATCATTCTTGCTTGATGAGCACAGAATTTCACCAAAGAGTGAAACTATTTGATTGCTTTTGGAGATACAAAGAACAAAACAGCACGGGAAACAGGCCCTTTGGCCCAACAAGCCCGGGCTGCCACCTCGATATTCCCACTTCTACCCATGATCCCTGACTATATTTATAGATCTATGCATTGAAACCAAACTTGAGACAATTTAGGGAGAATTTGTTCTGCCAATCAACCTAAGAGCATATCTTTGGGATGTGGGAGGAAACCGGAGGACCTGGAGAAAACCCACGCAAGCACGGGGAGAATGCGCAAACTCCCACAGACACAGGCCCAAATCCATGTATCTGCACAGCACAGAGATAGTCACTGAGCTGACGTGTTGCCCATCAAATGGTCCAGGTCAAGCGTACACTGACGACGTGAAGCACTAGGATACTCTCAAAAAAAATCCAAGCACAACCCTCTCACAACCCATCGTATGCCCCTTGTTAGAAACAAGGCGGACCAAAGCACCTGTAGGATAAAAACAAATACATCAATATCATCGACTATTTACACACTTCCCAGGGATTCCCAAGGCTCATGATCCCTATTTTAAATCATATATCCCTCCATTCCCATTCTGTTCATGTGCCCATCTAAGTATCAAATAACTCCAGAGTGCCTGCCTCCACCACTTTACTTGGCAGCACATTCCATATCCCTACCACACTCTGTGTGAAAAAACTCCCTCTAGCATCCAAATTATACCTTACCCCCCCTCACCCTAAGCCTATGACCCCTCGTGCTATTCGTGTCCATCCTAGGAAAAAGCTTAACCCTGTTTACTCTATCTATACCCTTCATAATCTTGCACACCTTTATTAGATCTCCTCTAAGTCTACGTCTTTCTAAGGAAAACAGTCCCAATTTGCCTAACCTCTCCTCGTAACTCAGACCTTCCATACCAGGCAGCATCCTGCTAAACCTCCTCTGCACTCTCCAGAGTCTCCACGTCCTTCCAGTAGTAAGGTGACCAGAACTGGACACCTTATTTGGAATACTGACTAACCAACGTTTTATACAACTGCAACATTAAAGGCCAGCTCTTGTACTCTATACCCCTTCCTATAAAGGCTAGAATACCATATGCTTTCTTCACAACCTTCTCCACTTGCTTTGCCACCTTCAGAGACTTGTTCGCCTGCACCCCCAGGTCCCTCTGTTTCTATACTCTTAATAGGTCTACCCTTTATCATATACCTTCCCCCTACATTCTTTCTCCTGAAATGCATCAGGATTGAATTCCATCTGCCATCTATTACCCAAGCTACCAGCCTATCTATGACCTACTGCACCGCCTGACAATGCTCCTCACTATCCGCAAGTCCAGCCATCTTTGTATCATCTGCAAACTTGCTGATCACTCCACTTACTCCCTCTTCCAAATCATTTATATATATTACAAACAGAAGAGGTCCCAGTACCGAGCCCTGTGGCACACCACTAGTGACCGACCTCCAGCTAGAAAAACACCCTTCCACTATTACTGTCTGTCTCCTATTACCAAGCCAGTTACTTATCCATCTAGCTACCTGTCCTTGTATCCCATTAGCCTTGACCTTCTCAACTAACCTCCCATGAGGGACTTTGTCAAATGCCTTACTGAAATCCATGTAGACGACATCAACGGCTCGCCCTTCGTCGACCGTTTTCATCACCACCTCAAAAAATTTAATTAATTAAAGCTGTTCACAATTTTGAAAGCCTTGATCCGCCCACCCTCACTCTCGCTCGCTCGTGCTGTATTTGGCCCAGGACTATAGATCATTGATTTTTCTAAGCTGCTGTGAGCATTTATTTGATCTCCTGATGGGACTCCAACATTAACATTATTTCTGAAGGATTTTGAAAGGATAGATAAGGAAAAACTGTATTTAGTGACAGAAGGGTTGGTAAGCAAAAGACTTGTATTTAAGGGAATTGGCAGAAAAATCGAAGGATTTTTAAAAAAAATACCCAGTGAGTTATTGTGACCTTGAATGCACTGTCTGTAAGGGTGTTGGGGACAAATTAAATAGTTGCTTTCAAATACTTGAAGGGAAAACAATTATAGGGGCAAATGAGATGGAGTTAATTGGATAGATTTACCAAAGAGCTGGCACAGGCAGAAGGGGCCAAAAGGGAGGCGGTAGTGTAGTGGTATTGTCACTGGACTAGTAATCCAGAGTAACCTGGGGACCAGGGTTCGAATCCCACTATGGCAGATGGTGAAATTTGAATTTGAATTTGAAATTAAAATCTGGAATTAAAAGTCAAATGTCGACTATGAAACCATTGTTCATTGTTGGAAAAACCCATCTGGTTCGCTAATATCCTTTATGGAAGGAAACTGCTGTTCTTTCTTGGTCTGACCTATGTGTGATTCGAGATCCCAGCAATGTGATCTGGAGTCACATGTAGGTCAGACCCCTAAGGCCAGAATTAGTGCTGGCTCATCCAATGATGGACATGGGCAATGAATAAATGAAAAATCTTACCTTCTTCTATGCTGTAAATTTAGTGTGAGTGCAGAATGTACAAGAAATCCTGCTCTTTAACTCCAAGATTTCCCAAAATCCTTGATACTTGTGAATCATTTACATTCTCGTGTAGTGACAACTTAAACCCAACAAAAGACTGTTTTTTGACTTTAAATAGCCAATAATGTGTATGCAATAACCTGTCATCTTTATTGTCAGGGGGATGCTGCAACTTTTTAAAACTAATAACAGAGTTCCTAGGTAAGTTGTTTTTTGTTAATGTTCAACAATTGAAATTAATGCCTTTGGATTTGTAAATGTTTAAGGTGAAGGGAGGAAACCCCCTTTAGAGATTGTTCAGTGTTTCTTTGAACTTGAACAGGGGCACTTTTCTGAAGTATCTCGATCTCTGTATCCTTTTTATTCAGCAAAGAACTATTGAATGAGTTTTTGGACCATGCTAAGGAAATCTGTAACAAGGCCCTAGCTCTTGATCTGGTGAAGCTGGCCAGTTCATTCAGTTTACCTGCAACATCAGAGTTGTTTGACTGGGTGACGAAGGAATTTGAACTGACAGATGAAGAGAAGTAAGTCTGTCTGCTTAGTATATGTCATATTTGTAACCAGTGTTTTCAACATAGTTTTCTACAGTGGAGCAGAGAAAATGGCAGGATTGTCATATGGGCCTCCCCTGGAGTTTAGAAGAATGAGAGGCATTATATTGAAATGTATTAAATTCTGTCAGGGCTGGACAAACTGACCTCTTTTAAGGGGTCATGATGTACAGATGCCGGCGTTGGATTGGGGTGGTGAGAACTCAGTAAGAATTTAGCAACACCAATTTATAATCCAACCGATTTATTTGATAGTAAAAAAGCGAGCTTTTGACTCTTGTGTCTTCTTCAGGCAAATGCAGTGTTCTGGTGCAAACTCACATCACAAGGTGTGGGAGTTCACTACTACCACAATGACAAAATCTCAAACAGTTGGATGAAGGCTGCATATCAGCTGAAATCCCATCGACTGGTAAATAATATGCTACTTCGGTGTAACCTATACCCGACGAGGGTGACCCTGTCAAGAGGGAACCCCTCTGCCACAAAGACCTGCCGAAGGTGTGAGGCACTGCATTTGCCTGAAGAAGACACAAGAGTCGAAAGCTCGCTTTTTTACTATCAAATAAATCGGTTGGATTATAAATTGGTGTTGCTAAATTCTTACTGAGCTCTTTTAAGGGGTGCAGGATCATTGCTTCCTCTGGTGTGGGGGATGGGTAGACTCCAACAGCGTTGAGGGGTACGGGGAGAGTGGGAGGTGTGGCATTTAAAGAGAGGATCAACCATGATCATGTTGAATTGTAGAGCAGACTCAAAGGACGAACGGCTATTCCTGCTCCAATGTTTCTGTGTAAAGTGTATGTTCTACCTAAGGTTGCCAATCCACACAGTCTGCCTATTCTGTATGGGGTGTGTATAGTGTTTTTAAAAAAAAGGACAAAGGATTGATATTTGTTGCAAAGCAAGGTTGTGGGTTTTGTAACATCTTAATGTTTGTTCTTTTTTTCACAAATAAACAGAAGATCGCTGGAAGAACTGGATGCCAGCAGCAGTGACAGCAGTGATAGTGACCGAGAATAACATTTTGATCGTTCTGAACTTATCGAATGTTGTTCTCTTAAAACACAGAGCTGATTGACCTTGTTCACAACATGTGAACTCTGCACTGGACTGAGGGTAGCACAGATATTGATGCATGAAAACAATCTTTTACAGTTTTATCTGGTGCATTATTAATGTCATACGACACAATGATGTAATCTTTAAATATATGGAATATTAAAAAAAATCATGAAATTTCCCCTTAGCTACTGCTGTATTTTATGAAAACATTTTTTTACTTAATCTGTTGATGACATGTTGAAAGTCAAGGATGTTTGACCATCTATTTTTTACCTTGGTGGTGGGATTAATGGCCAGGGGGCATAGATTTAAGGTAAGGGGCAGGAGGTTTAGAGGAGAGGGGAGGAAAAACTAATTCACCCGGAGTCTGGAACTCACTGCTTGAATGGGTGGTGGAGGCAGAGACCCTCATAACCTTTCAGAAGTATTTACATGTGCACTTGTGATGTCAAGACACACAAAGCCACGGATCAAGTGCTGGAAAATGGGACTTGAATAGCTGGGTGGCTTGTCTTTGACCACACAGATGTCTTTTTCACTACTGTAGAACTCAATGTAATTCCTGACATTTTTCCTTTGCAGACAGGTCAAATGACTAGTGTCATTTTAACTTGGTTGTTACAGACTCACTGTGCTGTCCTTGATCCTATTTAGCTCTTTTTTTATTCATGGGACCAAAGATGTGCAGGTTAGGTAGATTGCCATGCTAAATTCTCCCTCAGTGTACCCGAACAGGTACTGGAGTGTGGCAACTGGGGAATTTTCACAGCAACTTCATGGCAGTGTGAATGTTAGCTTACTTGTGACAAATAAATAAACTGTAACAACATGGATATCGCTGGCTGGGCAGCATTTATTCCCTCTCAGTTCAATTGCCTTTGAACTGAGAGGCTTACTCAGCCATTTCAGAGGACAGTTGAGAGTCAACCACATTGCTGTAGACCAGACCAGGGTAAGGATAGTAGATTTCCTTCCCTAAAGCATTAGTGAACCAAATGGGGTTTTCCAACAATCGACAATGATTTCATGGTCATCAGTAGATTCTTAATTCCAGATAATGTTTAGTGAATTCAAATTCCACCATCTGCCATGATGGGATTTGAACTCAGCTCCCTAAAATATGAGCTGAGCTTCTGGATTGTCTAGTGATAATACCACTAGGCCATTGCCTTCTCTAAGGAGTTAACTTGCTCACTCTTTAATAATCCAAATGTGCCTTCCTTGCAAAGCAATGTCCTGAAATTCATCCTCCTAATGTCATTAGTGTTATTGTGATTAAAAGCAATATTTGTTCACAGAAGCGAAACCGGTTGTTCACATTTTGTTACATCTGGTTCACCTGGCGAAGTTCCCACATTGTTAGTTTGCACAAGTCCCAATTTGTGAAATTCAAGATAGGATAGCCCCAAATTATGATGTCCCAAAGTGAACTGGGATGAACTGTCTCCCTTAATAATGTAATTTAATACGGGAGACCCTCAGAATGGTACTGTAAGTCTGCACCAGACCTGCCAAGGCAGCAGAAGCACATTTTAAGAAGCCCAATGCACTGCTCAATCACAAACTGGATGGCACCATGACTTTGTTATAGCGAGCATCTGCTTTGGTTACAGATCACTGCACTGGCTCATCAGTCAAGACCCTTACAAGTATCATAGAACATTACAGCGCAGAACAGGCCCTTCGGCCCTCGATGTTGCGCCGACCAATTAGGAACAAGCAGTGACCCTCTAACCTAAACCATTCCCTTTTCATCCATAAACTTATCTACTAATCTCTTAAACGCCACCAAACTTGGCGCATCTACAACTGACGCAGGCAGGGCATTCCATACCCTTACCACCCTCTGGGTAAAGAACCTACCTCTGACATCCGTCCTATAACCACCACCCCTTAATTTAAAGCTATGTCCCCTCGTGCTAGCTTTCTCCATCCTAGGAAAAAGGCTATCACTGTCCACCCTATCTAAACCTCTAATCATCTTATATGTTTCAATAAGGTCTCCTCTTAGCCGCCTTCTTTCTAACGAAAACAACCTCAAATCCCTCAGCCTCTCTTCATAAGACCTGCCTTCCATACCAGGCAACATCCTGGTAAACCTCCTCTGTACCCTCTCCAACGCCTCCACATCTTTCTTATAATGTGGGGACCAGAACTGCACACAATACTCCAAGTGCGGCCGCACTAGAGTTTTGTACAGTTGCAACATGACGTTGCGGCTCCGAAATTCAATCCCCCTACCAATAAAAGCTAAGACTCCATATGCCTTCTTAACAACCTTATCGACTTGATTGCCAACTTTCAGGGATCTATGCACATATACACCAAGATCCCTCTGTTCATCAACTCTATTAAGAGTCCTACCATTAGCCCTATACTCTACACATTTGTTATTCCTGCCAAAGTGAATTACCTCACACTTTTCCACATTAAACTCCATTTGCCACCTCTCGGCCCAGCTCTGCAACTTGTCCAAGTCTCTCTGCAAACTATAACACCCCTCTTCACTATCTACCACTCCTCCGACTTTGGTGTCATCCGCAAATTTACTAATCCATCCTTCAATACCCTCATCCAGATCATTTATAAAAATTACAAACAGCAGGGGCCCCAAAACAGATCCCTGAGGTACACCACTAGTAACCGAACTCCACGATGAATATCTCCCATCAACCACCACCCTCTGTCTTCTATCTGCTAGCCAATTCCTAATCCAATTAGCTAAGTCACCCTCAATCCCATACATCTGCATTTTCTGCAGAAGCTTTCCATGGGCCACCTTATTGAACGCCTTACTAAAGTCCATATATACCACATCAACTGCCTTACCCCCATCCACCTCTTTGGTCACTTTTTCAAAAAACTCAATAAGGTTAGTAAGGCACGACCTACCCTTCACAAAACCATGCTGACTATCCCCAATCAATTCATTTCTCTCTAAATAACTATAAATCCTATCCCTAATAATTCTCTCCAATACTTTGCCCACAACAGAAGTAAGACTCACTGGCCGATAATTCCCTGGAAAGTCTCTCTTCCCCTTCTTGAACAATGGAACCACGTTCGCTATCCTCCAGTCTTCCGGCATTATACCCATAACCAATGACGACCTGAAGATCAGAGCCAGAGGCTCTGCAATCTCCTCTCGCCTCCCAGAGAATCCTAGGGTAAATCCCGTCCAGCCCAGGGGACTTATCTAACTTCAAACCCTCAAGAGTATCTGGCACATCCTCCTTATCTACTTCAATACTCTCCAGTTTGCAACCCTGTATCCCAGTATCTCCGAGACCAGAACACCTCATTCGCCTGACGAAGGCACAAATGCCAAAAGCTTACAAGTTTACTATCAAATAAATCGGTTGGATTTAAAATTGGTGGTGTCAGACCTCTTACTGACAGTACAAATCCTACAGTCCTCTGACCCTGCTGGTCCTGGCTGCATTGAATGAGAGTCCAGTGCCCTCGCATAGTGTGTGTCTACCTCATGGATGTGTTTATGGGTTGATGACTGAGAAATTTTATTGAAACGTATAAAATAATTAGAGGTTTAGATAGGGTGGACAGTGATAGCCTTTTTCCTAGGATGGAGAAAGCTTTAAATTAAGGGGTGGTAGTTATAGGATGGATGTCAGAGGTAGGCTCTTTACCCAGAGGGTGGTAAGGGTATGGAATGCCCTGCCTGCTGCAGTTGTAGATGTGCAAGTTTGGAGGCGTTTAAGAGGTCAGTAGATAGGTTTATGGATGAAAAGGGAATGGTTTAGGTTAGAGGGTCATTTCTTTTTCTTAATTGGTCGGCGCAACATCGAGGGTCGAAAGGCCTGTTCTGCGCTGTTATGTTCTAAATGCCACACAGGTCCTCCACAAAGACTGGAATGGAACCTTGGAATAAACTCTATGTGAGCAAGTTGAGAGCTGCCATAACCTTCATGGCCACTGGGTGGGAGTAGATTCCACATGGTGCCAGGTTAGACATTATGTGGCATAGGTGCCATACTGTCTCTCTGGTGAGGCAGTCTCCTGAGGCACACGTCCAACAGCTCCATGAAGGACACTCTGGTCGTGAAAACCTTCGGTTTCCTTCACCCTTGGTTACTGTTTGGCTGGTGCTGCCTGCGGCTCTTGAACTTGAATTCCTGGCGCTGATTGTTCTCAGGGTGCCACTACTTATTGCAATTGGAGTCTGTGTCCCTCTGGGGCTGTAATTAGCAGGATTGCTCCACTGACTCCATCAGCAAGCTGTGAGGAATGAAAGAGAGAGAGAGTGACACAGGTTGGTGTCTCATCCATCTGACATTAGTACCTTTCTTCACCCATTGTCCTCCTGGTCTGGAGGTAGCCAGTCCAACACACTTTATCTGGCAGCTACGGTTCAGTCATAACTCAGCTCCGTTCCATCTTCATTGCTTGGCTGACCTTGGTCAAAGCCTTCATTCAGAGCTGCCTCTGACTTCCTGTCTGGTTTTCCCTCCCTGGGTGTTCTGACAGGAGGTTTCATTGATTGCTCATCTGTCATAGGCAGGTTCTATTCACCTTGAGGGTTTATGGATCCCCAATAATATGTGCTGAGATTCAGCACTTGCACAGACACAATCCCTCTCATTCTCAAGCATTTATCCTTGAACCACGAGTTCTCATCCTTTTCCTTGACTTTGAGAGTGTGGGCACCTTTCATTGTTAAGGGTTAACTCCTGATGGACAATTAGTTTGACGAGCATAAGTCTCAGGAATGTTAGAGGGCACAATTGCTTACTGCATCAGGGAGCGGCCAAGACTAATAGGTATCGTTCTTACTCAGGCTGTGGCCAACAATGTCCCTCAGGGATCAGTCCTGGGTGCACTGTTATTTATCACTTATATTAACGATTTGGATGAGAATTTAAGAGGCATGGTTAGTATGTTTGCAGATGACCCCAAGATTGGTGGCATAATGGATACTGGAGAGTGTTATCTAGGATTGCAATGGGATCTTGATAAGTTGGACCAGTGGGCTGATTAATGCCAGATGGCATTTAATTTTGACAAATGCAGGCATTTTGGTCGCTCAAACAAGGGTAGAACTTATTCAGTTAATAGGGTGTTTGAAAGCATTATAGAACAAGGAGATCTAAGAATACAGGTTCATAGCTCCTTGAAAGTGGAGTCAGAGGTGACAGGGTGGTGAAGAAGGCATTTGGCATACTTGTTTCATTGGTCAGAGCATTGAATACAGGAGTTGGGACATGTTGTTGAAGTTGTGTAAGACATTGGTAAGGCCACATTTGAAAAACTTCGTACAGTTCTGGTCACCCTATTATAGAAAGGATATTATTAAACTAGGAGTGCAGAGAAGCTTTACCAGATGTTACTGGGAATTGATGGTTTGAGTTATAAGGAGAGGTGGGATAGACTAGAAGGGTTTATAATCGCTAAGGAGAAAGTTTTGAATAGACTATTGTACTGAAAGTTGAAATGGCACTGGATCTGGATGAAATGCACCCAAGGATATTGAAAGAAACGAGGATGGAAATTGCAGAAGTGCTGGCCATAATCTTCCAGTCTTCTCTGCATTCCAGGGAGGTGCTGGGGAAATGGAAAATTGCAAATGTTACACCCTTGTTCAAAATGGTTTGTAAGGATAACCCCAGCAATTATAGACCAGTCAATTTAACATCAGTGGTGGGCAAGCTTCTGGAAACAATTATTTGGATTAGAATTAATCACATGGAAAAACGTGGGTGAGTTGGGAAAAACTAACATGGATTTCTAAAGGGGACCATGGTGTTTAACTGACTTGTTGGAACTATTTTGAGATTATAATAAAAGGTCACTGAGGATAATGCTGTTGATGTGGTGTACATGGACTTTCAGAAGGCATTTGATACAGCGCCACACAACAGACTTGTGAGGAAAGATATAACTCATGGGAACAGCAGTATATGGATACAAAATTGAAGAATAAGAAGCAGAAAGTAATAGTCAATCCAAATTTTTTGGGCTATAGTAAAGTTCTCTAGGAATCAGTATTGGGACTCTTGCTTTTTCTGATACACAATAATTGAGATTTTAGTGTAAAGGTGGCGGTTTCAAAGTTTGCGGATGACACAAAACTTAGAAGTATAGTAAACTTTGAAGAGGACAGTGCAGAACATGAAAAGGACATAGAATGGAGTGGCAGATGGAGTTCAATGCAGAGCAGGATGAACTGATGCATTTTGGTAGAAAAAATATGGAGCAGCAACATAAAATGAGGGGCAAAAATCTAAAAGGGATATGGGAGCAGAGGTACTTGGGTGCATATTTGCATAGCTTATTGAAGGTAGCAGGGCAGATGGAGTTAATAGTTAATTAAGCTTTAGTATTCTGAACATCATTAATAGGAACAAAGTACAAGAGCAAGAAGGACACTAGTTAGACCTCAGCTAGAATACAATAAACAGTTCTGGAACCCCATTTTTTAGAAAGGATGCGGAGACAGTGAAGAAAAGATTTATAAAATGTTTCCAGGAATAGGAACCTTTCAGTTGTGAGGGCAGATTCAAGAAGCTGGGACTGTTCTCCTTGGAGAGTAACCCTTGGAGAGAAAGGAAATTTTATAGAGATGTTCAATATCATGAAGGGGCTGAACAGAGTAGGCAGTGAGAAACTGTTCCCACTCATAAAAGGACCAAGAGCAAGAGGGCCCTGATTCAAGGTGATTTGCAAAAGAAGCAAATGTGATGTGAGAAAAACATTTTCATACAATGATTGACTCAAGTCTGGAATATGCTATCTGAAGATATGGTGGAGGCAGGTTCAACTGAGGCTTTCAAGAGGGCATTAGGTGATTGTTTCTATTTGAGTAATGTGCAGTGATACGGGGGAAAAGCAGAGGAATGGCACTAAGAAGCAATGCTAACTTGTAGAGCTGGTGCAGACATGATGCGCCAAATGGCCTCCTTCTGCACCATAACAATTCTATGATTAGTTCCACCATTGTTCTAAGGAAAGCAACTCTAACCTATCCAATCTCTGCTTGTAACTGCAATTTTCAAGCCCCAGCAACTTTCTTGTAAATCTCCTTTGCATTCTCTCCAGAGCAATATGTCAGGCTTCAACCTAACCAAGATGGCTTTGCACTGCACTTTGTCAAATCTCCCAGAAGGTTAAGGGCAGTCAATCTCACTTCATCTCTAAAATTCAATTCTTTTGCCCGTGCTTGGACTAAGATCAATGGTTATTATTAAGTAGAGCCATTGTTGCTGTGTGAGTAGATACAACAGGCAATTTACAAACAAGTAGATTCCACAACTTGCAATTAGATGACCAATTAACATTTTGGTTGATTTAATTTAATTTAGAGATTAAGGTTGAAGAGGAGGCTTTTGGTTCTTTAAATAATGCAATAGGATTCTACCTGAGGAGACAGCACAGTACAGGCCCTTCAGCCCTCGATGTTGTGCCAAGCTATGTCGGAATCCAACATCAAGCTATCCCATTCCCTATCATTCTGGTGTGATCTACGTGTCTATCCAATAACCGCTTGAAAGTTCCTAAAGTGTCCGACTTCATTATCATACTAGGAAGTGCATTCCACACCCCAATCACTCTCCGAGTAAAAACTTATCTCAGAAATCCCCCCTATATCTGCCACCGTGAACCTTATCGTTATGCCCCATAGTAACAGCTACATCCACCCAAGGAAATAGTCTCTGCACGTCCACTCTATCCCTCTCATCATCTTATAAAGTTTTATTAAATCACTTCTCATCCTCCTCCGCTCTAAAGAGAAAAGTCCCAGCTCCCTCAACCTTTCCTCACAAGACCTTCCCTCCAAACCAGGTAAATCTCCTCTGCACTTTCTCCAGTGCTATCACATCCTTCTTATAGTGAGGTGACCAGAATTGCACACAATATTCCAAATGTGATCTCACCAACATCTGGTGTAGTCACAGTATAACCTCACACCTCTTAAACTCGAACCCCTTTAATAATGGCTAACACATTATAAGCCTTCTTTCGTGGCTCTATCCAGTTGAGTGGCAACCTTCAGAGATCCGCCACTCTGTTCCTCCACATTCCTCAGAACCCTACCATTGACCCTGTATCTGCATTCAAGTTTGTCCTACCAAAGTGAATCACTTCACACTTATCAGGATTAAACTCCAGCTGCCACTTTTCGGACCAGCTCTGTGTCCTATCCATGTCTCTTTACGGCCTACAAGAGCCCTCCACCTCATCCACTGCTCCATCAATCTTGGTGTCAACAGGAAATTTACTAACCCACCCTTCAACCCCCTCATTATTGATAAAAATCACAACTACTTCTCCGTTGATTTATGAACCTTACATTTATCATGACCTCCTCTTTCTGGTGTATTAATCTCTATTTTCAATCATTCAGGTATGAATATCTTTTATTTCATCCTCTTAAGAACGTGTCTAGTCTGCACTCAAACGACAGGGCCATAGACCAAGAGATGGAATGTGGAATTAACTTGTCTTCAGTTGATATCAACACCCTTTTGTGCCTTAAATCTTTCTGTTTCTGTGCAATTATTAACACATGGCAAAGTAGCATTTTCACTGTTGGGACATTAGCCACGAAATGTCTTTAATGTGGAGATGCTGTCTTTGGACTTGGGCCAGCAGAGAAAACAGTCTCACAACACTAGGTTAAAGGTTAACAGATTTATTTGGAATCATGAGCTTTTGGAGTGCTACTCCTTCATCAGGTGAGTGGAGAGGTAGGTTTCACAAACGCAGCATAAACAGACAAAGATGCAGTTGCACAATAATGGTTGGCATGTGTGTCTTTATAGGTAATCAAGTGTTTACTAACCATTATCCCTTTTTCTACTTGCACTGTCTGTACCTGTAAAGACTTGATTATCTGTAAAGATTCAGGTTTCAACCATTACCTTGCAACTGCGTCATTGTCTATCTATTTTGCTTTTGTGAAACCTACCTCTCCACTCACCTGATGAAGGATCAGCGCTTTAAAGCTCATGATTCCAAATAAACTTGTTGGACTTTAACCTGGTATTTTGAGACTTTTTAATGTGACCAAATATCTTGTGAGTACATTTTTCCCCAACTCCAATCAATTATATTGATCAATTCACCAGCTAGAGACAGTTGAAAGTGTTAAATATTTTCTTCAATCTTCACAGCTCACTCACTGGAAAATATTTCCATTAGTGCTTGATGTCAAAGTGGTCTGTTGCGTGAGCTATTTATACATTAAAGATAGTCTGGAATGTCCTGTGATTCTAAACGAGGAAAGAAAAATTATTCAGACTATTGGCTTGCTCCATTAGTGTCTTGCATTGCATGGACCCTACTGAGAATTAATTCTATTACTTTAAAGAAATATCAGTCTGTGCCTAATAAAGTCCACTAATGTTATAGTTTGATTGATAACAATTTGACAACATAATCTTTTGCCTGTAAATCAGCTGAATGTACCACAAACTTATTCGGCCAGTTTCAGGATGAAGCAATGAGGTGTTTGATGGAGGTGTTTGTTGTGACTGTGATTTTTAAAGGTTTGTAACATCTGAAACAAATAACAGTACCAGGGAAATGGGTTGATTCCTGGCTTGGGTTACCGTCTGTGTAGAGGTTGCACATTGGTATGGGTTTCCTCTGAGCACTCCGGTTTCCTCCCAAAGCTTAAAAGACATGCTAGTTAGGTGCATTGGCTAAGTTCTCCCTCAGTGTATGCAAACAGATGCCAGAGTGTGATGACAAGGTGATTTTCACAGTAACTTCATTGCAGTATTAATATAAGCCTATTTGTGACACTAATAAATAAATTTTAAAACTTTAAATTTAAACCCTTGATCAAAGTGAGTTATATGTCTTAGCTCAATGAGAGCTTATTAGGCAAGCTTATTGACATAGTGTCTTTAGTGTACTAAAATGTCCCAAGGTGCATTTAAAAGTGACCAAAGAGGTAGATGAAGGTAAATCAGTTGATGTGGTGTATATGCATTTCAGTAAAGTGTTTGATAAGGTTCCCCATGGTAGGCTACTGCAGAAAATACTGATGCATGGGATTGAGGGTGATTTCGTGGTTTGGATCAGGAATTGGCTAGCTGATAGAAGACAGAGGGTGGTAGTTGATGGGAAATATTCAACCTGGAGTTCAGTTACAAGTGGTGTACCTCAGAAATCTGTTTTAGGGCTACTGCTGTTTGTCATTTTTATAAATGATCTAGATGATGGTGTAGAAGGATGGGTTATTAAATTTGCAAATGACACTAAAGTCGGAAGAATTGTGGACAGTGCGGATGGATGTTGCAGTTGGCAGAGGGACATAGCTAAGCTGCAGAACTGGGCTGAGCGGTGGCAAATGGAGTTTAATACAGAAAAGTATGAGGTGATTCACTTTGGGAGGATAACAGGATTACAGAGTATTGGACTAATGGAAAGACTGTTGGTAGCATGGATGAGCAGAGAGATCACGGTGTCCATGTGCATAGATCCCTGAAAGTTGGCACCCAGGTTGATAGGGTTGTTAAGAGGGCGTACGGTGTGTTAGCTTTTATTGGTAGAGGGATTGGTAGAGGGATCATGTTGCAGCTACACAAATCTCTGGTGCAGCCGCACTTGGAACATTGCGTACAGTTCTGGTCGCCGCATTTAGGAAAGACGTGGAAGCATTGCAAAGGGTGCAGAGGAGATTTACCAGGATGTTGCCCGGTATGGTGGGAAGTTCTTATTGAAGAAAGGTTGAGGGATTTGAAGTTGTTTTCATTAGAGAGAAGGTTAAGAGGTGTCTTAATTGAAGCATACAAGATGATCAGAGGATTAGATAGGTGGACAGTGAGAGCCTTTTTTCTTGGATGGTGATGGCTGACACGAGGGGACATAGCTTTAAATTGAGGGATGATAAATATAGGACAGGTGTCAGAGGTAGGTTCTTTACTCAGAGGGTTGAATGCCTGCCTGCAGCACTTGTGGACTTGCCAACTTTAAGGGCATTCAAATGGTCAGTGGATAGGCATATGGATAATATTGGAATAGTTTAGGTTAGAGGGTTATTAGATTGGTTTCATTGGTCGGCGCAACATCGAGGGCCAAAGGGCCTGTACTGCGCTGTAATATTCTGTGTTCTAAAATTTGACACAGAAGTGGGTATTAGGCCAGAGAACCAAAAACATGGGCAATGTGATAGATTTTAAGGAACAAAAAGAGACAGAGAGGGAAGAGAGTTAGAGCAGGAATTTCAGAGCTTAGGGAATTGAAGGTGTGGCCACCAATGCTGGAGCAAGTAAAATGGGAATGCTGAAAAGGTCAGAGTTTCCTACTGTAGAGCTGAAGAAGGTTATAAGATAGGAAGCAGCAAGGCCATTGAGCAATTTTAAAATAGGTATGAGAATTTTAAAATTAAGATATTGCTTAACCAGGAGCCAAAAGTAGATCAGTAGGCACGGTAGACCTTGAGGAGGTGGTGGCGCAGTGGCACTGTCACTCAATCTGGATTCAAATCCCACCATGGCAGATGGTGAAATTTGAATTCAATAGAAATCAGGAATTAAGAATCTGCTGCTGATCATGAAACTGTTATTGATTGTCAGAAAAATCTATTGTTTGTGGAACATGACTGTCACTATTGTCTATCTCAGAAGGCATTTTCAGAGTCAACCACATTGCTGTGGAGTCTGGAGTCACATGTAAGATGCATTTCATGCATTGGGTAGAATAAGCCAGCAAAGGATACTTAAGGAGTTAACAGTGGACAGACAAAACAAATATTTAAAGGATACATGGATGAACTTCAACAACTGTACATCTGTGTCTGGCATAAAAGTAAATTGGGGGAGGTGGCTCATCCCTGGCTTACAAGGAAAATCAGGGATAGTGTTAAAGCCAAAGAGGAGGCACATAAATTGGCCTAAAAAAGCAGTAAACCTGAGGACTGGGAGAATTTTTAAATCCAGAGGACAAAGGATTTAATTCTGAAGGGAAAAATAGAACATGAGGGTGGGGTGGCAGGAAACATAAAAATTAACTGCAAAAGCTTCTGTAGACATATGAAGAGAAAAAGACTGGTGAAGACAAATGTAGGTCCTTTACAGATAGAATCAGGTGAATTCATAATGGGCAGCAATGAGATAGTAGACCAGGTGAACAAATATTTTGTATCTATCTCCACTAAGGAGAACATAAATAACCTTTCAGAAATAGTTGGGGACAGAGAGGGTCTAGCATGAAGGAGGAACTAAAATGAAATCCTTATTAGTCAGGAAATTGTTTTGGGCGAAATTCTGATAGGACCTTAGGGCCTGATGCCCTGCATTCCAGAGTACCAGAGGAAGTGGCCCTAGAAATAGTGGATGCATTGGTGATCATTTTCCAGCATTCCACAGCCTCTGAAACACAGTTCCAGTGGATTGGAGAGTAGGTAATGTGACCCCACTTCTTAAAAAAAACAAGAATTATAGACCATTTAGCCTGACATCAGTGGTAGGGAAAAAATTGGACTCAATTAGTAAGAATGCAGTAACTAAGTATTTAGATTGCAGTGACAGGATCGGTCCCCAAGTCAACATAGATTTACTGAAAGAAAATTGTACTTGACAAATCTGGAATATTTTTGAGGATGTGATCAGAGAATGGACAAGGGTGAGCCAGTGGATGTTGTGCAACTGGACTTTCAAAAGGCTTTTGACAAAGTCCCACACAAGAGATTAGTGAGGAAAATTAAAGTTCATGGTACCAGGGGTAGCGCATTGACATAGATAGAGAATTGGTTAGCAGACAAGAAGCAGAGTGGGAATAAATAGGTCCTTTTCGAAATGGCAGGCAGTGACTAGTGGTGATTTGAGATGCCAGTGTTGGACTGGGATGGCCACAGTAAGAAGTCTCATAGACTAGGTTAAAGACCAACAGGTTTATTTGGTAACATTTTGGAGTGCTGCTCCTTCATTGGGTGAGCAGAGAGCTGGGTTCACAAACAGGGCACATATAGACACAGACTCAATTGCAAAATAATGGTTGGAATGTGAGTCTTGGCAGGTAATCAAGCCTTTACTGGTACAGCCAATGCGAGTGGAGAAAGGGACAATGACAGGTTAAAGAGTTGTGAATTGTCTCAAGCCAGGACAGTTAGTAGGATTTTGCAAGCCCAGGCCAAATAGTAGGGGTTACACATAGTGTGACACAAACCAAAATGCTGGTTGAAGCCGTTCTCATGAGTGTGGAATTGTGGCTGTCAGTTTCTGCTCAGCAATTCTGCACTGCCTTGCGTCTTGAAGGCCTTGCGTGGATACCTGGGACTGAATCATGCTAAGTAAGGGACGAGATTGGCAACTTAATGTACAATGGTACAGGTGCTTTATGCAGGATGCAGGTGGAGGAAAGAGAGGAGAGGGATCAAGGAGAGCATCATGACAATAGTCAGATGAAATAACTGAGGGATCATCCAGAGAAGCTTTGTGAATAGATCTAAGAAATAAGAAGAGGATGGTAACCTTAATAGGATGGTACAATAGGCCCCCAAATAATCAACGGGAATTAGAAGAACAAACATACAGGGAGATTTGGAGGAGTAATAGGGTTGCCATAGTAGGGGATTTTAATTTTGCCATAGTTTTAAGAGCTTAGATGGGGTGGAATTTGTTAAATGTGTTCAGGAAAGTTTCCTCAGGCAGTATGTGGAAGGGCCTAATCAGGAAAGGATAAAATTTGACTTACTTTTGGGAAATAGAGCAGAACAAGTTAAGTGACTGACATGACATTGAGGGACCACTCTGGGACCAGTCATCATAGTTCTATTAATTTTAAAATAGTTATGGAAAGGGACAAAACTGGTCCACAGGTGTAAGTTGGCAAAGCGAATTTTGATGTAATTAGATAGGAGTTGCAAAGGTTGATTGGAGTAGTTTGTTTGAGGACAAAGGAACCTTTGGCAAGTGGGAAGCCTTTAGAAGTGAAATAACTGGAGTTCAGGGTCTATATGTTCCTATTAGGGTGAAGGCAAGCTGGCAGGAGTAGGGAATTCTAGATGACAAAACGTATTGAGGTTATGGCCAGGAACAAGGGGCATGACTCAGGTACAAGCAGCTGGAATCAATGGATTCCTGGAGATGTATTGGAAACGTAGAAGTTTACCTGAAATAATTAGGAGGGCAAAAAGGAGTATGAGGTAGATTTGGCTGAGAGGATTAAGGTGAATCCAAAGGAATTAAAAAAATAACTTGAGAAAAAAGAATCCCTCAAGGACTAAAGCAGACACATGTGGAACCACAGATGGTCCAGGTTCTCAAAGAATAGTTCTCCTCTATGTTTATCATGGAAAAGACCTGAAAACTTGGGAACTATTGGAGACAGTTCGCGTTACAGCAGAGGTGGTGGATGTATTAAAATGTATGAGGTGGAAAAACCTCCTGGCCCTAACCAGGTATATCCGAGAATACTGAATGAGGCTAGAGAACAAATTGTGAGAGTTCTAGCTAAGATATTTGCATCAGTTAGCCTCAGGTGAGGTATTGGAGAAATGAGAAAATGTTGTGCTCTTACTTAAGGCGGCTGCAAAGAAAAACCTGGGAATTATAGACCAGTAAGCGTTATATGAGTTATAGGACGGATATCAGAGGTAGGTTCTTTACTCAAAGAGTGATTAGGGAGTGGAATGCCCTGCCTGCAGCTGTTGTAGATGCGCCAAGTTTGGTGGAGTTTAAGAGGTTAATTGATAAGTATATGGAAGAGAAGGGAATGGTTTAGTTTGGAGGGGCATTGCTTTTTATTTTGGTCGGCACAACATCGAAGGCCGAAGGGCCTGTTCTGTGCTGTATTGTTCTATGTTCTATGTTCTAAGCCTAACATCTGTGATGGATAAGTTATGAGAGGATTCTGAGGGATAAGATATATAGGCATTTGGAAAGACAAGGATTAAGAGTAGGCAATATGGCTTTGTACGTGGGAGATCATACAAAAAACAAAACAGCACAGGAAACAGGCCCTTCGGCCCAACGAGCCCGTGCCGCCACCCTTACAAAGTTATTTGATGAAGTGACCAGGAAGGTTGTTGAGGGCAGGTGATAGACATAATCTATACAGACTTGGAAGCTCTGGAAGGTTAGATTACATGAAATCCAAGGAGAGTTTGCAAATTGAATATACAATTGGCTTGATGGTAGAAAACAAAGGGTATTGGTGGAAGGATGCTTATCGGATTCAAGGCTTGTGACTAGTGGTGTGCCCAGGGTGGTCAGTGCTGGGATTGATATCAACGATTTAGATGAGAATGTACAAGTCGCGATCAGTAAATTCGCAGATTTCACTAAAGTAGGTGGTATTGTAGACAGTGAGGAAGATCGTCGGCTGAGAGGGGATCTAATAGAGGTATATAAGATTATAAGGGGTATAGAGTAAATGGTGGTAAGCTTTTTCCACCACTAGAAATGGATAGAACGAGGGGTCATGGCCTTAGGGTGAGGGGGGCTATGTATAAGACGAATATTAGAGGGCAGTTTTTCACACAAAGGGTAGTGGGGGTGTGGAATGCACTGCTGAGTAAGGTGGTGGGAGCAGGCACACTAGGGTTGTTTAAGGGTCTCTTGGACAGCCACATGAGCAGTCTGCAGATAGAGGGATATAGCAGGACTATCTAAATATCTTATTTGTTTCCATATGCAATTCGGTCCACCTTGTTGACCAACAAGGTGCATGCATTCGGCAGGTCGTGCGAGGGCTGCTCTTGGAGTGGCCTCGTGCTTCAAGTCGTTAGTGTATGCTTAAACTGGACCATCTGATGGGCAACATGACAGCTCAGAGACTATTGCTGTTGCTGTGCAGACACATGGATTTGGGCCTGTGTCTGCGGGAGTTTGCGCGTTCTCCCCATGGTTGCATGGGTTTTCTCCGGGTGCTCCGGTTTCCTCCCACATCCCAAAAATGTGCTCTTAGGCTGATTGGGTAACAAATTGTCCCTATATTGGTCCCTATATGGGAATCTTCCACAATAGGCAAAGCCTAAAGTCATGGATATGTCATTAAGACATTAGGATGGCGGCACGGGCTCGTTGGGCCGAAGGGCCTGTTTCCCGTGCTGTGTTGCTCTTTGTTCTTTGTATCATCAAAAATTGCAGCAAGATCTTGATCAACTGGTGAACTGGGCCAAGAAATGGCAAATGGAGTTCAATACAGATAAGTGTGAGGTGTTGCATTTTAGAAAGTCAAATCAAGGTAGCACTTTCACAGTGAATAGTATGATCTTGGGAATATCGCTAAACCTTGGAGTTCAGGTGTGTGGAACTCTAAAGGTGGAGTCACAGCTGGCTATGGCAGTAAAGAGGCTTTTGGCATGCTGACCTTCAAGAGTCAGGAAAGTTATGTTGCAGTGGTACAGGATGCTGGTGAGACTACATCTAGAGTATAATGTTCAGTTTTAGTCACCTTGCTATAGGAAAGATGTATCAAACTGGAGAGAGTGCAGAATAAATTTACAAGGCTGTTGCCAGGACTCAAGGGACTGAGTTATAAGGAGAGACTGGATGGCTAGGACTATTTTCTTTGGAGTGTAGGAGACAGAGGGCTGATTTTATAAAGGTGTATAAGATCATGAGAGGCATGGATAAGATGATTGCACTCAATCTTTCTCCCAAGGTTGGGGAATTGAGAACTAGAGGGCATAGATTTAAGTTAAGAGAGGAAAGATTTAATGGGACTCTGAGGAGCAACATTTTTCTTTTTAACACATAACGTGGTACGTATGTGGAATGAGTTGCCAGAGAAAGTGGTTGAGGCAGGGACATTGACGTATTTAAAAGACATTTGGACAGAAACCTGGATAGGAAAGGTTTAGAGGGATAGGAGCCAAATGCAGGCAAATGGGGTTAGCTTAAATGGGCATTCTGGTCAGCATGGATCAGTTTGGTCTGAACGGTCTCTCTCTATGCCATAGATCCTATGAACAGATTTAGCTTGCTGCAAATAAAGGGGTAACTACAGCCTTAGTTAATCATACATAGAGGGCAAAAAACAGAATCTGAGGACACACTATCTGATGATTTACTATCACTTGAACTAGTAAGTGTCATACTTCAATATTATGTTATTTTTAATACACAATATACAGTTTCCATTTTTTTAAATTTTGTTTTATTGATATGCATCTGAAGGGAAAATCAACATACATGAGTTGAAATGATTATTTGGTTCAATTACAAAGTCCAATCCATAAAACTATTATACCAAATTACAAACACACAACTTACTTCATTTTACCAAACAGTCTGTGAAGTCAGTAACATAATGCTTACAGCGTTGGACTCCATTTTTCTGTCGTGATGAGGAGGGCTGTTTCCTGTTGAATTATTGAACTTGTGTGGTACCCAAACCGACTGCATTGGCATAAGCTGAAAGGATTTCTATTACTTGCTTTGTTTCAAGGGTCACACGAGCTTCTGTCAGCCAGTCTCGTGCCACCCTTCTTGGTTCCCCACGCAGTTGGTTGACAAATTTAGCCGCCAGCTCTAGGTCGCCATGTTCAATGCAGAACGAAGCATACGATAACAGTCTAAATGTGTCCAGGTCATCAGGATTAAGTTCCTCGGGGGGCTTTAATACTCGGGGCTCCATTAATAGGAAGGATTGCAGGTAGGACAGGAAGTATTGATAGAGGCTATTTCTCGTCTCATCTATCATGGCCACACGCCGTGCTATCTTCCGTACTGCATAGAACCGATGACGTAATGCCTCCTCACTGTATACACCACGGGAGACACATTCTTGAGGAAGAAACTTAACTAAGGCCTGTGCAAACTCATCATTTCCACAGCTTTTTGTAATAGCTTCTAGGGCCTTCTGTAGAGGTTCTGTTGGACTATCACCAGAGGCCGTTTTTAGTGTGTATTGCAGAGCTTCTATAGAGAGCCAAAGTTGATGTGCCTTTCTAGCCTCCTCTTCAGCAACTGCATGACCTAAAATGAAGCAACATTCATAATTAACAAAAACACTAAGCTTTTAATTATGGATATATATGGAATATATTGTTTGAGAAAATGAGCAACAATGATACAGCTTGACTCCTATTTTCTAGTTCAGTGCTCTTTCATGTGATAAATTGGTGGAACACGTTTGATTGCTTACTCCTAATCAAAATAACTTTGTGCTTGTATAAATGCAAGAAAACATACCAAAGCACTTCACAGAAGCACTATAAAGCAATATATAACACTGACCCATGTAAGGATATTGTACGTCAGCTGACTAAAAAAACCTACTGCTTTGACCAAGGTTAAATAATGTCTTAAAAAGAAGAAAGATAAGGAAAAGAGGTGTGGCGAGGCTGTTTCACGGCTTGAGACAAAAGCAATCGAAGACGTGGTCATCTAATGGAGAAGTGATTAAAATCAGGAATACACAAGAGACTGGAATTAGAAGGCGGCAGATATTTCAAAGGATTGTGGGCTTGGAGGAGATTACAAAGATAGGGATAAGGCAATGGAAGGATTTGGGAACAAGAATAAGAATTTTAAAACCAACAACCCAAAGCCAATGTAGGTCAGAAAGGACAAGGTGATGAGCAATCTGAACTTGATGCAAGTTAAAACCTAGACAGCAGAGTTTTGAATGACCTCAGGTCAAGAGGGGAGAATGTGGGAGACTGGTCTTGAATGTATTGGAAGAGTCAAGTGTGGAGGTAAAAAAGGAAGGAATGAGTTTCAGTAGAAGATAAGTTGAGACAGCAGTGAAGTTATGGTGTTGGCAAAAGGCAATCTTAGTGATTGCAATGAGTTCAGAAGCTCATCTCAGGATCAAATGTTACCCCACAGTTTTAATCTCAGACTGCTGCCAGGTAGTATGAAGAAGTCAGTAGTCACGGAACAGAGTTTGGACAGGAGACTGAAAACAGTGACTTCAGTCTTCACAATATTTAACTGGAAGAAATTTCTGCTCATCAGTACTGAGTGTCAGATAAATATTCTGATAATTTAGCAACAGTGGGGGAGTTGAGAAAAGGGTTGGTGAAATAGAGCTAAGAGTTGTCAACGTTCATGTGAAAACTAACGTGCGGCTTTGGATGATGTTGCTAAGGAACAACAAATGGATGAGAAATACAAGGGGGTCAAGGAAGTGCAAGTCATTCACTGGCTAAGATCAGATGGATTAGAATGAAACCAGATGAGACTAGCCTCACATCTGTCACACAGCTGGCTGAGAATGGTGTGGTCAACTATGTCAAAGGCTGTAGATAGGTCAAGAAGTCCGAGAAGAGAAAGTTTACCTGTATCACAGTCAAATGGGATGTGATTTATGATGTTGATAAGAGCTGTTTCAGTACTGTGACACAGAAAGAAACTTTAGTGGAGGGATTCAAACAGAGTTCCGACAAGGTGGGGACAGATTTGGGAGGTGAGAAAATTTGAAGGATTTGGGAGAGGAAAGGGAGGTTGGAGATGATGATAATTTCTTTGTGCACAGCTCTTTCTGCAGCTTGCTGTTAAAAGTTTAGAAAGTAATTGTGTATGTTTTCACCCCAACATTATTTTTTGCTTTTTACTTATGATAGGGATTGGGCATCTTGAATCAGTGCATGACCAGCAAGGTAGTCTATATCTCTGTTGTCACTTGCCTTTTTTTTCCATCATACTTGCCAAACTCAGGAGCATTCTCTGATCCTCTGCTGCAGCTATTTACATATCCCCAGATATCACCAATTTTGACGTGATTTTTTTTTCAACAAGAATACAATATATACCAGTGACAATAATGTCATTACACCTGAGACCATTTCCAGCAGTGTGTTGACAAATGCCAAACAGCCAATATGAAGTGGGTGCAGGGATTAAGTTTAAGAAACAAATTATCTGGAATCACTAAATTGGTGAGTCTTCACCCACAATGCAAGTATAATACTAGCTGAATGCATCTCACCAAATGTCTTGTAAAATTCAGGAAAAATATTTGCTAATGACAAGTGATCACTCACTTTCCATTGCTTGTTCAATACCCTTCAACCTGGAATAAGCTGCATTCATGTCCAGTGTGAAATTGTCCAGTTGCTCCTGAGCCAACCGTCTGAATTCAATCTCGTAGTCAGATATTTTCTGTTGCAACTCCTGAAAACAAAAACAAATGTAATCAAGTAAAATAAAGCTTAAATTAGATATTAAAAATGTACTGAACTGCCCTTCTCAATTTTAATTGGCCACAAACACATTATTTTACTCAAGGTTGGAGCACAAATGCAAAAAGAATCAGTGATATTCTTCCTGGAGTGAAACTGTGTTTTCCAGAGAATGAGAAATCTTTGATGCGATTGTCAAAAGTGAGAAGTATGCACGTGGTCACAGTATTGAGTAATTTCTTACTCAAAATTATTAAATACTGATACAGGAACCTTTCAGAGGAAATCAAGCCCCTTTATTGTAACTTGGGAGCAACGAGACATAATATGAAGAGCAAGTTTTGGCTCGCTTTGAAGGTTTAACTATTTTGTTTTGTCATAAGTGGTTTAATATTCAGTGTACATTTTACCTCCTGATATTTTCCTTTGATTTCCTGTTCCTGAACCTTCAGTACCTCCCTCAGATGATCAGTGTGAGCAGCAGCTTGTCTGCGCAACTGGGTTCGCATCTCAGCCTCCATCACTTCTCGTATTTCTTCTGCCTGAATTGGAAAGAAACTTGTACTCAATTGAATTAATTTTGACATTTCTTGCCTTCACTGCCATCACCTTAGAAATAGAAGAGTCTATAATACAGCTGATATCAACATTACTCAACAAAACATACAGTTGCAGCAGTGCAAGGTGACCAGGTTAGTATTCTTTTCATTTAGTTTAATTTTTAATTTAAAAATTGACTGATTTTTGCCATGACTCTGCAATTGTTGACTGCAGCAAAACCATTGTCTCGCTTTTTCCTTTATCTTCCTGTGCTTCAAACATGAAAAGGCACATTGGCATAGTGGTTAGCACAGCTGCCTCACAGCGCTAGAGGGACCCGGGTTTGATTTCCAGCTTGGGTCATTGTCTGTGCAGAACCTGCACATTCTCCTTGTGTTTGCGTAGGTTTCCTCCAGGTTTGTAGAGTCATAAAGTTTACAGCATGGAAACAGGCCCTTTGGCCCAACTTGTCTTTTTTTAAAAAGCTCCTAAACTAATCCCAATTGCCCGCATTTAGCCCATATCCCTCTATACCCATTTTACTCATGTAACTATCTGAATGCTTTTTAAAAGACAAAATTGTACTGGCCTCTACTACTACCTCTGGCAGCTCGTTCCAGTCACTCACCACCCTTTGTGTGAAAAAAACTTTTGACATTGTGGCCACTTTTGTGTCTCTCCCTTCTCACCTTAAACCTATGCCCTCTAGTTTTAGACTCCCCTACCTTTGGGAAAAGATACTGACTATCTAGCTGATATATACCCCTATTATTTTACAGACCTCTATAATTCGCCCTTCAGCCTTCTACGCTGCAGAGAAAAAAGTCCCAGTTTATCCAGTGTCTCCTTATAACTCAATCCATCAAATCCTGGTAGCATCCTAGAAAATCTTTTCTGCACTCTTCCTAGTTTAATAATATTCTTTCAGTAATAGGGTGACTAGGATTTCACACAGTATTCCAAGTGTGGCCTTACTAAAGTCTTATACAACTTCAACAAGACATCCCAACTCCTGTATTCAATGTTCTGACCGATGAAACCAAGCATGCCGAATGCCTTCTTTACCACTTTAGTTACTAGGGTGCTCCAGTTTCCTCCACAGTCTGAAAGATGTATTGGTTGGGCACATTGAGAGAAAATTTAGCACAGCCAATGTACCCGAACAGGTGCCACAGTATAGCGACTAGGCGATTTTCACAGCAACTTCATTGCAGTATTAATGTGATACTAATAAATAAACTTTCAAACTGAACTATCTATTCCAAGCTCATTTCTCTGTTCCAATCCCGAATCAATGCAGCCATGACTAAATTGTAAATCAGTAAAACCAGTCATTCATTATTCAGCCTCTCAGTTTATGGTGAGGTGGGCATAATTTATACAAATTTTTAAGTTTCAAATCTCCTTTTGTGCTCCACTATATATCCTTTCAGTCTCTCCTCCATCTTGTCTTATACACTGAAATAAATATTTCAAAACAAAACAATAAAATGAGGAATCACACTATTTGGAGAGTAGCATGATTAGAATGGGACATGTGACTTGAAAATTTAAGCAATTTTTTAAAATACAAAACCATATTTTGCAAACTGCTCCTTTTTTCATTCATTCATGAAGTGTGGGCATCACTAGCAAGGCCACTGAGAGGAGAGTGGCTTACTCCTCATCCAGTCTAATCTCGAATCAAAGAGAGACTCAAACAGCAGCAAACCAAAGCACTCAAACCTGCAGCCAACGGGATACTACATTCCCAGGAGAACCAAGTCTCAAGAAGGAGAGCAGTCCAGAAGCCGCCAGAAGGGGACATCTTGGGAGAGAGTGACCTACTCTCCTATCTTTCATCTGACCTGGATGAACACAGTTACCACTGCCTTAACCTACTCAATTAAGCTAAACTAGGGTCAACAACACACCAGAATACAGGCCGACAAGCCAAGGATACTCACGTCACTTTTATGCATTGAACAAAGCAAACTATCCCTGTCTCTAGGCACCCCAGAGGTGCTACTTAGGCCTCACCATTAACGAGATTTTACCCATTTTCCCTCTTCAAAGAAAGCCTAACAACAGGATGATATATCCACCACCCTACATTCCATGAGCCAAGTAATCACCATACTACCTGCAAAACCTCGTAAATATAGACAACCAACCCAGGAAAGGCTAAGTGTTCAAGGATTAGCCAAACACATCCAGACATACACCAGTACATACTTCCCCCTACTCGAACACCATCAGAGGTGCCAATAGCAGAAAAAAAAAGTATTTTCCAGGATTCATGGAGTATCTTTAACTTCAAAAGGAGACAAGTAAGGATTCCTTAATCCCAAAATAACCAAAGTACAAAAGAAAAAAAACGACACTAATAATTCTTAAGGGGGTTTTCCTCATCCATAACGAGGTCTTAGAAGACCATACCAATCACTCCTGTACCAACCCACTTATCTGCCACCTTGTTGTGGCACAGTTCGTTTCATCTATAAATAATGTGAAGGATACCAAAAATATACTCCCTCTGTAAATGCAAGGATTACAGCACAAGAAACAGATAAACTGCACAAGCTTCATATTGTACAGCATACTCCCTAATAGAAAGGAGACTACAAACAATCCCAAACAAGGAAATATCTCCATATTGAAAACATTGAGACCCAAGAATTGGAATTTGACACAAGGCCTGAAGCATGGTAGCCAGACCCCCTTTACTCACCCCAATCCCCTGGTACCACACATCCAAACCAAGACTGAATGCAAACAGTAATGCACATTAAACTAAAGCTTGCCTCATTCCACCAATGGAGCACATCAGTGGACGAATACCAAAGAGAAAAACAATCCTGATTTTCATAGTAACAGGATTTTCATGCAACAGGAAAACAGGCAACAAACACCACTGTGCTCCATATGTCACACAACCGTGTCAGGATAAAAGACAAAATCACAAAATCAGGAGTATAATCACAAGGGAACAAAGTTCAGGATTAATGATGAACTGCAGAATAACAGTACCATCCATGGAGATAGAAAAGGCCAAAGCCACAATAGGATCATCAAGGAACATTCAGGATATATCCAGCGTTTCATCAAAGCTTCCGTACCTCTGCCATATCACTATGCCAAAGCTGTGATAAAGAGAAATCTAGACCCCAGGAGGTGGAGAAGACCAGTCCAGTAATCTCCACCTCTCTTGACAAATACTGAGGACACGACAATGCAAGACAGTGGCTTGAGTCTTTAACTGATGCCAGATCATGAAGACTGCATACAATGTGATCTATCAAACCCAAAATGCCTGAGGAGCTAACAGTACAGTACATAAAAAAGTGTTATTTGGCCCGGCTCTTTAAAAGAGCAGTTTTGCTTAGCTCCACAGCCTGACATTTTGTCAACACCTCTGCACATTCTTCATGTTGCCTTTTAAAATTTATTTACAGTATTCCAGATTCTGACAAATTCAGTGAAGGAATTTTCCTCATCCTCCTTTTTCGGTCTTGTCAATGATTTTGCATCATGACCACTAGTGCATTTTTTTTTAATCTGCTGAATGAAAATCACGCATCTCAAAATCTTCCATTCTGTCATCTCTTAACCTCTCTTCAAAGGAGAAATCCTGTAGTTCCCACATAGAACACGATGCACTAGCAACAGGTTATCCCCAATGTGTCATAATAGCAATCTAAATTACTACTCTGACTGTTACAATTCTCGGCAATACGTTCTAAAAATCTAAGAAACTATATTTTACGATGTCTGAAGGTTAGTGGCTAGTAAAACACATGCAGAACCAGGCTTGTGTCATACCTTTTTGTCCCTTTCAAGGAGGATTTCTGATCGATAGTGCTCCAGGGCTTTCGACACTGCTGTTTCCAAATTTTTCTTGTGCTCCAGTTTCTGATGCTCAAGTGCAGTTTCAATGCGTTGCTGTTCCCGCACATTCCGTTCTGCCAACTCTCTGTTCAGCTGGTCAATGCGACGATGGGCATGGGCAATCAATGAGTTAAGATCATCAGTGCTCAGGTGGCCAGCTACAGTTTTAAAAATATCATGAAACAAAGAGCATGTGACAAGAACACTCTGGAGAGCAAACCATTCATTTGGGATATACAGACAAAAATGTTTTACGGATTTAAAATGTCAATTACACAATTGCATGCCAATTATTCCACATGCAGTAAGATGTATGCATTTGCATAAATCTCGATTTAACAGTTCACATTTGAAAACTCATACTCGGGAAATGTTATTTATACATTAGCATTAAGGGGGGAAAAAAGCACAAAATAAATATTTTCTGCGATTATGATATTTTAAAATACATTTTCACTAAAGTACTATCTAAATATATTAAGAGTAATTAGATATTGTAAGTGAAAGCATTTTGTATACTTCCTTTGGGAAAACACTCTGCATGTGAACCTACATTTTGGCCAAGTATCACAGATTGTTAGAGTGCAGCAGGAGGTCATGCGCATCGTGTCTGCACCAGCTTGCCGAATGAACAATGCCCTTCTGCCTTCTTCCCACAGCCCAGCATTCACTTCCTTTTCAGATAAGTCATATTCCTGTTTGAATGCCCTGAATGAACCTGCTTCCATCACACCCTCAGACAGTGCATTCCAGGCCTTAAATCACTCACTGTGTGAAAAGGTTTTCATGTTTCTTCTGCCAATTACTTTAAATCTGTGCTCTCTCCGTCTTGATCCTTTCACAGTGGGAACAGTTTCTCCCCATCTACTTTCATAATCTTGAACATCTCTATCTAATCTTTCAAACTTCTGAGGAAAATAGTCCTAAGTTCTATCTACATAACTGGAGTTCCTCATCCCTGCATTCTCTTTAACGCCTTCCAATGTTTCCTGAAGTGCCACTATCTAGAACTGGATGCAATACTTCAGCTGAGACTGAACTAGTGTCTTTTAAAATTCAAAATAGCCTCCTCGCTCTTGCTCCTTTTAATAAAGCCTAGGAAACCGTATGGTTTATTAACTGCTCTCTAAATCTGTCCTATCATCTTCAATGATAAATGCACACACACACCAAGGTCCCTCTGCATCTGCATCCCTTTAGAATTGCACCTTTTATTTTGTATTGTCTTTTCATGTTCTCCCTAGTAAAATGAATCACTTCAAACTATTCTGTACTGAATTTCATACAAATGAGAGTTTATCTTTCCATTCCACCAACCTGTCAATTTTATTTTGAAGTTCTACGCCAGCCTCTTCAAAGTTCACAATGCTTCCAAATTTCAGAAGTTATGAAATTGTGTTCTACATACCAAAGTTTGTCATTAATGTACATCAGGAAATAGCAAGGATTCTAACACTGACTCTATTACAGACCTTCTCCAGCCCCCCAAAAAGTCCATTAACTACTGCCCTCTGATCCCTGACACTCAGTCAATTCACATCCATATTTCTACTCCCCATTATTCCATGAGCCATAACTTTGTTCACATGTCTGTTGTGCAGCACTATATCAAATGCATTTTGAAAGTCCATGGATACCACATTAACAATAATGCCCACATCAACTCCCTCTGTCATTTCTTCAAAAAACTCCAGGAAATTAATTAAGCACAAATTTCCCTTAAGAAATCCACGCTGGCTTTTCTTAAGCAGAATGGATATTTCTTCTTTTCAGGCATTCTAGAACAAGAGGCCATAGTTTTAGCCTAAGGGTTGGCAGATTTAAAACAGAAATGAGGAGCAATTACTTCACTCAAAGAATCATCATCTGTGAAATCCTCAACCCCCACAATCCAAAGACGTGAATGTTAGATTGATTGCGATGGTGTATTGCCCCTTAATGACACAGGGACGAGCAAGATAAATACATGGGGTTATAGGGATAGAGCTTGGGTGGGGACATTCTCGGTGCAGACTTGATGAGCCAAATGGCCTCTTACTGTATTGCAGGATTCTATCATGCTATTCTATGAAATTGCAGTGAATGCTGAAACACTGAACAAATTTGAGCAGATAAGTAGGTTTTTAATAGGGGGCAAAGGGTTTTGGGGAGTGGACAGGAAGATGGAGATGAGGGCAAAATGGAATCAGCCATGATAGCATAAAATGGCTCAAGGGGCTGATTTGCCTACTCCTAGTTCTTATATTGTTAATTAACCCACATTTGTTCACATAATTATTAATTTTATCCTGGATTATTGTTTCTACAAGTTTCTCTGGCAAAGTTAAACTGACTGGTTTGTAGTTTAGTTTGTTTATTTATTAGTGTCACAAGTAGGCTGTAATGAAAATTCCCTGGTTGCCACACTCCGGTGCCTGTTTAGATACTGAGGGAGAATTTAGCATGACCAGTGCACCTAACCAGCACATCTTTCTGACTGTGGGAGGAAACCCATGTAGATACAGGAAGAATGTGCAGATTCCACACTGACCAAAGGTCAAAATTGAATCCAGGTCACTGGTACTGTGAAGCAACAGTGCTAACCACCGTGCCATCCTGGTAGTTGCTGAGCTTATCTTTAACTTTTTTGAACAAGGGTGTAACATTTGCCATTCTCCACTCTGACACAATTGCCAAAAATCTAAGACTAAAAAATTATACCAATGCCTCTACAGTTCCAACTCTCACTATTTTCAGTGTCCTCGGATGCATTTCATCTGATGTTGGTGTTTCTTCAACTAAACTACAAAGCGTCAATCTAATCTCCTCCTTATCTATTTTAAAGCTAACTAGTGGATTAACCATCGTCTCTTTCACCGTGGCTTGGGTAGCACCTTCCTCCTTGTTAAAGATGTGTGGAAAGTATCCACTTAATACTTCAGCTATCTTCTGCACAATCCCCTTTTGATGCTTAATTTGCCCCACTCCTGCCTTCATGACGCTTTTACTATTTATATTATTGTATATATATTTCTCAAGGGCAACTAGGGACGAGAAATAAATGCTGGCCAGCCAATAATACCCATGTCCCACAAATGAATAAAACAAAATACCCATTGAAAACTTTGGGATACTCTTTCTTTGCTTCTCTTATTTGCTTTCTCAATTCACTTCTAACCTTCTACGTTCTACTTGACAAATTTAAAGCTTTTTTGAGGATGTAACCAGTGAGATAGATAAAGGGTAACCAGAGGATGTCATATATGCAGCTCTCCAAAAATCATTTGATAAATTGCCACACAGAAGGTTGTTAGGCAAAATAAGGATTGATGGAGTTGGGGATAATAGCATATTTGAAGGATTGGTTAACAGATAGAAAACAGAGAGTGGGTATGAATGGTGCTTTTTCAAGTTGGTAGACAATAAGCAGTGGAATGCCACAAGGATAAATATTGGAGCCTTGGTTATTTAAAATCTGTATTAATGATCTTGAAGAAAAGTCAAAGCAATTTTTCTAAGTTTGCTGATGAACATAGTTAGATGGAAACACAATCTGTAGGGAGAACACCAATAAAGTGACAGGTTAAGTGAGTGGACAACAAGATGACAGATGGAATATGGAAGTGCAAAGTTATTCACTTTGCAAAAATAGAAAAAGCAGAATTTTTTGTTTTAAAAGGTTTGGAATTTGTATTTGTTGAAGTTGAAAGAGTCTTGGGTGTGTTTATACAAGAATCATAGAATGTGAGCATGTAGCTACAACAATCAATTAAGAATACAAATAACACATTGATCTTTATTGCAAGGATAAAGGCTATGTGAACAAGAATAAAGAAATCTTGTTACAATTATACTGAGTTTTGGTGAGGCCACATCTGGAATACCGTGTGCAGTTTTAGTTTCCACATTTAAGAAAGGATAAACTTGCATTAGAGACAGTACAGTGAAGTCTCACTAAATTGGTCTCTGGGAATGAAGGGGTAATCCTATGATGAGAGGTTGAGCAAATTGGCCTATTTAGTCTAAAATTTAGAACACTGCAAGGCAATCCCTTTGAAATATCACAATTCTGAAGGGGCTCAATACGACAGACACCACGAGTTCATTTCCACTGGTCAGGAAATCTAAACATGGAAGCACGAAGGATTAATTATTTAGGACTGAGATAAGGAGAAATTACTGCAAAAGGGTTGAATGTGTTTGGAATTCTTTACTTCAGAGGACTGTGGATGCCCCATTGTTGAATACATTTAAACATGATAGAGATGGATTTTCTTTCACAGAATTAAGGGAAACAAAGTTGAAGCCCAAGATCAACCAAAATTGATCTAAAAGTGATCACACCTCTAGAGGTGAGGCTACATTGGATTTGGTGCTGGGCAATGAGCCAGACCAGGTGTTAGACTTGGAAGTTGGTGAACATTTTGGTGATAGTGACCAAAATTCGGTTACGTTCACCTTAGTGATGGATAGGGATAGGCATGAAGCTGGGGGCAGTAGTTACCGCTGGGGGAATGGTAATTATGAGGCCATAAGGAGGGAATTAGGGTGCATAGGTTGGACTAAGAAACTACAGGGACTGGGAACATCTGAAATGTGGAGCTTATTCAAGGAGCAGCTACTGCGAGTCCTTGATAAGTACGTCCCTGTCAGGCAAGGAGGAAATGGTCGAGTAAGGGAACCTTGGTGTACTAAAAAAGTTAATTCGCTGGTTAAAAGGAAAAAAGAGGCTTATGTTAGGATGAGGCTTGAAAGCTCAGTTAGTGCAATGGATAGCTATAGATTAGCCAGGAGTGAGCTAAAGAGTGAGTTGAGGAGGGCTAAAAGGGGACACGAGAAGACTTTGGCTGATAGGATCAAGGAGAATCCTAAAGCTTTCTTCAGATATGTTAAGAATAGAAGATTGGTTAGGGCAAGGTTAGGGCCAGTCATAGACAGCAGTGGGAAGTTGTGCGTGGAGCCTGAAGAGATTGGAGAGGCACTGAATAAATATTTCTCTTCGGTATTCACGCAGGGGGATGTAAATGTAGTTATGGAGAACACTGAGGTACAGGGTAGCAAACTGGAAGGTATCGAAGTAGATAGGGAGGATGTGCTAGATATTCTCGAGGGTTTGAAGTTGGATAAGTCCCCTGGGCCAGACGGGATTTACCCTAGGCTTCTCTGGGAGGCAAGAGAGGAGATTGCAGAGCTCTGGCTCTGATCTTCAGGTCGTCGTTGGTTATGGGTGTGGTTCCGGAGGACTGGAGGATAGCGAATGTGGTCCCGTTGTTCAAGAAGGGGAAGAGAGACCTTCCAGGGAATTATAGGCCAGTGAGTCTTACTTCTGTTGTGGGCCAAGTATTGGAGAGAATTATTAGGGATAGGATTTATAGTTATTTAGAGAGAAATGAATTGATTGGGGATAGTCAGCATGGTTTTGTGAAGGGTAGGTCATGCCTTACTAACCTTATTGAGGTTTTTGAAAAAGTGACCAAAGAGGTGGATGGGGGTAAGGCAGTTGATGTGGTATATATGGACTTTAGTAAGGCGTTCGATAAGGTGGCCCATGGAAGGCTTCTGCAGAAAATGCAGATGTATGGGATTGAGGGTGATTAGCTAATTGGATTAGGAATTGGCTAGCAGATAGAAGACAGAGGGTGGTGGTTGATGGAAGTTATTCATCGTGGAGTTCGGTTACAAGTGGTGTACCTCAGGGATCTGTTTTGGGGCCCCTGCTGTTTGTAATTTTTTTAAATGATCTGGATGAGGGTATTGAAGGATGGATTAGTAAATTTGCGGATGACACCAAAGTCGGAGGAGTGGTAGATAGTGAAGAGGGGTGTTATAGTTTGCAGAGACTTGGACAAGTTGCAGAGCTGGGCCGAGAGGTGGCAAATGGAGTTTAATGCGGAAAAGTGTGAGGTAATTCACTTTGGCAGGAATAACAAATGTGTAGAGTATAGGGCTAATTGTAGGACTCTTAATAGTGTTGATGAACAGAGGGATCTTGGTGTATATGTGCATAGATCCCTGAAAGTTGGCAATCAAGTCGATAAGGTTGTTAAGAAGGCATATGGAGTCTTAGCTTTTATTGGTAGGGGATTGAATTTCGGAGCCGCAACGTCATGTTGCAACTGTACAAAACTCTAGTGCGGACGCACTTGGAGTATTGTGTGCAGTTCTGGTCCCCACATTATAAGAAAGATGTGGAGGCATTGGAGAGGGTACAGAGGAGGTTTACCAGGATGTTGCCTGGTATGGAAGGCAGGTCTTACGAAGAGAGGCTGAGAGATTTGAGGTTGTTTTCGTTAGAAAGAAGACGGCTAAGAGGAGACCTTATTGAAACATATAAGACGATTAGAGATTTAGATAGGGTGGACAGTGATAGCCTTTTTCCTAGATGGAGAAAGCTAGCATGAGGGGACATAGCTTTAAATTGAGTGGTGGTTTTAGGACAGATGTCAGAGGTAGGTTCTTTACCCAGAGGGTGGTCAGGGTATGGAATGCCTTGCCTGCGTCAGTTGTAGAAGCGCCAAGTTTGGTGGCGTTTAAGAGGTTAGTAGATAAGTTTATGGATGAAAGGGGAATGGTTTAGGTTAGAGAGTCACTGTTTGTTCCTAATTGGTCAGCGCAACATCGAAGGTCGAAGGGCCTGTTCTGCGCTGTAACGTTCTATGTTAAAATTATATTGAATTGAGTAGACTCAAGGAGCGATATAGTCTACTCCTACTTGTATTTGTTTATTAGTACACTTATTCTTCATCTCTATCTCTTTTGTCATCCAAGAGCTCTGCACTTGTTAGTCCCACCTTTTCCCTTTGAAGGTATATACCTTGACTGTACCCAAATTATTTCTTCTTTTAAAGATAGCCCATTGTTCAGCCATCGTCTTTCCTGCCAATTTTTAATTCTACTTTATCGGTCCAAATCCATTTTTGCCCTCATTAGCAATAATCCATGGTAACTGCAGCAGCAAGATAGAAATCAAGTGTGTATTTTTCACCACACAAAGGCATCTAAAATCATTTCAAAGTCACATTGATTAGAAAGCAAAATGGCATAAATTCAAATTGTTATTAACCTGAAGATTAGACAAAAGTGATGTGCACAAAAGACAACTTAAGACATTAGAAATGGGAATTGGATCCAAAATAGAAAGCATATTAAGGTAGCTTTCATTTTGGAAAATGTATTAATTTATAAGCAGCAAAAGTGTGTTACTTTCCTTTGCATAGGACAATAAACGTAGAGAACATGATCCAAAGCCTGCAGGTTCAGTATAAAAATGGAAAATTCTGGAAATACTCAGGACGTCAGACAGCATCTGTGGAGAGCAACAGCATCACATGCTGGATTTTCAGAGTGGGAGAGAGTCTATGGACCATTTGAAAAAAAAGAGAGACAACACCATGTCAAGATTCTCACTCCCACTCCTGGCACCCCAACCTTTCTTAACTTCCTGCACTTTACATGAAGTCTAGTCAGCTTCTCAAGGACTTATGGTTCACAATCCCTCAGAGGAAGCATAGTATGCATGTGGGGAACAGATCTTACTCATTCCCCCACCATGCCAAATCATCTACCTTCACTCACCCCAATGGCCCCTCATACCCTCTATGTTACTTGAGGCATTTTCACCTGAGGACTTGAATGCAGCCAGGAAATTTAACAACTCCAATGAATCACTTCTAAGTGAGTAAACACAGACATAGAAGATAAGAGCAGGAGGCCATTTGGCCCTTCGATTCTGCTCTGTCATTCATTACGATAATGGGTGACTGTCCAGCTTTCTACCTCTTACCTTTGATCCCATTTGTCGCAATGATGAAAATCCAGCCCAATGTTTCAGGTCAGAGTTCTGATGAAGCGATCATCGACCTGAAATGTTAACTCTGTTTCTCTCCAAAGATGCTGCCTGCCCTGCTGAATATTTTCACCTCTTTGATGTTTTTATTTCAGATTTCCTTTAGATATTCTGCTAGCGTGTCTGCCTAGTTAACAGGTCCTTCTAACACAATACATCATTTTGGATGCAATCTTACCAATATAATGGTATGTAAGGAAAGTAACTTCACTGTGTATTGTGGATTAGAAATATGAAATGTCCTGAAGCAATGCATGTCACTGTAATTCTGGATGCAAGAACTCCAAGCTATCAAGTCAATAGTTAAAGTAGCTTCTTTATTTGGCTCTCAGCAAAATTTTTAACAATAATGCCTAGGTTCCCAATTTTGTTGTCAGTGATAGCATCAAAAGCTGTTAATTCTCATAATAACCAGGGACCCTTATACCCACAGATCAGTTTCCTGGGCTGCAAGTTCCAGTCTACTACTGTTTTACAATAAACAGCACTTCCTTTACAAATTATAGAAATAGAGCAACTTTGAATAATAAAGATATAAATACATTCAAAATACTTTCCCACCTCTTTCAATTTAATCTTACAAACATTTCAACACTTTCTATACATTGTTTTTTAAACTTTTTACAGTTTCAATAAATTCTCTTTGTTTGGAAACCCAAACAGTTTCCTTGAATCTAGTTGGATTCTAAGTGGAGGAGGATCACAATGCTTCCCGATTTACAGTGACAAAGATTCAAAAGTCCCTCACTTTATGAGTCCTTAACTGTGTAGGGATTTCACATTCTGATAAAAATAGCTAAAATGCAGGGGGTTCATAAAGAGTATACAACAAACTAGCCAGACTCACCTAGATCAGATACCTCTGCAATGAAAAGGGTGGGAAGAATTAATACGAGTTGACAACAGCACTACTATAAACTGTTACAATGTAAATGAGAGCACACACTAAACATTCACATCAATTAAAAACACTTCTTTTTAAGAACATACAAAGCTTCCAAATTAGTTATGTAAGATATTTTTAAATATAAGATAAAGAGGAATGTTAACTCAAACTAAACAGAACAGAAATTAATATCCATCCATAGCTAGTTACCATTGTCTATATCAGCAAGATCAACAAGAAATCTCCAACAAAGTTGCAAAACTTCAACTACAATACATGCTAAATTTAAAAGAGAATTCTCAGAATGCGGACATTTTTATTTTCTATTTGTTCAAGGGATGTTGGCAAGGTCTGCATTTATTCTCCAACTCTAAATATTCTTGAGAAGGGGGTGGCAAATTTCTTTCCCAAAAGGACATTAAACGACTAGTTAGTTTTTATTTTTCTTCTTTTAAATTGAATTCAATCCCTCAAGTTATCCACTTGTATCTGAAACCACATTCTCTGGATTATTAGTCCAAATTACTGGGCCACTGGTAGCGTGACCACTACAATACTGAGCCGAGGCCTACATATCTCATTGGTCTAAGCCTAGGCACAGATTGGTCAAGGCTTACAGATCTCACTGTTCTGCACAGCGTAAACAGAAATATTCCACAAGTTTAACCAATTAAAGTCACATAGTTTATTAGTACCGGGTATATGAAAGATTCTCTATGTTCTATATTCTTTTACTGTCACTGAGTTCCTACCAGTTAATGTAAGGGCTGAACAGTTACTTGGACTGGAGTGAGAGGAATCCCAATATCAATGACAGATGACTAGTTTCCAAATTCAACATGAGCTATGTTAGCTGGTCAACGATCCTGAAGAAATGCCAATCAGTCTAATACAAGAATTTGATTACCAATTTTGCTCAAGTGTCTACCCCAGTCTAATCTCTCATCAACATTATGTCATCCAGAAGCCAAGAGCCACTGTTAACCGATACCATTCCATAGAGGAATGTAATTTGTTTATCATTAGGCAACTAACCATCAGTGTTCCAGCCTTTCTTGGGACAGGTCAAAAGAAATCCTAAACAACAGGGTTCACTACATAACTTACCATAACCTGGGTGTGCATTACCACCATCTTGAACTCAGCACCAGTTCAAGGTAAGCTCCAGAAATCAATAAAGGCAACACCAAATAATGGATAGATGAACTTATATTCATTTATTAAACCTCCAAGTAACATCTCCAGAGTTGTCATTTCAGCTCATTGACTAGATATTTGTCTTAAAGTGAAAATAGGACCAACACGGAGAATTTGCTTGTTGTCTTTGATGTGCTACACATCCAAGTGGAATGCCACATATATAAGACACAGTCAACTAAACAGGTTCTTGTTTCTACAGGTCTACGGCAAAGTGTTTGTCATCAAATAATTACCCCTATATAAGACTGCTAATGTAACAGGATTCAAGTTGACTTGAGACTCCCTTCCTTATCTCCACTTTGTTATAAATGGAATATGAAATATGAAAGTAAGAAAATTAGTGCTTCAGCAATGAGGAGCTTAGGTCAGGTTAACTGGGAATTGAAATATTGAACTTCAGGAAAGATTTATTGGTCTTAAGAGGAGGTATAGCAAGATAGCAGGACTTAAAGGATTAAATTAGTCAATCTCTCCATTATTGTTGTCCTACAACCAGGAAGGTGGAAGATGAACTAGATAGATCTTTTTCATCTTACATCAAGCAATTCCTGTGTTTCTAACTGAAGATAACTGGATACATAAACTTGGTTTATATTTCCATCAGTTTAGAAGATTGAGGGGATGATTTAAAAGTCATTAATGTGTTGGCGATTGAATCATACTATCCCTACAGGCAGAAGAGGCCATTCAGCCTAACGATTCATAGAACACTACAGCACGCAAACAGGCCCTTTGGCCTACAAGTTGAATCATACTATCCCTACAGTGCAGAAGAGGCCATTCATTTGCCCTCGTTGAATATTTTTAAGTCACAGGTACATAGATTTCTGATAGACACGGGAATTAAGGGTTATGGGGAGAAAGTGGGAAAGTGGAACTGATTCATTTCAGATCAGCCATGATCTTACTGAATGACGGGGCAGGCTCTAAAGGCTAGATGGCCTACTCCTGCTCCTACTTCTTATGTTCTTATGCGTCTGCACCAACTCTCTGATAGGGTATCTTACGCAGGCCCTCTACCCCTTCCAATCCCCATAACCCCATACATTTCCCATGGCTATTCCATCTAGCCTACACAATCTAGCAATGCTAATCCACTAATCTACATATCTTTGGAATGTGGGAGGAAATCCACACATTGGAGATAGTTTCTCTGCACCCATCCTATTTCCTCTGGAGAGTGAGTCCAGAACAACAGGGCCTGATAATTAAAATCAGAGCAAGATCATTTAGGAGCAAAATGAGAACACAATATTTCACACAAAGTTTAATTGAACTCCATGAAGGTCATGGATGCTGGATCAACCTAATTTATAGAGACTAAGATTGATATATCTTTGTTAGATAGAGACATAAAGGGATCTAAAGCAAAGTAAATAGAGTAAACTACCCATGATTTAACAATGGTGGAGCTGCCACAAGTACCCTATTCTTGTTACTAAGTATCTATACTGTGAAATATTTCAACAGTCAAGTTTAATAGAAATCATTATATCCAATGCTACGCTTTCATTAAACAGAAAAACATTCATACCAACCACATTCAATATAAACAGCATGATTTATTTAGAAGAAATTTCTACTTTAGAAGTTCTAAAAAATTCCTTTGTAATTAAAATTCATAAAGAATCCTAAATGATGAATTAATGCTGCAAAGTTAGCATTGGTGTAAGCCATTTTGGATTTGCACTGCATTGAACAGTTAACTATACACTTGATGTTAGGATCCAAATTAATTCCAAAATAGGATGAAACTTTTCCAAAATATCTCACTCCATTTTCAAAGTCAAGTAGTGAGTCTAGACTCTGTGTTCAGGTTACATCGGCAATACAGAAATCTGCTTCAAACAGACTAGAGTTGCAGGGTCAATTATATCCCAAGATGGATGCTGTCTGTGCACATATGCAGTTCCAGTCCAGCAAATTTTGCCTTTTCATGCATGACTCGTAAATGACAGTGTCTGAATTTAATTCAACAGACCCTGACAATTTTGAATTTTGGCCATTGATCACCAGCTCAAAGAGTTATTGATAAATCATGTTCTCTCACATATTTAGTAACTGATAACAGTTATTAACAGAAATTTACATTCACATCCATGCATTGATTTATTTTTGTTACTGCCATCAACGTTTTCTCATCCCTATCTCAGGGGGGATTCATACCAATGCTTGGCATCACTGGCTTCAAAAGTCATATATATTTTAATGACTTCGTTATGTGTGAATCTAGACAGCAAGTGTCATAAGATTTCTGATCTTCAGCCCATAAATACATGTTCTGATTGGAACTTCTGGATATCAGTCAAGACTTTGAACCATGGCTGATTTTCACCATCCTAGACTTTGCTGATTATCTCTAATTGCCCTTGAGAAGGCAGTGGTAAAGTAGCTTCTTGAACCACTGCAACCCATCTGATGTAACAAGAGCAATATTGTTAGGTAGTGAATTCTGGGATTTTGACACAATGACAGTGAATGAATGGCAATATAGTTCCAAGTCAAGATGGTGTTTGGCTCGAAGGGGAACTTGCAGACGGTGGTGTTCACATGCCCTTGATGCCATTGTACTCTAAGGGTTAGGGGTCCTGGGTTTGGAAAATACCTTGGCGAATTGCTCCATTGCATTTTTTAAAAAAGTGCTGTCTCCTTTATCCTGAATGGTATTGAGCTTTGCAAAGTATTGTTGGAGTTGCCAGTGGTAGGTATTCAATCACACTTCTCACTTACGTCTTGAGAGTTTTGAACAGGCTTTGGGAAATCAAATGGTGAGTTACCACCTCAGAATTTCCAGCCTCTGGTCTGCTATTGTAGCCAACATACATGTATAGCTGGTCCAGTTAAGTTTCTGATTCAAAATTATCAAAAAAACTAAGGAGGGTGGTTTTAAAAAAAAATAAACAAGCTTACTAAGCCAGAGTGTGTTAACAGATACTCAAGGTTATTAGACAAGTATGGCAGCAACCATGCAGACTGTCTTCCATATGTACACTGTGGTTCCATCTGTTTATTGTTCTCCAAACATTCCACATGAGTGGTTAGGCTGTTGCTTGGGGATTAGCACTTACTTATCTGTAATTCACAAAGTTCTGTTCTCTACTGTTCAACTCTCTTTTCAACCTGGTGTTAATGAAGAATATATCTCCTAACTGTACTTTGTCAGCACTTTCTCTAATATACATCCATACTAATGGCAACACTTCCTTCCCCATCCATTTTAAACTTAATTCACATGCTAGATTAAAGTTGTAAAGTCGATTGTTTACATAGTTAACGACTCCACCAGCTGTGGAGTATCATGCATAAGTGGTTTGTCTTTGATAGTAAGTATATTTGGCTTTCAGAAACTCTCTCTTGCCTGTCTACATTTACTACAGCCCCCATTCCAATTAACCCTTCATACTTACTACTCATGGCAAGTTATTCTAAGTTAGTCATCACCTTACTCCCCCTCTACAGATAGCACAACATATATTTTTGATGATCCAACATCTGCCATGAACAGTAATATTTATCTTGTTGCATTTCAGCATCGTCAAGGCATGCTTCAAATTAAACTACAATTATTTTCTTTTTAAATTTGTTGTAATCTTTCCATGTTTCATTAAGGGAAGCTCATGGGAATAGATACAAAGTATCACCAGGCCACTTACTGGAGTTGTTCCAGTCACTGTCCATTTATCTCATCTGGCTTATGTGGTCTTAAAAACTGTACAAGAGCACCACTACTACACCAGTAGGATATTTCCTACTTCTAAAGCAGCTGGTGTTGCCTTGGCGGGGGCCAGCATTGCAGGTAGTACAGCAAAGCTTCTACTAGATTGGTTTCTGAAATGAGGGAATTGTCCTATGGCCAGACGCTGATAAATTGGGTCCTTCTGGGATTTAGAAGAATGAGAAATGACATCATTGAAACATGTAAGATTGTGAAGGGGCTTAACAGGGGAGACACAGGAATTTTTTCCCATGACTGTGAAATCTTGAATTTAGGGCCTCAGTCTCAGGGTAAGTAGTTGATCATACCCATCAGGTACGTGCGAGCTGTTTGCAAGAATAATCCAAAACTACCTTGTCAGCATCCTGCTTTCTCCCTCTTCACATTCCTCTATCTTCCTCCACTTCAAATATTTATCCTTTTTGATTTTAAAATACAATAATTTCTGCCAATAATTACAATAATTTCTGCTAATTCTAGCAAAGCAGTCCATGTTCCACGTGACAAATTTCTCATGCTGTGACAATTTTAAATTGATGGGCCACTAATGAAGCAATGATAAATCATTCCTTTCCAAACCTTCATCAGGCACTGTAAATGCTGGCAGATGAAATCAATGAATGAGCAATGAATACAAAAAGGACCAAGTTCTTGGGCTTTCAGAGCTGTACATAACTCCATGGGTACAAGTTAGACAGTTTAGTTGCTGGTCTTGCTCAAGACTTATTAATTTTATGATCACACCTTCAAGCTCAGTCCAAGTTAAGTAACTTGATTGTGTATTCAATTCTTCAAGGAAGTCCCAAATATGCTCCCACCACACACCCTCTCAAATTGTTTCCTAAATAAACAGTTCCAATGTTAAAACTGAAATTTACACTTTATTAGCTCATGGAAAGCATGAGAAAATAAAAGTTTCACAAACCTGGCTGTACATGCCTCAGAAGCAAAGGTTAATGATATTTTAAGAGACTCTTTTACCATTTCTTACTGTAGATAAAAACACCTTGCAATGTTGTTGCTTTGATTATGTGGAAACTTCTTTAGATGCAAATACTTTCATTAAAGCAATTAAGGCTGTAAAAATTTTCTACTGATCTTCAAAGGAAGAACGGCAACAGCAAGGGGTCTTAACAACGTGGGTGTGGAAAGGATGCTTCCTTTTGTTGGGGAAGCTAGAACCAGGAGCAGCTGTTTAGAAATAAGGGTCACCCATTTAAGACAGAGATAATGGGACAGAATTTTCAAATTTTTTGGGTCACCTTGGGTGAGACAAGCAAGCTACCTCCGGCTGTCCCCGTCACATTTTCTGACACTTGGTCAAAAAAAAACAGGAGGTTGGTTGCACAATATCATGCCAAAGGGGCGGGTAACTCCAATGCTCATTCCCCCCAACTCCATCCCCAAACACAGAGTTCCAGAGCACGATCCTCATGGAATCCCTTGCTCCACAGCACTGCCCAAGGGCCATGCCTGGGCATCATCCCCTTCCTCAGGGGCTGTACTCACCTCCATCCTCCCTGCCATGATCCACGAGGATAAAGAATTCATCCATCCATTCTCCCCACTCCACCCCCATATCAGAGTATTTCTTTGTCCCTCTTTGGAACTACATTCCTCAAAAGGCAATAGAAGCAGAGTCTTAGAATATTTTTAAGGCAGTAGTAGATACGTTCTGGATAAACAAGCAGGTAAAGTTATCAGGAATAGGCCAGGATCTCACTGATTGGCAGAGCAGGCTCGAGGGGTCAAATACCCTAGTCTTCCTCCTAATGCTTTATGTCAAAACAATATATAATTCTCTCGTGTTAATATGGGTCACTATTAAAGAAAATGCAATTAAAATTATAACACGAGAAACAAATACTGTACTTACTGAGATTTTTCCAACCAGGCTTTACATCTGGGGTGATGCTCTCCAGTTCCTTCCTGAATTCATCCCTAGCCAGTGCCACCAGTTCACTATACTGAACGACTATTTTGGCTTCTGATTGAGCTGCCTGCACCTAAACAAAAAGCAGATATTTCAACAAAAAGAAACCAGAATTACTCAAATGTGGAAGACAACACTGCCAGAGAAAATTGGTTTTAAAGAATAAGACTGTCATCAAAATTCTAAGTGTATTTCAATTCTGGGGCTCCAACTAGTTAAATCATAGAGTTACAGAGCTTTGCAGCATAGAAAAGGCACATCGGCCCATCATGTTTGCACCACATCAAGCACCTACCTATTCTTATCCCATTTTCCAGCACTGGATCTGTTGCCTAATGTGCTATAGGGTTTCAAACGCTCATCTGGATTTTCATGATTTGTTTCATAGAATACTTCAATCATTCAAAGTTAAGTTAAAAGCTAAAGTTTATTTATTAGTCACAAGTAGGCTTACATTTTATTGCAACATCACTTTGAAAATCCCCTAGTCATCACACTCTGTCGCCTGTTCGGCTACATGGAGGGAGAATTAATGTGCCCAATGCACCTAACCAGCACATTTTTTTGGACTGTGGGAGGAAACAGGAACACCAGGAGGATATCCACGCAGACACAGGGAGAACGTGTAGAATCCATACAGACTGTCACCCAAGCCGCGAATAAAACTTGGGTCCCTGGCACTGTGAGGCAGCAGTGCTAGCCACTGTGCCATCGAACCTGACAAAAAAAAAGAATCAAATAGTTGATCCCCTAGTTACTCCAGTGCGCAAGTAGGTCGGTTCACTCTGCTTAAGACTGTAAGAACAGATGTAGGCCTCTCAGCCCATTTAGTCTCCTCTGTCATTCAATGAGATAATAACTTATATACAATTATTATAACAATAATTATCCTCAATTCCACTTTTCTACTTTACCCCAAAGCCCTTGATTCCCTTATTGATTAAAAACCTGTTTATCTCAGCCTTGGAAGTATTTAACAATCCAGCTCTACAGTCCTCTATGGTAAAGAATACCACGTATGCACTATTCAGCTTTAAAAAGTACACATTATTACCTTCCTTTCCATGTGATCCAGATCCACCAACATGTGGTTGAGATTCTCTTCTGCAGCCAGGAGTTGTGGTCTAACAGAAGAAATCCGACTCTGTCTGGCTTCTTCAATTGTGCTCCGAAGACTGTCTAATTCTTCTCTGAAATTAAACAAAAGAAAATTAAGGGCATATGCCAAAACACAGCATGACTAACATGTTTTGGTTAGTCATGCTGAGACACAACTGTTATCAGCTACTCAATAACATCTAGCTGCATTCAAGTTCCCATTTACCAAGAAAGGTTAATATTCTTGCTCATTCCAATGTAAAATTTCCTTTGACAAAACAATGCTTTGGACTCATTTTAGCATCATGTTATGGATTACTCAATTTAGCAGATGTACGGTCAAAGAGTAACATTTCAATACACATCTTCTATTTGCTCTTTACATGTAGAATTTTTGATTCCTTGGATTCTACAAATATTGTTTTGAACCCATCATTGAGAGGGGCGCACTTGGACCAACCCCTTCACTAGAAACACCTAGCCATTACTCAGTGACTGCACACAGAAGTTTAATTACTTAGAAAATTATCTTTCCCATATCCTGATTGTACTAGTTTGTTGACACCGCTCTTTTCTGCGCTTCTCTTTTCATTGGTCAGTGAACCATCAATGCTCAGGGTGTGTTAAAGGTCACCAATATCAGTTCAGATTCTTTTATTAAACTCAAGGATTGTTAAGACGTGTAATTTCGCAGATTTAGGTTTATATTATTTTTCTAACAAAATGGATAAATATTAGAAGAATAAAAGAAAGGCATGTGGAAAAGGGGACTTTGTGAGGACCAGTATAAAGCACAAGGGGTTAAATTGCCTCCTTATGAAACATAAATTGCATAATTCTCTAATCCAAACTGTTATATAAGTGCTTTTCCTGGCATTTACTGATTTTTGTTCATGCTCATCCAACTTTATATTGGAAGGTTTATCCATAATGATCTACAAAGATAAAGCAGAAGAGTTGTACAACATTAAAGAAAACTTTAACTCCAATCTACTTCACTTGATTTAGTTAGCACAAAACCCAAAGCTTTGGGCATGTAGAACTTCTACTATATAAAAATCAGCAAATACTCAACACTATCTATCTTACGGCATTTGAAGATGGTGGGCTCTCCACCTTAGAACATAGAACATTACAGCGCAGAAGAGGCCCTTCGGCCTTCGATATTGCGCCGACCAATTAGGAAAAAGCAATGACCCTCTAACCTAAACCATTCCCTTTTCATCCATAAACTTATCTACTAACCTCTTAAAACGCCACCAAACTTGGCGCATCTACAACTGCCGCAGGCAGGGCATTCCACACCCTTACCACCCTCTGGGTAAAGAACCTACCTCTGACATCCGTCCTATAACTACCACCCCTTAATTTACAGCTATGTCCCCTCGTGCTAGCTTTCTCCATCCTAGGAAAAAGGCTATCACTGTCCACCCTATCTAAACCTATAATCATCTTATATGCTTCAATAAGATCCCCTCTTAGCCGCCTCCTTTCTAACGAAAACAACCTCAAATCCTTCAACCTCTCTTCATAGGACCTGCCCTCCCTACCAGGCAACATCCTGGTAAACCTCCTCTGTACCCTCTCCAATGCCTCCACATCTTTCTTATAATGCGGGGACCAGAACTGTACACAATACTACAAGTGCGGCCGCACTAGAGTTTTGTACAGTTGCAACATGACGTTGCGGCTCCGAAATTCAATCCCCCTACCAAGAAAAGCTAAGACTCCATATGCCTTCTTAACAACCTTCTCGACTTGACTGCCTACTTTCAGGGATCTATGCACAAATACACCAAGATCCCTCTGTTCATCAACACTATTAAGAATCCTACCATTAGCCCTATACTCTACACATTTATTATTCCTGCCATAGTGCATTACCTCACACTTTTCCACATTAAACTCCATCTGCCACCTCTCGGCCCAGCTCTGCAACTTGTCCAAGTCCCTCTGCAAACTATAACACCCCCTCTTCACTATCTACCACTCCACCGACTTTAGTGTCATCTGCAAATTTACTAATCCATCCTTCAATACCCTCATCCAGATCATTTATAAAAATTACAAACAGCAGGAGCCCCAAAACAGATCCCTGAGGTACACCACTTATAACCGAACTCCACGATGAATAATTTCTATCAACCACCACCCTCTGTCTTCTGTCTGCTAGCCAATTCCTAATCCAATTAGCTAAATCACCCTCAATCCCATACATCTGCATTTTCTGCAGAAGCCTTCCCTGGGCCACCTTATCGAACGCCTTACTAAAGTCCATGTATACCACATCAACTGCCTTACCCCCATCCACCTCTTTGGTCACTTTTTCAAAAAACACAATAAGGTTAGTAAGGCACGACCTACCCTTCACAAAACCATGCTGACTATCCCCAATCAATTGTTTCTCTCTAAATAACTATAAATCTGATCCCTAATAATTCTTTCCAATACTTTGCCCACAACAGAAGTAAGACTCACCAGTCTATAATTCCCAGCAAAGTCTCTATTCCCCTTCTTGAACAATGGGACCACATTCGCTATCCTCCAGTCTTCCGGCACTATACCTGCAGCCAACGACAACCTGAAGATCAGAGCCAGAGACTCTGCAATCTCCTCTCTCGCCTCCCAGAGAATCCTAGGGTAAATCCCATCCGGCCCAGGGGACTTATCTAACTTCAAACCCTCAAGAATATCTAGCACATCCACCTTATCTACTTCAATACTTTCCAGTTTATAACCCTGTATCCCAGTGTTCTCCACAACTACATTTACATCTCCCTGCGTGAATACCGAAGAGAAATATTTGTTCAGTGCCTCTCCAATCTCTTCAGGCTCCACGCACAACTTCCCACTGCTGTCTCTGACTGGCTCTAATCTTGCCCTAATCAATCTTCTATTCTTAACATATCTAAAGAAAGCTTTAGGATTCTCCTTGATCCTATCAGCCAAAGTCTTCTTGTGTCCCCTTTTAGCTCTTCTCAACTCACTCTTTAGCTCCCTCCTGGCTAATGTATAGCTGTGTCATGGAGCCAAGATCCACGAGGATACCATTCACCAGGTGCACGGTACATACTCTTGCAACTCGGCCAACGTTGTCTACCTAAAACGTTGCAAGAAAGGATGTCCCAAAGCATGGTACATTGGGGAGACCATGCAGACACTACGACAGCAGATGAATGAGCATCGCTCAACAATCACCAGGCAAAACAGTTCCCTTCCTGCGGGCGAACACTTCAGCAGTCATGGGCATTTGGCCTCAGACCTGCAGGTAAATGTTCTTCAAGGGGGCCTTCATGACACACGACAGCGCAGAGTCGCTGAGCAGGGACTGATAGCCAAGTTCTGCACACACGAGGACGGTCTTAATAGGGATCTTGGCTTCATGACACACTATCTGTAACCCCCGTAACTTGCCTGGGTTAGCAAAAAACCTCACTTACTGTGCTGTCTGAAGAAAATACACAATTCTCTAACCAATGCTCAGGATTTCCTTCACATACATTGTTAGCCACTTTAACACTTGAATAGCAGGTTAGATGTAAGGATTCGCATTCTAATCAGCAATCTCTGACTGTCTGTGCTGATGTGTGCTATTGCAGACCAGGACACTGCATTTGCCTGACGAAGACACAAGAGTGTTGAAAGCTCGCAATTTTACTATCAAATAAATAGGTTGGATTTAAAATTGGTGTTGCTAAATTCTTACTGAGTTCTTACCACCCCAGTCCAACGCCAGCATCTTTACATCATAATCTATAACTATCCAGTATCTATGGTAAACCTTGGTTTACCATACGTTTATCTTTACTGGTCAATATACAGATTGAGATTCTTACAGTTCCATATGCAGTAAGGTAGGCTACCATGCAAACTTGATGCTGAAATGAGGCGCACCAAAGACATCCTGTAGGATAATGCTACCCTGGTCAAATTATTTTGTAAGAATTTAGCAACACCAATTTATAATCCAACCGATTTATTTGATAGTAAAAAAGCTAGCTTTCGACTCTTGTGTCTTCCTCAGGCAAATGCAGTGTTCTGGTCTGCAATAGCACACATCAGCACAGACAGTCAGAGATTGCTGATTAGAATGCGAATCCTTGCATCTAACCTGTGCAAGCAACCTCTGCAAGACATGCCGGATCATAGACATGGACGACATCATCAAATGTGAGGATACCATTCACCAGGTACACGGTACATACACTTGCAACTCGGCCAACGTTGCCTACCTAATACGTTGCAAGAAAGGATGTCCCGAAGCATGGTATATTGGGGAGACCATGCAAACACTACGACAGCGGATGAATGAGCATCGCTCAACAATCACCAGGCAAAACAGTTCCCTTCCTGTGGGTGAACACTTCAGCAGTCATGGGCATTCGGCCGCCGACCTGCGGGTAAATGTTCTTCAAGGGGGCTTTCGTGATACACGACAGCGCAGAGTCGCTGAACAGAGACTGATAGCCAAGCTCCGCACACATGAGGACGGTCTTAACAGGGATCTTGGCTTCATGACACCCTATCTGTAACTCCCGTAACTTGCCTGGGTTAGCAAAAAACCTCACTTACTGTGCTGTCTGGAGAAAATACACAATTCTCTAACCAATGCTCAAGATTCCCTTCACACACATTGTTAGCCACTTTAACACTTGAATAGCAGGTTAGATGCAAGGATTCGCATTCTAATCAGCAATCTCTGACTGTCTGTGCTGATGTGTGCTATTGCAGACCAGAACACTGCATTTGCCTGAGGAAGACACAAGAGTCGAAAGCTCGCTTTTTTACTATCAAATAAATCGGCTGGATTATAAATTGGTGTTGCTAAATTCTTACTGAGTTCTTACCACCCCAATCCAACGCCGGCATCTGTACATCAAATTATTTTGCGCAGTATGTCGCGTAAACTCATGAACAGGTCTAAGGTTGTCACTTTCAGCTCTGAAAAGTGCCCAGTCCACCTTGGGTTATCCTGGATGGGCAATGCATCACAAAAGCTCATGTGGTTTCACGCTGCTATAATACAGTAACAAAACGAGTGGTATTCATTACTAACAGGATGCTATCTTCCAGCCAAAAATATGTTCTATCACACAAATAAAGAATATATATGAATTTCAGTTCCTTGTTCTTTGCAGACAGAAAGAACATGTACACACACTTTAGGCAATTTACTGCGGATGCCGGAATTCTGAAGTAAAAACAGAAATTGCTAGAAAAACACAAATCAGCCAATATCTGTGGAGAAGGAAACAGTGTTAACATTGAGTCTGTATATCTCTTCAGGAAAAATGACTAAAGATAACTATCATTCTAATACAAAAAGAACCTGAGTTTTTAAAACAAAAAATAGAAAACTCAAACTTACTTGGCTTTCATCATTGCTTCATTGGCTCTGTTTACAATCTTGCTGCGAACGTTCAGAGCAGTTTCCAAGGCTCGCCATTGTTCTGACTTTCGTTCAGTAGCATTCTGGTAAGAACATATTTAATCACTAAAAGAAAAATCTTTTCTGCATTATATACAGCAAACCTAAAAGGTGACCTTTTTTATTTCACACACTTAACACATACTGCTCAATGCTGCTGCACAGACAATTATTTTTATTAACTGGGCCACAAAGAAATTATGTTAAGCCTGTATAGATCACTGGTTTAGCCTCAACTGGAGTACTGCATCCAGTTTTGAACACCTCATTTTAGGAAAATGTGAAGGATTCAGAATGAACGTAGAACAGATTAGTTCTAAGGATCAGGAATTTTAGTTACATAGATAGATTGGGGAAGTTGGTTCTGTTTTTCTAGAAGGAATTTGATAGAAGTATTCAAATTTATGGACACAGTAGATGAGGAAAAACCATTCCATTTAGCAGAAGGGTCAAAAACAAGACGACACAGATATAAGGTAACTGACAAAAGAAGTAATTGCAACATAATGAAAATCTTTTCACCCAGGAAGTGGTTAGGATATGGAATTTACTACTTGATAATGTAACGGACACAAATTCTATTAAGGGATTCAATAAGGAATTGGATTGTTATGTGAAAAGGGAAGTGTATGTGCAGGGCTACAGGGAGAACGCGTGGAAGTGGCAAAAGGGAAGTTGTCTCGACAGAGGTCTGTGCTGTAACAATTCTGTAAACACTGGAAACAACACATTTTTCCAGTATCCATTGTGCAAGTACATAAAAAACTAACAAGATGAACTTGATTATAAGAAATCCATATGAATATATGACCACTTGGCTGCTTAAGTTTGCTCCACCATTCAGTAACATTACGGCTGATCTGATTACGTCTTCAACTCCACATTCCGCCTATCCTTGATAACTCCCCTGTTAATTAAGAATCTATCTACCTTTGTCTGAAAAATATTCATTGGCTTTGTTTCCACTGCTCACTGGGGAAGAGAGTGCTAAAGATCCAATTCAGATAGGAGCTATAAAATAAATGGCAGAACTATCAGGCGCATTGACAAAGAGGTCTGGAGTACAGGTCCACGAGTCCTTAAAAGTGGCAGGACAGGTGAAAAAGATGATGATGAAAGCACATGGCATGCTTACCTTCATTGGCTGAGGCAGAGTATAAAAGTTGCCAAATTATATTACAGTTATATTAAACCTTGGTAAAGTCACATTTGGAATACTGTGTCCAATTCTGGTCTCCACACTACCAAAAGGGTGTAGAGGCTTTGGAGGGATTACAGAAAAGGTTTATCAAGATATATAGAACATTACAGCGCAGAACATTGCCTGGTATGGAGGGTATTAACAATGAGGAAAGATTGAATAAACTAGGATTGTTCTCCATGGAAAGATGGGGGCTGATGAGCAACCCGAAAGAAGTTTATGAAATTATGAGGGGCATAGATAAGGTGAACAATTGGAAGCTTTATCGCAGAGCAGAAATAACAATCACAAGGGGGTACAAGTTCCGCACAAATTCAAGGTAAGTGGGGCGGGGGGTGGGTTCAGTACAGATGTGCAGGAAGAGTTTTTTTAAACAGTTTTTTTTTTAAAACAAAATAGTGGGAACCTGGAATGCACTGCCAAGCGAAGGGGTTGAGGCAGATATGTTAGCAACATTTAAGACATATCTGGATAGACATACAAACAGGCAGGGAATAGAGGGATACAGGCAGTTGGTCTAGACAGGACAACATGATTGGCGCAGGCTTGTTGGGCCAAAGGGCTTGTTCCTCTGTTCTATGTTCTTCGATTCACAACCTTCAGGGAAATTTCCTCATTTCCATCTTAAATGGTTAATCCCTTATTTTTAAAACTATATTCCCTAAATCTAGTCTCTCCCAAAAGGGGAAACATTTCAGCATCCACCCTATCTATCCCCTTAGTGTGTTTAACTAACAATAAATTCTTTTAAAAAGCAATGCCGGCCCAGCTTGTCCAACCTTTCCTCACTAGATAATCTCCATCCACTCCCCTCCCTCCAAAGTACGATCAAGTAAACCTTTTCTGTACTGTTTCTAATACATAAATATGTTCTTAAATAAGATGACCAAAACTGTGCACAGTACTCCAAAATGTGGTCTCACTAACAGCTGTACCTAAACATTCCTACATTTATATTCCATGCCTTCTGCAATAAACAACAACATTCCATTTGCCTTCCTAATCATTTGCTGCACCTGTATACTACCTTTTGATGATTCTTGTACCATGACACTCAGATCCCTCTGCATTTCACAGCTCTGGGATCTCACTCCATTTAAATAATAAGCTGCTTTTCTATTCTTTTTCTATTCTTCTTGCCAGAGTGCACATGTTCATATTTTCCACATTACTCTAAATGTGACAATGTTTTGCCCATTTTCTTTGCACTTCTTGGAGGCAATCCTATTGTTGCTGTCCACGGGTGGAGCAAGCCAGTAAAATCGTGTGAGATCCAAGAGGTAAGATTCACACCCGATTTCTCGCCCTTTGAGATCTTACCTGCACATGATTACCAGTGAGGTCGGCCTCAAGTTTATTTATGACGCAAAACTTAGTAAGTTATTTAAATTTAATTTGCATAGATTTATCACGTGATTAGCAAGCCCAGGACGCTATAGTCTGGGCTCACTTACCTCTGTGGCCTCCCCAGGGGAGCTTCTCTCCAGCAAGCATCATAGCTGGTCTCTAGCAAACTGGACCAGTCATGGTGGCCTCGTCGGTAGAACCGGAGGCTATTGAGGACCCCCGCAGAGTCAGGGGCAAGCACAGGATGTACCTTGGATAGTGCCAGGGTGCCAAGTGGGTGGGGGCTACTGGGGACCACTATGCATTCTTCAGCTGCGCTATGTATGGGGAGGGAGGGTGAGAGTGGAGGGTGCCATCACTCTGCAGGTGATTGGGGGGGATGGGGGGTGCTGGTTTGAGGCCAGCTGCAACAGCAGAGGCCTGACAAGATATTTTTCTCAGACCTGTTCAGGCCTCTGCTGGTTGTGATTGCACATGTGCAGCCACAGTGGTCTGCACATGCAGGCTTGCTGGTGATTTAAGTCCCATCCCTTCCCCTACAGCCAAGGAATGGTTTAGTCAATTTTTTTCCTGCACTCAGTGGATAAGATGCTGGATTTGAACTCGCCCAAAAAAAAACAAGTGAAAAACTGTCCTGTTTCCCAACTGTCCTGGAATATGAATTTCTTTGATAAGATTCCCGCTTATGTCCTCTTCACAACCTACTTTACTATCTATCTTTGTGTCATTCAGCAAATTTAACAACATACCTTCAGTTCCTTCATCCAAGTCATTCATATAAACAGTAAATATTTGAGACCCCAGCACTGATCCTTGAGGCAAAATCAAAAATGACCCATTTATGGCTACTATCTGTTTCCTGTTAGCTAATCAATCCTATTTCACTGTTAATATATTACCTCCTACACCGTGAGCTCTTACTTTTCGTAGTAATCTTCGATGTGGCACCTTACAAAATGCCTTTCTGAAACCTTAAGAATTCCTTATGATATCATCTCAAATTAAAAATTCACATTCTTCTTCAATGGTTTACCTCAGAATCATCCATTGCTTCCTTTAACCTCTGGGCATGTGACGTAATGGCTTCTATTGCTGAATCCTGAGCTTCGATTGCCTTGAGTGTCACTTGGGCACTTCTTCCAAGGGCATCCTCCAAGATTGATGTTATTTCTGCACAGGAGTAATGCATGTTTAAAAATATATCATTACAATAACATTTTCATAAACACTTAATAAAATTACTAATTTATCCCCAAACACCACTTGCAGTCATTAATAGAGGGTATTCAGTGAAGCAGAGTGGGTTCACTGGTTTATCTATAAAGTTTAACGTCTTTAGAACTCTGCCTCAGGAGGCAGTGAAGGAGAGATTATTGAATATTTTTATTTAAGCCAGAGATAGCGATAATTTTAGGCAAAGGAATCAAAGGTTATCAGGACTCGATTGGAAATGTAGAACCTGAAACATAAACAGATTAGGCATGATCGCAGGAGAAAGACAATGTAGTCAGGGAGAATACTGCAATACTAGGTTGTAGACTGGGCAGGATTGAGGTTCATAAGGAGGAGGTGTTAGCGAATCTTGAGGGTATGAAAATTGATAAGTCCCCTGGGCCAGATGGGATTTACCCCAGGATTCTCTGGGAGGCTAGAGAGGAGATCGCAGAGCCTTTGGCTTTGATCTTCATGTCGTCGTTAGCTACAGGTATAGTGCCGGAAGACTGGAGGATGGCAAACATTGTTCCTTTATTCAAAAAGGGGAGTAGGGACCATCCAGGAAATTGTAGACCGGTGAGCCTGACTTCTGTTGTGGGCAAGGTCTTGGAAAGAATTATAAGGGATAGGATTTATAAGCATCTAGAGAGAAATAAATTGATTAGGGATAGTCAGCACTGTTTTGTGAAGGGTAGGTCATGCCTCACAAACCTTATTGAGTTTTTTGAGGAGGTGACCAAAGAGGTAGATAAGGGTAAGGCAGTTGATGTAGTGTATATGGATTTTAGCAAAGCGTTTGATAATGTTCCCCATGGTAGGCTACTGCAGATGCATGGGATTGAAGGTGATTTAGCAGTTTGGATTAGGAATTGGCTAGCTGATAGAAGACAGAGGGTGGTGGTTGATGGGAAATATTCAACCTGGAGTGCAGTTACAAGTGGTGTACCTCAAGGATCTGTTTTAAGGCCACTGCTGTTTGTCATTTTTATAAATGACCTAGATGAGGGTGTAGAAGGTTGGATTAGTAAATTTGCTGATGATACCAAAGTGGGGGGAGTTGTCGACAGCGAGGATGGATGTTACAGTTTGCAGAGGGACATAGATAGGTTGCAGAGCTGGGCCGTGATGTGGCAAATGGAATTCAATACGGATAAGTGTGAGGTGATTCACTTTGGTAGGAATAACAGGCATATGAAATATAGGGCTAATGGAAGGACCCTTAATAGTGTTGTCGAGCAGAGGGATCTTGGGGTACAAGTACATAGCGCTTTGAAAGTTGGCACCCAGGTTGATAAAGTTGTTAAGAAGGCGTACGGTGTGTTAGCTTTTATTGGTAGAGGGATTGAATTTAGGAGCCGTGAGGTTATGTACAACTGTACAAAACTCTGGTGCGGCCGCACTTGGAGTATTGCGTACAGTTCTGGTCGCCGCATTATAAGAAAGATGTGGAAGCACTGGAAAGGGTGCAGAGGAGGTTTACCAGGATGTTGCCTGGTATGGTGGGAAGGCCTTATGAGGAAAGGCTGAGGGACCTGAGGTTATTTTCATTAGAGAGAAAAAGGTTACACGGTGACCTAATTGAGGCGTATAAGATGATCAAAGGACTGGATAGGGTGGATAGTGAGAGCCTTTTTCCTCGGATGGTGATGACCAACACAAGGGGACATAACTTTAAATTAAGAGGTGGTAATTATAGGACGGATGTCAGAGGCAGGTTCTTTACACAGAGGGTGGTGAGGGCGTGGAATGCCCTGCCTGCAGCAGTTGTGGACTCGCCTACGTTGGGGGCATTCAAATGGTCGGTGGATAGGCATATGGATGATATTGGAATAGTTTAGGTTAGAGGGTCCACTGGCCGGCGCAACATCGAGGGCCGAAGGGCCTGTACTGCGCTGTAATGTTCTATGATCTTACCAAGTGGCAAAAGCGGCTCAAGGGACCAAATTGCTTATTTCGTATATTTGTATGCAAATGATGCTTCTTCCTGCAAGTCTTGGGGCTAGAGAAGTGGCACAGCCTTTGACTATGGAGCATCACAGTTAAGTCTCAGCTTGTCCTTAACCAACTCTCACACATGCATTTTCTATCAGAAGCTAATGGAAAGCAGTCACAATCAAACCAAGACAAAATTAGTAAAAGCGTAGTTTAAAGTTTAGTTTTTACAAGTTTATTTATTAGTGTCACAAGTAGGCTTACGTTAACACTGCAATTAAGTTACTGTGAAAATCCCCTAGATCAGGATTGAACGTGGGAGACTCACACTTAATATCACTCCAATGATGGTGTAAAAGTCAAATACTGTGGATGCTGGAATCTGGAATGAAAACAGAAAATGCTGGAAAATCTCAACAGGTCTAACAGAGCCCTATTCAGATGAAGGGTAACATAGACTCAAAACACTGACTATTCTCTCCCTACAGCTGCTGTCAGATCTGCTGAGATTTTCCAGCATTTGCTGTCCAGATAATGTATTTACCAAAGTGAAACATCAAGGAAGATAGTTTCTAAGTTTCAAATAAAGAAAAAAATCCCTGGAAGCACAGGAATTTAATTTTGCCAATCAGGCAAAACAAAAATAACACAAAATAAATATCAGCAGTTTGTGAAATGAATTTTATGTGCATTATCAAAGCTGCCTGCCCTTACAAGTGGGCATAAAAGATTCCATGGCACCATTTTGAAAGAAAGCAGGAGAATTCTTCTTTTGGCCCAACTATGTTTATCATCCAACCAATATAACTAAAAAACATTATCTGGTTCAAAATCACACTGCTGTTTGGGGGGACCTTTCTGTTCACAAGTTAGCTGCTGCTGTTTACTACAATATAACAGTGGTTGCACTTGACAAGTATTTCTTTGGCTATTGCCCAGAGATCATAAAAAGCATGACATACATGCAATTCTTTCTTTCTTATTTAAAGGAGGCAATAGCGAGTTGCAAGAGGCTGTAGAATCCTAATCCAATGAGTTGCCATCTTCAGAGGTGGATGGGAAAAAAAAATAAAGAAAACAGCCACCAATAAAACAATGCAGGTGGTAAACTATCATTATCACAACTGGGGAATGATATGGATGGCTCATGTTAGTCACAAAATTGTTAGTAAAGCAATTTGAAATTGATTTTATTTACCAACAACTTTGATGTTTTCCTCTCTATCTTGCTGAACTAGGTGTTTTTCAACCTCCTGAGGTGGACGTTCTTCTATTGCGATGTGTTGCCCTTGCAAGGCTTCATTTTCACAACTACAGCTTTCACCTTTTAAGAGCACAAGGACATCACATTTATGACCAGAAGGTCACTTTGCACCATAAATGTGTCCTTTCTTTAAAAATTATGTTACTTTTTCAAGATCTTGCACATACTTTCTCTCTCCAGAAGAATTATCTACTTGTTTTGCACTTTCACAAGTTATGCTTTATTAAAGTAGCCTTCAACTTAAAATGCTTACATTTAACTGAGGATATTTTCACTAGAAATGTCAGTAAACTTGCTGGGTGATAGACTTCCAACTGTACATCTTCATCTAAAAAATCTGCCTCTACTGCTCAGTTTCTAATTTTGCAGTTCATTTAGTGAAGTTATATAGATGTCAGTTGGGAGCTCTCATCTTCTAGAAGAGATGGTGATGCCAGCTACTCAAGGACTTGCTTATTCCAAAAGTATCTATTTATGAAAACCACATCATAACCACTTACTAATTTCATAACATCCAGTAGTCCTTTGATTTTCTTTATTGGAAATTGATTTCTTAATTTAAAGAACTTCAAATCAGTGAAGTATTAACTTTCTTTCATTTTTCTCCAAAATCTAGGTCCTAATGCAATTCCCACTGCATAGAAAGAGCATATTGGAATCAACATGATTCTCCAAATATGAGTGAACGGCAGAATCAAATCTGCACTGCTGTAATTCTTGTGGGCTTTGCTAATCACTAAAACACAAGCTAATGATGAATGTAGCTCACATCCAGATCCTGCACTAAGTGCCATTAGAAATTGATGCCAGCAAAGAGCAAATGGCAGCACTCAGATTTCCTGGATTCCTTGTCAGGGCTTGAATATCCTACATTGTTAAATTCTGAACTGAAGATTAACAAAATAGCCAACACATTTAATAAGCAGTGTCTTTCTAATCAACTCTTATGGTAATGGAAAATGATTAGTGCTTTTGTCCAATATACGTGATTGCCTATGATCAGCATGGCACGGACAAGAGGTGAGGACCATATCTTTTAAATACAGCAATATTATCCTTAGTTCACACAAACACGTATACAATAAGTTACATGTATTATAGCACAATTAACAGAAAATCACCTTCAAACGACTGTTATCAAACAAAATTTGATCCTGAACTATGTAAAGGAATTAGGATAGCTGACAAAAAGGTTAGTCAAAGAAGTAGGATTAAAGGTGCATTTCAGAGAGGAAAGAGGCAGGACACAATGATTTAGGAGGATCTTAGGGCCTAGGTAGCTGAAGGCACAGTGATCGATGGTGGAGCAAAGAAAATTGAAAACCCATAAGATATATGTTCGTTTTGCACACATAAGCAAGCAGATTCTAAACTTGAGTAACGAGGATATGAAAGTAGAGTGAAAGTGAACTGGCAAATATGCTCAAGGGATAGATCAACAAGTGTTCAGTGGCATACATTTAAAAGGATATTTCAGAATACATAGAATACACACATTTCAACCAGAAACAAAAATTCCAATGAGAGAGGCTCATCATTTCTGGTTAACTAAAAAAGTTAAAGACAATATTAAACGGAAAAGAAAAGCATATATTTACTCAAAAACAAATGGCAGGTCAGATGATTTTTCAGAATATAAAAAACACCAAAGAATGACAAACAAATTGAAGTCTCACAACACCAGGTTAAAGTCCAACAGCTTTATTTGGAATCATGAGTGACTCACCTGAGGAAGGGACAATGCTCCGAAAGTTCGTGATTCCAAATAAACCTGTTGAACTTTAACCTGGTGTTGTGAGACTTCTTACTGTGCCCACCCCAGTCCAGTGCCGACAACTCCATATCAAAAAAATTGAAAAGGAGATAAGGTTAGAGTATAAAAAAAAGCTAGCTGGTAATATAAACAGTAAGTATACCTATTGATACTTCAATAAGAGTTAACAAAGTGACCACTGGTCCTGTAGAAAGTAGGTCTGTAGCTCTGGCGGATGAATTGTACAGGTAGTTTGCACTTGTCTTCACTACAGAGGATATAAGTAACATAGAACATATAACATTACAGCGCAGGACAGGCCCTTCGGCCCTCAATGTTGCGCCGACCAATTAGGAAAAAGCAATGACCCTCCAACCTAAACCATTCCCTTTTCGTCCATAAACTTATCTACTAACCTCTTAAACGCCACCAAACTTGGCGCATCTACAACTTACGCAGGCAGGGCATTCCATACCCTTACCACCCTCTGGGTAAAGAACCTACCTCTGACATCCGTCCTATAACTACCACCCCCTAATTTAAAGCTATGTCCCCTCGTGCTAGCTTTCTCCATCCTAGGAAAAAGGCTATCACTGTCCACCCTATCTAAACCTCTAATCATCTATATGTTTCGATTAGGTCCCCTCTTAGCCGCCTCCTTTCTAACGAAAACAACCTCAAATCCCTCAGCCTCTCCTCATAAGACCTGCCCTCCATACCAGGCAACGTCCTGGTAAACCTCCTCTGTACCCTCTCCAATGCCTCCACATCTTTCTTATAATGTGGGGACCAGAACTGCACACAATACTCCAAGTGCGGCCGCACTAGAGTTTTGTTCAGTTGCAACATGACGTTGCGGCTCCGAAATTCAATCCCCCTACCAATAAAAGCTAAGACTCCGTATGCCGTCTTAACAACCTTATCGACTTGATTGCCAACTTTCAGGGATCTATGCACATATTCACCAAGATCCTTCTGTTCATCAACACTATTAAGAGTCCTACCATTAGCCCTATACTCTACACATTTGTTATTCCTGCCAAAGTGAATTACCTCACACTTTTCCGCATTAAACTCCAGCTGCCACCTCTCGGCCCAGCTCTGCAACTTGTCCAAGTCTCTCTGCAAACTAGAACACCCCTCTTCACTATCTACCACTCCTCCGACTTTGTTGTCATCCGCAAATTTACTAATCCATCCTTCAATACCCTCATCCAGATCATTTATAAAAATTACAAACAGCAGGGGCCCCAAAACAGATCCCTGAGGTACACCACTTGTAACAAACTCCACGATGAATATCTCCCATCAACCACCACCCTCTGTCTTCTATCAGCTAGCCAATTCCTAATCCAATTAGCTAAATCACCCTCGATCCCATACATCTGCATTTTCTGCAGGAGCCTTCCATGGGGCACCTTATCAAACGCCTTACTAAAGTCCATATATACCACATCAACTGCCTTACCCCCATCCACCTCATTGGTCACTTTTTCAAAAAACTCAATAAGGTTAGTAAGGCACGACCTACCCTTCACAAAACCATGCTGACTATACCCAATCAATTCATTTCTCTCTAAATACCTATAAATCCTATCCCTAATTATTCTCTCCAATACTTTGCCCACAACAGAAGTAAGACTCACTGGCCTATAATTCCCTGGAAGGTCTCTCTTCCCCTTCTTGAACAATGGGACCAAATTCGCTATCCTCCAGTCCTCCGGAACCACACCCGTAACCAACGACGACCTGAAGATCAGAGCCAGAGGCTCTGCCATCGCCTCTCTTGCCTCCCAGAGAATCCTAGGGTAAATCCCGTCCGGCCCAGGGGACTTATCTAACTTCAAACCCTCAAGAATATCTAGCACATCCTCCCTATCTACTTCAATACTTTTCAGTTTGCAACCCTGTACCTCAGTGTTCTCCATAACTACATTTACATCACCCTGCGTGAATACCGAAGAGAAATATTTATTCAGTGCCTCTCCAATCTCTTCAGGCTCCACGCACAACTTCCCACTGCTGTCTATGACTGGCCCTAATCTTGCCCCAACCAATCTTCTATTCTTAACATATCTAAAGAAAGCTTTAGGATTCTCCTTGATCCTTTCAGCCAAAGTCTTCTCGTGTCCCCTTTTAGCTCTCCTCAACTCACTCTTTAGCTCACTCCTGGCTAATCTATAGCTATCCGTTGCACTAACTGAGCCTTCAAGCCTCATCCTGACATAAGCCTCCTTTTTTCCTTTTAACCAGCAAATTAACTTTTTTAGTACACCATGGTTCCCTTACTCGACCATTTCCTCCTTGCCTGACAGGGACATACTTATCAAGGACTCGCAGTAGCTGCTTCTTGAATAAGCTCCACATTTCAGATGTGCCCAGTCCCTGTAGTTTCCTAGTCCAACCTATGCACCCTAATTCCCTCCTTATGGCCTCATAATTACCATTTCCCCAGCTATAACTACTGCCCCTAGCTTCATGCCTATCCTTGTCCATCACTAAGGTGAACGTAACCGAATTGTGGTCACTATCACCAAAGTGTTCACCAACTTCCAAGCCTAACACCTGGTCTGGCTCATTGCCCAGCACCAAATCCAATGTAGCCTCACCTCTAGTTGGCCTATCTACATACTGAGTCAAAAAACCTTCCTGCACACTTTGCATAAAAACTGACCCCTCTAATGAGCTAGAGCTATAGCTATTCCAATCAATATTAGTAAAGCTAAAGTCCCCCATAACAATTACCCTATTACTTTCACTCCTGTCCAGGATTGACTTTGCAATCCTTTCCTCTACCTCTCCAGAACTTTTAGGAGGTCTATAAAAGACTCCCAACAGGGTGACCTCGCCTCTCCTGTTTCTAATCTCAGCCCATACTACCTCAACAGACAAGTCCTCATCAAACTTCCTTTCTGTCAATGTGATACAGTCTTTGACTAATAATGCCACTCCTCCCCCCCTTCTACCTCCTTCTCTACTCTGACTGAAGCATTTGAACCCCGGAACCTGCAACAACCATTCCTGTCCCTGCTCTATCCATGTCTCTGAAATGGCCACAACATCGAAGTTCCAGGTGCTGATCCAAGCTGCAAGTTCCTCCACCTTATTGCGAATACTTCTTGCATTAAAGTATACGCATTTCAAACCATGCCCTACTCCACCCGTATGCTGCTGTGCTTTACAGTTCTCATCTATGACCCCCCTATTCTCGTCCCTCTTAACATCCAAACTACTCAGGATCCCACCCCCCCTCTGAATCAGTTTAAACCCCCCTGCATAGCCTTTGCAAATTTTCCCCCCAAGATATTGGTTCCCCTCTGGTTCAGGTGTAGACCATCTCTCTTGTAGAGGTCCCACCTATCCCAGAATGAGTCCCAATTGTTCAGGAACCTGAACCCCTCCCTCCTGCACCATCCCCGCAGCCACGAGTTCAAACATTCCCCCTCTCTGTTCTTCTCTAAACTATCCCATGGCACAGGCAAGAGTCCAGAGATAACCACTCTGTCTGTTTTGGCCCTAAGCTTCCACCCCAACTCCGTAAATTTCTGTTTAATATCCCCTTCCCTTGTCCTACATACATCATGTGTCCCTACACGAACTATGACTTGGGGCTGACTCCCCTCTCCCTTAAGAATCTTAAAAACCCGCTCTGAGACGTCCTGGACCCCGGCCCCTGGGATCATTACAGCTATTCCAACATCCCAGGAATAGTTGTAGATTAAGAAATGGAAGGAAACAACTCAGGAAAATTCAACCATAAGGGAAGAGATATTGAGCAAATTGTTGGTCTGTGTGCTGATAAATCCTTGGGTCTTGCAAGAAGTGGTTAATGAGATAGTTGATGCATTGGTTTTAATTTTCCAAAAGTCTCTATAGTTGGAGGAAGGTTCCATTAGAGTCAATTAGATCTAGGCCCTAATACAGTTCCCACTACTTACAAAGGGCATATTGGGATTAACATGATTTTCCAAATCTGAGTGGTGAATGGCAGAATCAATTTGCACTGCTGTAATTCTTTGCTAATCACTAAAACACAAGCTAGTGATGGATGTAGCTTACATCCAGATCCTGCACAGATGCCAGCAAAAAGCAAATTGTGGGAAGGACACATGGCAGCACTCAGATCTCCTGGTTCCTTGTCAAGGCTTGAATATCATAGAAACATAGAACAGTACAAGTGCTTCGACCCTCCATGTTGTGCCGAGCTTTGTCCAAACCTTAAATCAAGCTATTCCACTCCCTATCATTCTGGTATGCTTTATATGCCTATCCAATAACCACTTGAAAGTTTCTAAAGTATCTGACTCCACTATCACAGCAGGCAATGTATTCCACACCCCAACCACTCTCTGAATGAAGAGCCTTCCTCGAACATCCCTCCTAAATTTCTCACCATGAGCCTTATAGTTATGTCCCCTAGTAACAGCTACATCCACCTGAGGAAACAGTCTCTGCACATCCACTCTAACCATCCCCCTCATCATTTTATAAACCTCTATTAAATCGCCTCTCAACTTTCTCCCCTCTAAAGAGAAAAGCCCCGGCTTCCTTAACCTTTCCCCATAAGATCTACACTCCAAACCAGGCAGCATCCTGGTAAATCTCCACTGCACTCTCTCCAATGCTTCCACATCCTACTTATAGTGAAGTGACCAGAACTGCATATAATATTCCAAATGTGGTCTCACCAAGTTCCAGTATAGTTGCAGCATAACCCCATGGCTCTTAAATTCAAACCCTTATTAATAAACACTAATACATCATAAGCCTTCTTCACAGCTCTACCCACTTGAACGGTAACCTTCAGAGATCTGCGGCTATGAACTCCAAGATCTATCTGTTCCTCCACATTCCTCAGAATCCTGCTGTTGACCCTGTAATCTGCATTCAAGTTTGTCCTACAAAATGAATCACCTCACACTTAACAGGGTTAAACTCTATCTGCCACTTTTCACCCCAGTTCTGCATCCTATCAATGTCTCTTAGCAGCCTGCAAGAGCCCTCCACCTCATCCACGACTCCACCAATTTTGGTGTTATCATCAAATTTACTAACTCATCCTTCAGCTCCCTCTTTCCCTAAACTAATGTGGCAGAAGAGTGGGGTCAAAACAGTAGGTGGTAAGCACAGCGGCCGAGGACAAGCTTGGGGCCAGGACAAGGCTAGCTAACAAGAGCATTCTGGAGGAGGCTGATCTAAGGCCTGAAGGTCTGGAGTGCATCTGCTTCAATGAGAGGAGCGTAACAGGTAAGATGGATGAACTTAGGGCCTTAATGCTTATGATGGAGACTTGGTTAAAAGGACAGAACTGGCAGCTGAATATTCGGGGGTATAAGTGTTTTAGGTGAGACAGAGGAGGGGCTAAAAGAGGTGGGGAAGTAGCAATATTAGTTAGGGAGTATATTACAGCAGTGCAGAGAGTGGAGGGTTTAGAGAGGTTACGTAATGAATAACTATGGATGGAGCTCAGGAATAGGAAGGGCTCAGTCACTGTGCTGGGAGTCTACTACAGGCCACCAACAATCCATGGGGAGTGGAGGAACAAATATGAATGAAGATTCTGGATAGGTGTAGAAAAAATAGGGTTGTTGTAGTGGGAGACTTTAATTTCCCTGGTATAGACTGGAAAGTGCTTAGGGCTGGGGGTCTGGACGGTGAGAAATTTGTGAAATGAGTAAAGGAAGGTTCTTTGGAACAATATGTAGATAACCCAACTAGAAAGGGGGCTATATTGGACCTGGTACCGGGTAATGAGCCCGGTCAGGTCATCAAAGTGTCCCATGTGCTATTTTCACCACCTTACATACCCTTAGGCTCTCAGTTCTCTGACAAACATACCAAGATCCCTTTGTTCCACAGAACTTCTGAGCGTCCTACCATTCATTAAGTACCTTCTCGTCAAATTACTCCTTCCAAAGTTTGTCATCTCGCACTTTTCATGATTAAATTCCATCTGCCACTTTTCCGCCCATTTGCCCATCTCGTCTATACCTTCCTGTAACCTAAGACACTCAATCTCACTGTTAATCATCCAACCGATCTTTGTATCATTGGCAAACTTACTGATCCTATACCCTACATTTATGTCATTTATATAAATGATGAACAACAGGAGGCCCAGCACAGATCCTTGTGGTGCACAACTAGTTACTGGCCTAAAGTCACTAAAGCAGCCACTTGTCACCACCTTGTCTCCTACGAGGAGACGAGGGGACACAGCTTTAAATTAAGGGGTGATAGTTATAGGACGGATATCAGAGGTAGGTTCTTTACCCAAAGGGTGGTTCGGGAGTGGAATGCCCTGCCTGCAGCAGTTGTAGATGCGCCAAGTTTGGTGGCGTTTAAGAGGTTAGTTGATAAGTATATGGAAGAGAAGGGAATGGTTTAGTTTGGAGGGTCATTGCTTTTTATATTGGTCGGCGCAACATCGAAGGCCGAAGGGCCTGTTCTGTGCTGTAATGTTCTATGTTCTATGTACCACTAAGTCAATTACGAATCCATCTTATCAGATCACCCTGTATTCCACGTGGGATTTCGTCGAAGGCTTTGCTAAAATCCATGTAAACTATATCAACTGCACTATTCTCATCCACACACCTGATTACATACAAAACATTCAATCAAATTTGTTAAGCATGTCCCCCCTCTGACAAAATCATGCTATCCCTCATCAAATTTTGCTTCTCCAAACGGAAATAGCTTCTCTCCTTCAGAATCTTTTCCAGTAGTTTTCCAACCACAGATGTGACATTCACTGGTCTGTAGTTGCCTGACTTGTCTCTACAACCTTTCTTAAGTAATGGGACCACATTAGCTGTTCTCCAGTCCTCTGGTACCTTCCCAGTGGCCAGAGAGGAATTAAAAAGTTGGAGATTTGTCCACTTTTAAGTCCACCAATACCTCGTCACTCCCTATGACACTTTGCTCTAGAACCTCTCAGTCTCTCTCCCTGAGTGTCATAACTACCTCCTCATCGCTGAGGGTAAGGACAAATATGAAATATTCATTTAATACTCTATCAATGTTCTTTGCCTCCTCCCACGGATTTCCCCATGGTCCTTAATGGGCCCTATTCTTTCCCTGATTATTTTCTTCCCATTGATATACTTACAGAATATTTTAGGATTTTCCCTACTCTTATCAGCCAGAGCTTTCTTATATCCTATTTTTGCTTTCCTGATTGATTTCTTAAGCTCCATCCTGTAGTTTCTGTACTCAACTAATGCCTCAGCAGACTTACTCCCCTTACACTTGTTAAAAGCCTCTCTTTTCCTTCTCATTGTATCCTGAATGTCTCCAGTCATCCATGGTTCTCTGTGTGTGTTACACCTTTCTATTACCTTAGGAGGAGATGTGGGCTTCTATCCTTCCCATTTCATCTTTGAATGATCCACACTGCTCTTCTGTAGATTTCCTCACAGGTAACTCATTCCAGTCTACCTTGGCCAGATCCTTCCTATTTTGTTAAAATCTACTCTCCCTCAATCCAAAATCTTTTTCTGCATCATGTCTATTTCTGTATCCATAACAATTCTGAATTGAACCGTGTTGTGGTCGCCATTACCAAAATGTTCCCCCATCAACAATCAACTATCTGTCCAGCTTAATTCCCCAGAATTAAGTCCAGAAGTGCTCCATCCCTTGTTGGATCCATTGCATATTGGCCTGAAAAGATTTCCTGTATACATTTTAAGAACTCTACTTCATCTAAGCCCTTAACACGAAGGCTATTCCAATTAGCATTAGGAAAGTTGAGATCACGTAATATAATTACCCTCATTATTTTTATATCCCTCTAAGAATTGCACACATATTTGTTCTTCAATTTTCCGCTGATTATAATAAACACCTAGCAACATAGTGGGTTTTTTTTTTGTTCTTAAGCTCTACCCACAAAGGTTCATTTAATGCCCTCTCCAAAATATCATCTCTGCTTATTGCAGTAACTGCCTCCTTAATTAATAATGCAATGCCTCCTTCTCTTTTACCGTCTCTTCTGTCTTGCCTGAAGATTCTATATCCTGGGATGTTGAGCTACAGCACAAAACATAAAAAACGTTTTCCATTTTACATGCTGCTTCCCTCATAGCAGCAAATATTTCAATTTACCCATTTAGTGTCACACACTAAATCATCATGACTATAGTTGGCACATTAGTGATCTTTCTCTCCATTTAGAACTAGCTTATTGCTGACATAACTCATGTATTCTCCTTTTTGGTGTAATACTACAAGCAGAAATCCTCAGATCTCAGGGTCCAGGTGATAGATCATCAGATTCGTGTAACTACATGACAATATGCAAAAGAAAGTATTTTTTGTATTAGTTTCTCCACCAACAATTGTAAAGAAAGATAGAAGAGCCAAAGTCATCAAAGTAGGCTTTAGAATTAGTGGCCTGGTGAAATTGTTGTTTAATTGACTAAGACATAATGTCTGATAATCAGCAGAGCTTTCTATCAATAAATATGTCTCTTTACTTACCACTTGGATCACGTTTTTCTTCCATTTTATGCTCACTGGTGGTGTCTGGTTCATGATCCTGAGGTAGGATAACAGGTTTGTCTTGGACCACAGGTGCAGGGACTGTTGGAGCATCACCAGCAGCAGAAATAATTGCAGCTGCATCTTTGGAGGAATCTGAAAGTAGGGTGGGTTGGAGATAGGCAAAAGGATTAAATAGCTTTCATATTATGCTCTCGATAAAACATCTCAAAGAAATGCAGTCAAGTACTCAACTCACTTCTATGCCAACTGATTTCAGGTTTGACACTAATTACTAGGTATTATATCTTTTAAGACTATCTTGAGGATATTTCCCACATTGAACAAGTGATTGTTCAAAGAAACCTGAATACCACAATGCACTCTTTTAGGAGTGGTTCAGCTCAATTGTCTTCCTGCAGATGCATTTTTCCGTAAACATTTTTGTCCAGTTTCTCTTCCTCTAATAAAACTTATTTTCTTTCAGATTTTGACTTTTCCCTTCTATGTCCTTCTCATTCTCTTTTCAGTACCTGTTTTTCCTGTTCCATTCCATAGGTGTCCACACCCATCATTTTTCGTAGTGATCTAACTCTCCACTGCCCAGGATTTCATTAAAAAAAAAGCTGTTTTACTTTAATGTCTTATGCTCTTTGTCCTTCTTTCTTTGTTTTCCTTTATTCTTCATGTAACCTATACTCAAACCTTGAATTTTTATCCTCAACTTTTAAAGCTTATGCTATCCTAAACCAAAGAAAGATTTGATCATCAGCACTGTGCTGATGCTAGAAAATGGAACAGAAGTTCCTTCTCCAACTTACATTTACCACCACAAAGACTGGGAAAGAACAACACTTGCGTTAAACACCTCAATAGTCAATTCTCATCTCAAACCCATGGTCCAAATAAACTTCTTAAAAATCAATTAATCAATCAATCCCCTTCAGGTTTGTTTCCCATCAGTTGGCCCACTTCAGATCAAATGTAAGCAAGTTATAGCTCTATTAGATATATTTTCTGCCAGGGGCAAAAGGCATACTGGTGAAAGAGTGGAGGTTGGTCACCAGTAGAGTGTCCCAGAGATCTGTTGTAGGGCCCTTGCTGTTTGTCATTTTCATAAATGGATGAGGAAGTGGAGGATGGGTTAGTAAGTTTGCCGACGACATGAAGGTTGGTGATGTTGTGGATAGTTTTGAGGGATGTCAGAAATTGCAGCGAGACATATATAGAATGCAATAATGGGTGGAGAAGTGGCAGATGGACTTCAACGTGGACAAATGTGTATTGGTCCATTTTGGCAGGTCCAATGGGACGAAGGAGTACAATACCAAGGGTAGGACTCTTAGCAGTGTTGAGGAGCAGAAGGACCTTGGGGTCCGGGTCCATAGGACTCTTAAATCGGCCTCACAGGTGCAGAATGTGGTCAAGAAGCCTTCATTAATCGAGGGATTGAGTTTAGGAGCTGGGGGTAATGCTGCAACTTTATAAGACTGTTGTCAGGCCCCACTTGGAATACTGTGCGCAGTTCTGGTCGCCTCACTACAGGAAAGATGTGGAAGCTATCAAGAGGGTGTAGAGAAGATTTACAAGGATGTTGCCTGGATTGGGAAGCATGCCTTATGAAGATAGGTTGAGGGAGATAGGTCTCTTCTCCCTGAATTGACGAAGATTGAGAGGTGACCTGATAGAAGTTTATAAAATGTTGAGAAATAGATAGGGTGGATTCTCGGAAGGTATTTCCCAGGGCTGAAATGGTCGCTATGAGAGGACACAGGTTTAAGGTGCTGGGGAGTAGGTACAGAGAAGATGTCAGGGCTAAGTTTTTCACTCAGAGGGTGGTGAGTGAGTGGAATCAACTACCATCGATGGTGGTAGAGGCGAACTTGCTGGGGTCTTTTAAGAGACTTCTGGATGAATACATGGGATTTAATATATAGATAGGCCTGGTAGGTATGGATATGATTGGTGCAGCTCGTGGGCTGAAGAGCCTGTTCGTGCTGTAGTGTTCTATGTTCTATGATAGGAAGAGAAATCACAGAAGCAACAAATACTTGTAGTCACTTGATAGGAGGGAACTTCAGTATTGCTGAAAAAAAAAGCAACATACCGTGCAAGCTTTTCACCTCGCACTACGGAGAAGCAATAGCCTACTGGCCTAATCCAGAAACTCAGCTAATGTTCTGGGGACCTGAGTTCTCACCATGATGGAAAGTGGAATTTAAATTCAATTTTAAAAACATGGAAACAAGAATTTACTGATGACCATGAATCCATTGTCAATTATCAGAAAACCCATCTGGTTCACTCTTGTCTTTAGGGAAGGAAATCTGCCATCTTTACCTAGTCTGGCCTACATGTGACTTCAAAGCCTCAGCAATGTGGTTCACTCTCAACTGTCCTCTAATGGCCTGGCAAGCCACTCAGTTCAAGGGCAACTAGGATGGGCAAGAAATGCAGGCCAGCCAGTGATGCCCATGTCCCACAAATGAATTTTAAAAAGGACAGATGCAATAACACCAATTTCAAAGAGAACAATAATTTTTACTGCATGGAGAAATGCTAATTGGTTGGCAAATGGTTTTTGATGGATTGAGGTGTTGCTATGGAAATCCTCCAAGCATTTTTTAAATTCCAAAAAGGCAAGTCAACTCTGGATTGAAGTCAGCTTGCTTTTTTTTTAAAACGAGGAGGCCAGGCAAACTATAGCAACTAAAGGAAAATAGCACTGCTCTTGACTATTGGTAAAGTCCTAGATGAGTTAGTTCTTAATTATTTGTGCCAGTTGCTGAGAATCCTAGAATGGCTTTTGAATCACCATTGAAACTGACATGATCTTCACAGCAAGAAAAGTGCAGACAGCAGACCTCGCTTTCCACATAGCTTTCTTTGATCTCACAGACGTTTTTGACCTGGTGAATTGAATGGCCCTTTGGCAAGTGCTGAAATGATTAAGGATGCTCAGCTAAGCTCACAAACATCAACAGTTCCATATTTCCCTACATGATAATATGCTATTGAAAATATGGTGCAGCGACTCCAAAGACTCTAAAACTGTCAAGGCAGCGTCAACTATGACATGTCTCTGCACAAACACATTCTCAAATCTTTTTGTAAGAACTTATTACTGATATTGCTACACCCAGCTGGAGTCTAACTTAAATTGTACTAATGGTAAACTGTTCAACCTCCCCTAGCTAAAGAACAAAACCACGTCAACCACTTCTGTAAAATGTTACAATGCAGAGGTTGATCCCCTTTTGAGAAGCCATGCCAAATCCCCCAAAAAGGAATCCTTCACTTCGTAATCTGCTAAAAGTGTTTGGGAAGGCATGTGAACTATTCTTCGTTAACGTTTAGAGGTTCATTAACAGAAATACCTGACACTCATTTTAAGTGAACAATTAACAAGTTATTTATTTAACCAATTGGGAACTTTAACTAAACAACTATTAATTAAAGAAAGATACTACTGGAATGCTGTTCAAATAAATACAAGGTCCATTCATTAACAAAAAAGAAATAGACTTTAGTCAGTCAAAAAAAGTACGTTTTGCAATTTTCGAACCCTTTGGAGTTCTTCTGTCGATTTAGCTGTTTGTAAGCTCTTTCTGATTTTCGTATCCTTTGTTAGATAGTTGGAGAGTTCTGTGAAGAGGTATGTTAAGCTGGCAGGGAGCCACTCTTTCCCTCTCTGGATGTTGAGAGATGGCAGCCCTTCAGCTAAACTCCAGGCAGGCAGCTGAGTTCCTCTTTATAATTCTAAATGACCTATCAATTTTCCTTCACCAAGATTGGTCTGATGCTGTCAGCAATAACAAATTCAAATTTGATAGGTTCCTGATAGCTGAGTGTCTTCTTTAAACTGATAGGCTGTCAAAAATCAAAAGCCTGTAAAGCCTGTTACTAAGGCAACCTTGATACATAGTCCTTGTTACAAATGTTGTAATCTGTGTACTCTATTGGCATCTACATTATAAACATCCAAGCACTGAATACAAAAACTGACTTTTAAAGGGAACACACTTCACAACAAATAGAACTGAAGTATTCTGATGTCACACTAAGAATACTCACCCTGAAGAACTACAATAGATAGTTGATAAATTCATAGAGCATAAAACTGCATGAGACTTGCCCTGAAAACTAGGACGGTCAATATTCTATACCAACCCACACCAAATGTATCAAATTCAATGCCTTCATCTGCAATTCCTGGTGATGTGTTGGAAGTGTCTCTCACTTTCAGTATGTCAGAAGTTACTTATCACAAAGAGTTGACATTGGTAAACTAGAACACTGCTGAATCTAATGTGCTAACTCAGCCTTATTTAAATTGGATATTCAAGTCTGAGAGTCATGATATCTGGCCTGACTCTACACTCAAATCTATCAGACAGTAGTTTTCTGCACGCTTTTTTTGATGCTGAGCAACTTAGAAATGGCAAAACTAGGCCCTAGAATATCAATACTGTCTTAGAAGGATCTTACAAATCAAGTGTGGGAATATAAGTACAGACATGCACTTCCTCGAAGATGCAGATATGACAAGCATAAAAGCCATGATAATCTCACATCAACTAAGATGAATCAACTCATGTTTTCCTAAACAGGTGACCTACTCAGCTTTGCCAGAAAACTGATTCACATGGGGCCAAAAGAAGCATTTCAAAGAAGAACTCAACACTACCACGAAGGTTTGCTCTATTAACAACAACAGATGGGCAGCAGACAACCAATTGTGATCAATATGGTGACTCACCATCAAAAATGGTGTCAAGATTTTTCAATCAACAAGAATAGTCATTGAATGAGAACAGAGAGAGAGAGAGAGAGAAAAGGGCAGCTACTCAAATCAATAATCTGTTATCACTTCTACCAGCCAATAGCCGATGTCCACACTGTGGGAGAGCCTAAAGCCTATGTCAGGGCTTACAAGCTATCTGTGAACATACGAGCAACACGTTACTTCAACCCAGCCATCTGCAAGATGAATCATTTTCAACATGAGGGTTTGCCAATGATATGATTAGATGACGTAGAGTAACAAGAGACATATGTGGAGTATAAACACCAGATGGACAAATGCCCTGATCTCAGTAATTCTTTGCAAAGACCAATTATTAAGGATGTTTGCAAAAATTAGCATTAAAGCACCAAATTTTCTGAGATCCATACATTCAAGAGTCAACATCAATGAAGCATAAACTGACAGGTATGTTCCTCATATGTTGATATCATATTCTGATCAAATCTATTACTAAAATCATAATTCAAATCTGAACATTTTAGATAACAATACTCAATTTATTACCAAGTAGTACTGTACGTTTAGTGTATATTTTTTGGCAATGCTAAAGTAATAATGTGTGTTGAAATCACTACTACTTGGTTCAGAATTACCTTCTATGGTTGCTTCAAGGAGTGAAGCTTCATTATCTTGCATGGATTTCGGCAGTGTGGATTCTTTCAATATTTCAGAGGACGTTGATACTTTCAGTGGATCTTCCTTGTCCTTAAAACAGTAATTTAAATGAAGTATTAATCGCTGCCATTCTACAACTTCAAAACATAGGGTAGGAGATGGAGCTGGGCAAGATGCTCTTTTGGAGAGTCACTGCAGACACAATGTACTGAATGGCTAATTTCTGCACTGTAGGGATTCTCTGGTTCTAAGACCCACATAACCAAAAATTCTTGATCATAAATATGTAATATATTGGAGATGGCCTCTCATGTTATGATTTGTACAACAAGCTCAACTTGTGTGTTTGTCAAAAATACTAAACAACATCTGACCCACAAACTACATTCTGGCAGAATGAATTCTAGAATTCTAGCTTTGATAAATAACGAATCTTCAAATAGTTCTCCACATTCTTGGATCTTGTAGGAGCTGAGGAACCAGACAAGAAAACACAAATGTGCACAGACAGCTTTTTCAGACGCAGAATGAAATGCCAGAAAATCAAATAAGACCTATTTCAGTCCACAGGTTGTTTGCCTTTCTATGTAATGTATAACTCTACAAATTTGTTACTGAAGAATTCTACCAATTAATAATATCTTCACATATTTGAGGACTGACACATTCTCACATAAAAACATCTACACATCAGAAGAGAGACAAATGTGGAACATTAAAGGTAAGGACATCAGTGAGGAATTGGATCTGTGCCCCATCTCAAGCATGTGTAAGTACATACCACATTCATGAGACATGTGGAGCCTATAAGCCTTTAACAAGCCAAGTCATGAAGCCTAGATAGCACAGAGCTACTCATGTTTATTGAGATTTTGTATGCATGTATGATTATTGACAGGAGTTCCCCAGCATCACAAATGTCAGTCTTCAAGCCAATTTGATTCATTCCACATGATACCAAGAAACAGCTGGTGGCACTGGATATCGCAATCCTGACAATATTACTCAAGACTTGTGCTCCAGAACTTGCCACATCCTTAGCTGAGCTGTTCCAAAACAGCTACAACACTGGCATAAAGCCAGCAATATGGAAAATTGCCCAGGTATGTCCTGTACACAAGAAATTGAACAAATCCCAAACCCCAACCTGGCCAATTACCACCCCATCAGTCTACTCTCGATCATCAACAACGTGATGAAAGGGGTCATCAAGTGGCACTTACTCAGCACTAATCTGTTCATGGACATTCAGTTTGGATTTTGCCAGGGTCATTCAGCTTCTGATCCCATTACAGCCTTGGCTTAGACATGATCGAAAGAGCAGAAGTAGGGGAGTGACTGTCATTGACATCAAGCACATTTAACAGAGTATGGCATCAAGGAGGCCTAGCAAAACTAAAATCCATGGGAATCAGGGGAAAACTCTCCACTGCAGTCATACTTGGCTCAAAGGAATATGGTTATGGTGGTTTGGAGGTCAATCATTACAGCCCCAAAGCCTATCCACAAATCACAAGGCAGGAGTGAAATGAAATACCCTTTACTGACTGGATAGGTACAGTTCCAGAAAAGCTCACCATCATCTAGGACAGAGCAGCCCTCATAATTGGAACCTCTTCCACAAACATTCAATCCCTCCACCAAACAGTGGCAGCCATGTGCGCCACCTACAAGTTGCACTTCTGAATCTCACCATGGTTCCCTAGGCAGCACCTTCCAAACCTATGGCTACTACCATCTAGAGCAACAGATATTTGGGAACATCACCACTTGAAAATTTTCCTTTAAGCCTAACTTGGAAATATATCGTCATTCCTTCACTGTTGCTGTTTCAAAATTATGGAACTCTCTCCCTAACAGTGCTGCGGGTGAACCTACATCTCAAGAGACTGCAGTAGTTCAAAAAGGCAACTCAACACCACCCTCTGAAGGGCTACTTAGGAGAGGCAATAAATGCTGGACTACTCAGCAATACCTCACATCCTGTAAATGAACAAATAAAAAGCATAATCTCACCTGTTGATTTGTCACAAGTATTAGAATACAATGAAAAATATTGTTTCTTGCACTCTGTACAGGCAAAGCATACAGTAATAGAGAAGGACAGAGTGCAGATTGTAGTGTCACAGTCATTGCTACCATGAAGTAGGTTCATTCAAAAGTCTGATGGCAGCAGGGAAAAAGCTATTCTTGAGTCGATTGGTATGTGTCCTCAGACTTTTGTATTTTCTTCGCAATGGAAAAAGGTGGAGGAGAGTAACTCCGGGACATGCGCGTTCTTTAACTATGCTGGCTATTTTTCTGAAGCAGTGGGAAGAGTAGATAGTGTCAATGGGTGTGAGGCCGGTGTGAGTGATGGACTGAACTTTGTTCAAGACACTTTGTAGTTTCTTGCAGTCTTGGATAGAGCAAGAGCTGTACCAAGTTGTGATACAACCATAAAGAATGCTTTCTATGGTGCATCTATAAAAGTTGGTGAGAGTCATAGCAACATACCAAATTTCCAGAGCCTCCTGAGAAAGCAGAGTCGTTGGCAAGCTTGGTGGGTTATAGCACCCATATGGAGGGACCAGGACAGATTGTTGGTGTTTTAGACACCTAAAAACATGAGGTTCTCTACAATTTCTACTTCATCTCCATTGATATAGACAGGGACATATCCGACACCATGGTTCCTGAAGTCAATGACTATCTCCTTCGTTTCGTTGAAATTGAGGGAGAGAATATTATTGTCACACCAGTTCACCAGATTCTTTATCACTTTCCTGTACTCTGTTTTGTCATTGTTTGAGATCTGACCCATTATTGTTATCAGAAAACTTGAAAATCAAGTTGGAGAAGAATTTGGCCACACAGTCATTGGTGTATAAATAGTAAGGGACTGAGGACACAGCCTTGTGGGGCACCAGCGTTAAGGATGATCATGGAGCAATTATAGTCAAGGATAAACTAGAGAAACTGAGATTTTTACTGTGAGCTAAGGAGGCCAAGAGGAGTTTTGGACTGCAAAGGTTTTAGTTAGATTAAATAAGATGAAACTGTTCTCAATGGCTAAAGGGATTTGATAACTAGATGGCCTAGATTTAAGATGTTTAGCAGAGAAACTGAAACCATTACAAAGAAAACATTTAAAAAAAAACACAACACTTAGGATTTTGAATGCACTACCAAATGCAGTGGTAGATACATAGAAACCTATAGTACACTATTTGGCCCATCAAGTCTGCACAGAACAAAATCCCATCCAGACTTTATCCCCATAGTCCCATGCATTTACCCTAACTAGCCTCCCTGACACTAAGGGGCAATTTAACATAGCCAATCCACCTAACCCGCCCATCTTTGGGCTGTGGGAGAAAACTAGAGAACCTGGAGGAAACCCACGCAGACACGTGGAGAATGTTCAAACTCCACGCAGACAGTGACCCAAGCCAGGAATTGGGTCCCTGGCACTGTGAGGTAGTGCCCCTTATTTCATAACAGATTCCATAATAGCCTTCAAAAGAATTAAACAAATAGAACATAGAACAATAAGCACAGAACAGGCCCTTCGGCCTTCGATGTTGTGCCGACCAAAATAAAAAGCAATGCCCCTCCAAACTAAACCATTCCCTTCTCTTCCATATACTTATCAATTAACCTCTTAAACGCACCAAACTTGGCGCATCTACAACAGCTGCAGGCAGGGCATTCCACTCCCTAATCACTCTTTGAGTAAAGAACCTACCTCTGATATCCGTACTATAACTCATACCCCTTAATTTAAAGCTGTGTCCCCTCGTGCTAGCTTTCTCCGTCCTAGGAAAAAGGCTATCACTGTCCACCCTATCTAAACCTCTAATCATCTTATATGCTTCAATAAGATCCCCTCTTAGCCGCCTCCTTTCTAACGAAAACAACCTCAAATCCTTCAACCTCTCTTCATAGGACCTGACCTCCATACCAGGCAACATCCTGGTAAACCTCCTCTGTACCCTCTCCAATGCCTCCACATCTTTCTTATAATGTGGCGACCAGAACTGCACACAATACTCCAAGTGCGGCCGCACTAGAGTTTTGTACAGTTGCAACATGATGCTGCGGCTCCTAAATTCAATCCCCCTACCAATAAAAGCTAAGACTCCATATGCCTTCTTAACAACTTATCCACTTGACTGCCTACTTTCAGGGATCTATTGACACATACACCAAGATCCTTCTGTTCCTCAACACTATTAAGAGCCCTACCATTAGCCCTATACTCTACACATTTATTGTTCCTGCCAAAGTGCATTACCTCACACTTTTCCACATTAAACTCCATTTGCCACCTCTCGGCCCAGCTCTGCAACTTGTCCAAGTCACTCTTTAAACTAAAACACCCCTCTTCACTATCTACCACTCCACCAACTTTAGTATCATCTGCAAATTTACTGATCCATCCCTCAATACCCTCATCCAGATCATTTATAAAAATTACAAACAGCAGGGGCCCCAAAACAGACACCTGAGGCACACCACTTGTCACCGAACTCCACGATGAATATCTCCCATCAACCACCACCCTCTGTCTTCTATCTGCAGCCAATTCCTAATCCAATTAGCTAAATCACCCTCTATTCCACACATCTGCATTTTCTGTAGAAGTCTTCCATGGGCCACATTATCAAAAGCCTTACTAAAGTCCATATATACTACATCAACCGCCTTACCCCCATCCACCTCTCTGGTCACTTTCTCAAAAAAACTCAATGAGGTTAGTAAGGCATGACCTACCCTTCACGAAACCATGCTGACTATCCCCAATCAATTCATGTCTCTCTAAATAACTATAAATCCTATCCCTAATAATTCTCTCCAATACCTTGCCCACAACAGAAGTAAGACTCACTGGCATATAATTCCCAGGAAGGTCTCTCTTCCCCTTCTTAAACAATGGGACCACATTCGCTATCCTCCAGTCCTCCGGAACCACACCCGTAACCAACGAGGACCTGAAGATCAGAGCCAGAGGCTCTGCAATCTCCTCTCTTGCCTCCCAGAGAATCCTAGGGTAACTCCCGTCCGGCCCAGTGGACTTATCCAACTTCAAACCCTCGAGAATTTCTAACACATCCTCCCTATCTACTACAATACTCCCCAATTTGCAACCCTGTACCTCAGTGCTCTCCACAGCTACATTTCCAGCACTCTGCGTGAATACCGAAGAGAAATATTTATTCAGTGCCTCGCCAATCTCTTCAGGCTCCACGCACAACTTCCCACTGCTATCTATGACTGGCCCTAATCTTGCCCTAACCAATCTTCTATTCTTAACATATCGAAAGAAAGCTTTAGGATTCTCCTTAATCCTATCAGCCAACATCTTCTCGTGTCCCCTCTTAGCTCTCCTCAATTCACTTTTTACCTCCTTCCTAGCTAATCTATAGCTATCCATTGCACTACCTGAGCCTTCAAGCCTCATCCTGACATAAGCCTCCTTTTTCTTCTTAACCAGCAAATCAACTCTTTTCGTACACCAAGGCTCTCTTACTCGTCCATTTCCTCCCTGCCTGACAGGGACATACTTATCAAGGACTCGCAGCAGCTGCTCCTTGAATAAGCACCACATTCCAGATGTTCCCAGTCCCTGTAGTTTCCTAGTCCAATCTATGCACCCTAATTCTCTCCTGATGGCCTCATAATTACCCTTCCCCCAGCTATAACTACTGCCCCCAGCTTCATGCCTATCCCTGTCCATCACTAAGGTGAACGTAACCGAATTGTGGTCACTATCACCAAAATGTTCACCAACTTCCAAGCCTAACATCTGGTCTGGCTCATTGCCCAGCACCAAATCCAATGTAGCCTCACCTCTAGTTGGCCTATCTACATACTGAGTCAAAAAACCTTCCTGCACAATCTGTACGAAAACTGACCCCTCTAACGAGCTAGAGCTATAGCTATTCCAATCAATATTAGCAAAGTTAAAGTCCCCCATCACAATTACCCTACTACTTTCACTCCTAATCAGAATTGACTTTGCAATCCTTTCCTCAACCTCTCTAGAACTATTAGGAGGTCTGTAAAAGACTCCCAACAGGGTGACCTCTCCTCTCCTGTTTCTAATCTCAGCCCATACTACCTCAACAGACAAGTCCTCATCAAACTTCTTTTCGATCACCGTGATACAGTCTTTGACCAGTAACGCCGCTCCTCCCCCCCTTCTACCTCCTTCTCTACTCCGACTAAAGCATTTGTACCCCGGAACCTGCAACATCCATTCCTGTCCCTGCTCTACCCTTCAAATACTTGAAGGAAAAATAATGTAGGAATTTCGAGAAAGATTAGAGGTGTGGAATTAAGAAGGCTGCTCTCCAAAAGAGTCAGTGAAAACTTGCACAACCTCCGTCAATACTGTATCATTCTATGATTCTATGAAGTCAACAGGAATAAACAATTGCAGAAAATTTAAATTTCAATAGCTTATGCAAGCATACATACCTGTTTCTTTAATACAGGGAGGTTATACGGTGCAGGACCAAGAGCCAACTCAAATATTTTATCAGAGTACGGGACGGTTTTTTCTATATTCTTTCGAAATTTGGGATCCCACTTTGCGTACAATATTGTACCACCTAGGCCACCTCCAATAAACAGGATACTTCCTCCGACTACTTTGCCTGCTGAAGTACTGTTAAAGATAAAAAGGAAACAAACAAATGCAAAGTAATACATTTGAAAAAATTGCTTATAGTTACTAACTATTGTAACATTCATTGACAATGGGAGCCAATTTCTGTCTAATTTTACACATTATTAGATGCAGATAGCAGAAAACGTCAACTGGCAAGGACTGGCTATAGGTTTGCCACAAAATACAAAGCAATGCATCTACTGAAAGACACTCAAATAAATCAATTTGAGCAACAAACTGGATTTACTTCCATGTTGAAGTACACATTTTTAAAGTGCATTCTGTAAAATTACACCAAATGTTTAACTGATTTCATTTTTGTATTGCCGGCATTTATCCTGGGATGCTTATTTTTCTATCTTTGCAAATGTAAGTGGAATTTGCTTTCTTAAAAACATTTTGAGAATTGATATGCCTTGTAATGCTTAATCTTAGAATTAGAGTTCTATAATTCAATACAGAAACAACAACTCAACAATCAAAAAAAAAAAATCACACTGCTCCAATGTTCTCAAGGGCCAATTCTGCACCTAAATTATACCATCTCTTTAATACCATGCAGAATGAGCCTGGGTCTTTCCTTCACAATACCAAAAGAACCAAAAGGAAGAGGAAATAAATCATCAGACTGATATATTTCACTCCTGCACTTCACAAAATACCGATAGGAAAGGTCCAAGATCAGATGACTGATCTACTACACATTAAAGGAACAGGAAGTAAATATTCCACCTTAAAAAAAATTTCATTATTAATAACGTATGCATACCCAGCACTACTTCCAGTTGTATACCCACGGCATTGTCGCAAGGGACGGAGCTGTGATTTTCCACAAAGGCACTTCTGTGGGAGAAGAAAAGAGAAAACAATTTAATAAAAAGTCTCCAGTTGAGAATTGAACCTTGTTGTTCCTCAAAGTATTGTATTTAAAAAATTTCATTTTGCAATATAGTGTAAATTGAGTTTGAGTGAGTGATTTGCATTAGTCTGCACAGAACATCATACCATTAATTCAGCCAATATAGGAAACATTCAGAACAAGTAGCAGCATGGAAATAGAACCACAAACAGACATCATTCTGGTAAATCTCTGCTGAATTCGCGCCAGGGCTTAATTACTTACTTAGCCAATTCTGTACCCAGGTTATCATTGGCTCTTTGATACTATATGCATCTATTTTCTGTCATAGTCCATTATGAGGTTCTTATCAAATGCCTGCTCTAAGTCTACGTCTACATGTGTTGCAAAATGCCTCAGAACTCCTCTATATGTAATGTTTATTACTATTAATTATTATTATCCCACCCTCTCCCACTTCTGAATTCATTTAAGCTTTCCACATTATCATTTGCATAAATGCTCACCTGTCATTAGTCCATTTACTACCCATAGACTAACTCTATTTGGATTAAAATGTCCTAGGTCTTGATTCCCCATGTGCAATACAAGTGATTGATTGACATTTTAAAAAATACTCCTTTCCTTCGTTTATCATTCCTTCTGCTGATTTAAGTACAAATAAAATGATATTTTGCTTCAGAAAAACAAAGGCTAAAGTATAACAATTTTCAAATTGTTTCTCGGGCTGAAGTTGCAGATAAATCTGTTATGAATCTTTTTAGAATGCTATGTTAGTTAATTTTTTCATTAAAAATTCCTTTAAAAAAAAAAGTGGCCACTTGGAGTTTTATTAATACAAGAGAAAATGGGTTATCACAAAAATTTTCCATCAAGCATTTTCTACCAAGCTACCCATTTAAGTAATTCCATTTTGAATAACTGAAAATGACTAAATAAACTGCTCAGACGCATTTACTAGTTATTGTAAAATACAGTTTTAAGCTATTTATTAGTGTCACAATAGTTATTTTAATAGTTAATGTGACACAATATTCATGTCACATTAACACTGCAATGAATTTACAGCAAAAATCCCCTAGTCGCCACACTCCACCACCTGTTCGGGTATCCTGAGGGAGAATTCAGCATAGCCAATGCATCTAACTAGCACATCTTTCGGACTGTGGTAGGAAACCAGAGCACCTGGAAGAAACCCACACAGACACAAGGAGAACGTGCAGACTCCACATAGTTAGTGACCCAAGCCAGGAATCAAAACTAGGTCCATGGCACTGTGAGGCAACAGTGCTAACTAAGTACATTAATAATTAAAATTAAAAGCTTTTAAATTTTTCTCAAAGATCAACAAATTGTGCAAGTAGCAGAAATCCATGTACGACCCCTGCTCTGACCAATACCACAAGAAACTACAAAGGGCTGTGAATGAAGTCCAGTCTATCATGGAAATCAGCCTCCTATCTATTGACTCTGTTTAAACTTCCCACTGCCTTGGAAAAGCAGCCAACATAATCAAGGACCTCATGCAGCCTGACATACTTCAACCTTCTGCTGTCAGGAAAATATACCGAAGTCTGAGCTCACATACCAACTGACTCAAGTACAGCTTTGTCCCCCTGCCATCACACTTTTGAATGGGCCTATCATATATTAAGCTCATCTTTCTCTAAATCCTAGCAATGACCATGAAGTGGGGAAAAGAAAGAAATGGTTACCTGGCACACAAGATGGTTGCCTAGGAAGAGAATCAAACAGGCACTAGCTTTTAGCACAGTCACTTAACATTAAAACATGCAGTAACCGAAATGCTGCAGGAAGCTAGTTAGAACTTGGGCACTTTAAAGATAAGGGCAGAACCAGAACAACAGAGACTGATAATAGGATCAGCCCTAGATGGGAACATAAATGCAACAAAAATCAATCACTGAATGTATAGATTGAAACCAGTCATTGATGGAGGAAATGTATCCATTCTATGAACAACATTATGTTAACTGCCCATGTCTGTACCTGTCTGATTGTAATGATGTGTTAACTATCGACACCATGATCTATCTACTCAACTATAATGATGTGTTAAACAGCTAATGTCTGGACTATTTATAGTCTGAAAAGGTATAAAATAATCAACTGTTATTGTATGATTGAGAAAGTAGCTGCCAAGTACCGCACAGTATTAGTGCTTTCTCCTGAAGCTTTATGTCCAAAATAAAACTGTCTTATTGAACCTCCTGTCTAACTCCAGTGGTAAATTTCCCACAACAACTGTAACATTATTTTCTACATATTCTCCTTTCCTTCTTCCCTATGTACTCTATGAATGGTATGTTTTGTCTGCATAGTGCGCAAGAAACAATATTTTGCACTTCATACCAATACGTGACAATATCAGTTAATTTGATCTGGGCAGGCCAGTTTTGAGGCAGGATTGGCATAGGGGTTAGCAATGTTTCCTCACAGTGCCAAGGCCCAGTTTAATTCCAGCCTCAAATCACTGTCTGTTTGGAGTTTGCATATTATCCCCGTATTTACCTGCATTTCCTCTGCGTTTCATTCCACATTCCAAAAATGCACAGGGTTAGGTTGATAGGCAATTTAGCATGGCCATTTAGTGTCGGGGGACAAATGGGGCAGTAATTCATCCTGCTTTTTGGGGATTTGGGAAATATTCCACAATGTCAGCTAGTTGCCAGTATTGTAGTTATAGTCTAACAGCTTGGTTAAAGGCACAGCTTGTCTGGAGCACAGGTCTTCAGCGTTACAGTCTGGATGTTATTAGGGCCTGTAGTCTTTGTGATTTCCACTACCTTCAACCATTTCTGATGCCATATGGAGTTAAACTGAATGGACTGAAGATTGGCATTTTTTTTCCATTCAGGGGATGTGATTTTGGTATTGAACTGAGTGATTTGCAAGGCCATTTAAGTGTCAACTACATTGGGTCTGGAGTTACATGTAGGCCAGATCAGGTAATGATGGCAGATTTCTTTCCTTAAAGAGCATTAGCAAACCAGATGGGTTTTTATAATAATTGACAATGGTTTCATAGTCATCATTAGACTTTTAATTCTACACATTTTACTCAATTCAAATTTCACCATCTGCTGTGGTGGGATTCAAACCCAGGAACCCAGAGCAATAACTGCGTGTCTAAGTTACTCATCCAGTGACAATACCAGTATGTCACTGCCTTTTCATGTGATGCTGAAAACCAAAACAGATCATGATACAATGATTCAGTGCTAACAGTTCAGCTTTTGAATTGATTTCATTTGATTTATTGTCACGTATTTCTTTCATGCTTTCAGTGAGAGCATGTCCTCCATCCTGGAAACCTCAGACAAACCTGTATCCGAGGCCACCACTGCTGATGTCAGAGCAGCCTTCTCAAAAGTGAACCCATGGAAAGCAATGGCCCGCATGGGGCACTGGACGAGCATCAAGGTTCTGTGCTGACCAGCCCCACCCAGCGGGAGTATTCGTTGACATCTTCAACCTCTCTTTACACCAAACTGAGGTCCCTAACTGCTTCAAAAAGACTACCATCATCCTGGTACCAAAGAAAAGTCAGGCAGCATGCCTTAATGACTAACATCCAGTGACTCTGACATTCATCAATATGAAGTGCTTTGAAAAATTAGGCATGACATGAATGAATTCCAGCCTCCCGGAGTACCTGGATCCATTTCAGTTCATCTGTCACCACAATAGAGTCACAGCAGACTCTACAGCTCAGCTTTCAACATCATTATTTCTATGAAACGTCATCTCCAAACTTCATAGTCTGGGCTTCAGTTCCTCTCCCTGCAATTGGATCCTAGACTTCCTAACCTACAGATCACAGTCAGTAAAGATAGGCAGTAGCACCTCCTCCAAGATTGTCCTCAACATCGGTGCTCTGCAAGGCTATACTCCTTACACACCTATGATTGTGTGGTCAAATTCCCCACCAACTTGACTGATGACACCACCATAGTGGTTGGATCTCAATCAGTGACAAGACACAGTAAAGGAAAAAGATAAAGAATCTGGTATGACAACAACAATAATCTCTCCCTCAATGGCAACAAAATGAAGATTGTCGGTGATTTCAGGAAGCTTGGTGGAGAACATAATCCTATCTACATCAATGGGGACGAAGTAGCAACAGTTGAGAGCTTCAAGTTTTTAGGTCCAGATCACCAACAACCTGTCCTGGACACTATTGTTAACAGAGTCTACCACGCCTCTATTTTCTCAGAAGACTAAGGAAATTTCACATATCTGCTACAGCTCTCATTAACTTTTATAGATTCACCATAAAAAGCATTCTTTCTGGTTGGATCACAGCTTGGTATGGCTCCTGCTCTGGCCAAGACCACAAGAAATAATAAAGGATCATGAATGAAGCCCAGTCAATCACTCAAACCAGCCTCTCAACCACTGATACTATCTGCACTTCCCACTGCATCAGAAAAGCAGACAGTATAATAAAGGACCCTATGCATCCCAGACATTCTCTCTTCTGTCAAAAAAAATACAAAAGTCTGAGATCATATACCAAACGACTCAAAAACAGCTTCTTCCCTGCCATAGCACCTACAGTGGAGAACATGCCATTGAACTTTTGAGTAGACCTACTTCGCATAAAGTTGATTTTTCTCTACACCCTAGCTATGACTGTAACACTACATTCTCCATTCTCTTTCTTCCTATGTATAGTATGCTTTGTATGTGCATAAGAAACAACACTTTTCACTGTAAACCAGTACATGTGACAATAATAAATCAAATACAGACAAAATACACAATTCAGACTACATGGGGGAGAAGGAGAGGGTGCAGAATATACTGCTGCAGTTAGGTTTGATTTATGTCACATGTATTAACATAGTAAAACATATTGTTTCCTGTATATTGTATATACATTCATAGAGAAGGAAACAAGAGAGTGCAGAAAGTAGTGTTACAGTCATAGCTAGAGTGTAGAAAAGTTAACTTAATGCAAGGTAAGTCCATTCAAACATCTGATGGCAGCAGGGAAGAAGATGGTCTTGAGGTGGCTAGTATGTGACCTCAGACTTTTGCCCACCGGGAGAATGTCCGGGTTACATGGGGTCCTTAATTATGCTGGCTATTTTGCTGAGGCAGCAGCAAGTGTAGACAGATTAATAGCGTTAACAGTAGGGTAGAGATAAAGATCAGCTTAATAATGATAGGTCTATTCAAAAGTCCGATGGCCGCAAGGAAGAGGTTGTTCTTCAGTCGATTGATATGCGTCCTCAGACTTTTGTATCTTTTTCCCAATGGAAGAAAGACAGGGAAGTTAAGGTGCAGATAGGGAAACAGATCCAAGAGAGATGTAGTAATAACAGAGTTGTTGTGATGGGAGACTTTAATTGCCCAAACATTGATGGAAATATCCCTAGGGTAAGGGGTTTGGATGGGGAGGAGTTTGTTAGGTGTGTTCCTGACACATCACGTGGATAAGCCTACGAGAGGAGAGGCTGTACTTGACCTGATGCTGGCTAATGAACCAGGACAGTTGTCAGATCTTTCGGTAGAAGAGCACCTCGGGGATGGTGATCATAATTCTATCTCCTTCACAATAGCATTGGAAAGAGATGGGATCAGGCAGGATAGGAAGGTGTTTATGTGGAGTAGGAGGAAATATGAAATCATCAGGCAGAAAATTGGACAAGTAAACTGGAAGGAGGTGTTCTTGGGGGAAAGTACTGAAGGAAGGTGGCGGATTTTCAAGGAATGTTTGTCTGGAGCTCTGCACGACAACATTCTAGTGAGACAAGGAGGTTTTGGTAGGTCGTGGGAACTGTTGCGCACAAAGGTTGTGATGAATCTAGTCAGGAAGAAAAGAAAGGTGTACAAAAGGTTCAGAGAACTAGGAGATGTAAAGGATCTAGAGGAGTATAAGGCTTGTAGAAAGGAGCTGAAAAAGGAAATTAGGAGAGTCAGAAGGGGTTATGAGAAGGCCTTGGCAGGTAAAATTAAGAGAATCCCAAGGCATTCTATAAATATGTGAAGAGTAAAAGGATGAGAAGTGAAGGGATTGGACCTTTAAAAGGTGAAGGGGGAAAAGTCTGTGTGGAACCAGAAGAAATGGCAGAGGTGCTTAATAAGTACTTTGCCTTGCTATCCACGGAGAAAAGCAATCAGAGAGGTTGTACTGCAAGTTTGCAGCAGACTGAAAAGATTGAGTATGTGGACGTTAAGAATGAGGGTATGTTGGAAATTTTAAATTCTACCAAGAGAGATAAGTCACCAGGGCCGGATGGGATGTACCCTAGGTTACTATGGGAGGTGAGGGAAATGACTGCAGAGCCACTGGTGATGATCGTTGCATCTTCAACGGAGATGGGAGAGGTTCCGGAGGAATGCGGATGTGGTTCCTATTTTCAAGAAAGGGAACAGGGATAGCCCAGGAAATTACCAACCGGTGAGTCTGATCTCAGTGGTCGGTAAATTGATGGAGAGGATCCTGAGGGACAGGATTTATGAGCATTTAGAGAAGTTTAGCTTAATCAGAAATAGTCAACACGGCTTTGTCAAAGGCAGGTCGTGCCTTACGAGCCTAGTGGAGTTCTTCGAAAATAGTGACTGAATACATTGATGAAGGAAGAGCGGTGGATGTAGTTTACATAGATTTCAGCAAGGCGTTTGATAAGGTCCCCCATGCAAGACTTCTTGAGAAGATGAGAGGGCATGGGATCCAAGGGACTTGGCCTTGTGGATCCGGAACTGGCTTGCCTGCAGAAGGCAGAGAGTGGTCGTGGATGGGTCTTTTTCTGCATGGAGATCGGTTACCAGTGGAATGCCCCAGGGATCTATTTTAGGACTCTTGTCGTTTGTCATTTTCATAAATGACCCGGATGAGGAAGTGGAAGAATGGGTTAGTAAGTTTGCTGACGACACAAAGGTTGGTGGTGTTGTGGATAGTCTGGAGGGATGTCAGAAGTTGCAGCAAAACATAGATAAGATGCAAGAATGGGCGGAGAAGTGGCAGATGGACTTCAATGCAGATAAACATGTAGTGGTCCATTTTGGCAGGACCAATAGGATGAAGTAGTACAATAGCAAGGGTAGGAGTCTTAGCAGTGTTGAGCAGCAGAAGGATCTTGGGGTCCAATTCCATTGGACTCTTAAATTGGCCTCGCAGGTGGACAATGCAGTCAAGAAGGCGTATGGTGTACTTTGGACAGTGATAGCCTTTTTCCTAGGATGGCAAAAGCTAGCACGAGGGGACACAGCTTTAAATTAAGGGGTGATAGTTATAGGACGGATATCAGAGGCAGGTTCTTTACCCAAAGGGTGGTTCGGGAGTGGAATGCCCTGCCTGCAGCAGTTGTAGATGCGCCAAGTTTGGTGGCGTTTAAGAGGTTAGTTGATAAGTATATGGAAGAGAAGGGAATGGTTTAGTTTGGAGGGGCATTGCTTTTTATATTGGTCGGCGCAACATCGAAGGCCGAAGGGCCTGTTCTGTGCTGTAATGTTCTATGTTCTATGTACTGGCCTTCATTAAACTCAATCCCACGATTAGGAGTCGGGAGGTAATGCTGTAACTTTATAGGACCCTTGTCAGGCCCCATTTGGAGTACTGTGTGCAGTTCTGGTCGCCTCACTACAGGAAGGATGTGGAAGCTATTGAGAGGGTGCAGAGGAAATTTACAAGGATGTTGCATGGATTGGGAGGCATGCCCTATGAAGATAGCTCCCTCAACCTAGGTCTCTTCTCCCTGGGGAGATGAAGGTTGAGAGGCAACCTTATAGAGGTTTATAAAATGTTGACAGGAATAGATAGGGTAGATTCTTGGAGGCTATTTCCCAGGACTGAAATAGTTGCTACAAGAGGATATAGGGTTAAGGTGCTGGACAGCAAGTACAGAGGAAACGTTAGGGGTACATTTTTCACTGAGAGTGGTGAATGAATGGAATGGACTGCTGTTGGTGGTGGTGGAGGCAAACTTGCTGGGGTCTTTTAAAAGACTTCTGAATGAGTCCATGGGATTAAATGGGATTGGGAGTTACAGATAGTTCTATGGCCTAGTAAGTATGGGTATGATCAGCACAACTTGTGGGCTGAAAGACCTGTTTGTGCTGTAGTGTTCTATGAAGAAAGTGGGAGAGAAAAATCAGAAAAATCCTAGAAAATCTCAGCAGGTCTAACAGCATCTGTGGAGAGAGAATACAGCCAATGTTTCAAGTCGGGGTGGCCCTTTGGATTATCCAAACTCTCTCCACAGATGTTGTCAGACCTGCTGAGATTTCCCAGCATTTTTCAGTTTTTCTTTCCGATTACAGCATAGGTAGTAGGTTGCCTTTATCAAGGAGGAAGCGAGTCTATTTGGGATGCATGATGGAGAATTCAGGATTGTTGAAAAGAAGTGCAAGAACTCAAAAAAAGCTAATGAACCACATGGCTCATTGACTCTTCCTGGCCAATGTGTACAAAGTTGTCAACGTTCACCTACAAGGTCACACGGTTTTCTCTCCGCGAATGTAATAGTTAAAAACGTACGCCTTCCTAAACTGAGTGGGTGGGAGAATGGTAATTCTGTAACAGTAAGATATCAAGAGTTTTTATCTTGAGTTAGATATCAAGTCTCTACCTCCCTCCTCTCCAAGCCCATTCCAATTACATTTCCTACTCTTGTCATTGCCGCTCAACCTAGTCTGATTAACTCCTCCGTACTAGCCCCGCCCACGCAGGGAAGGGACCCGCCCCTGCTCGCGGCCGATTGGCGGGCGCTGACGCCGCACACAGCGGCCGCCTCCCCCGATTGGCGCAGAGCAGCGTCAATTAACGCCTGACTCGGGTCAGCCAAGTTAGGTTGAAGCTGACGGCCTGGTTCAATTCTCCTCCTGCGGTGCGGCCCGGCTTCAACCGCTCAGGGGAGAGGACAACAAGGACACGCCAGAGAATTAGTGGAGCAGGGACAGGCGGAGAGCTCTCAGCCCTTGTTTTAATCAGAATCGGTCATTTCTCCACCCACCACCGTTTCTCTCTCCTACCTTTAACGGCGGAGTCACTTTCCATGAAGCCCTCAGCATTTTTTTTTCGGAAGCTGCCGCCAACGATTTATTTTCTTGAAATGAAATAAATTATTCCGCCGTACATGGGATTAGAACATGTTTCTGTTTCGAGGGAAGAGGGAAAGCAGCGACTATAAGCGGTACAGCAGGCGGCCTCGCTCCGTGACTCACTGAGGCGGCACTCTCCGATCGAGCCTGCACCACCCCAACACGCATGCGCGTCAACTAGCCCTCCCTCCTCAACCTAACCTGGACCAGCTGCGTCCCTACAACCAAACTTCGTGGTGGCTGGAAGCAGAAAATGCTGGAAAATCTCAGCAGGTCTGGCAGCATATGTGGAGAGAGAAACAATTCTCTTTTTTAAAAAAAAATTATAAGAGCAAAATTACCGTGGATGCTGGATCTGAAACCAAAGGAGAAAATGCTGGAAAATCTCAGCAGGTCTGGCAGCATGTGTGGAGAGGGAAACAGCCCTTTTTTTTGATAGCAACTTATAAAAGCAAATGACTGTGGATGCTGGATCTAAAACCAAAAGAGAAAATGCTGGAAAATCGAAAAAGGTCTGGCAGCATGTGTGGAAAGAGAAACAAACCTCCTTTTAAAAAAAACTTACAAAAGCAAATTACTGCGGATGCTGGAATTTGAAGCCAAAGAGGGCAGCTCAGTAGCACTATGGGTTAGCACTGCTGCTTCACGGCTCCAGAGACCTGGATTCGATTCCCAGCTTGGGTCACTGTGAAATTTGCACATTTTCATTGTGTCTGTGTGGGTTTCTTCTGGGTGCTCCAGTTTCCTCCCACAGTCCAAAGATGTACAGGTTAAGTTGGTTGGCTATGCTAAAATTGCATAGTATCCTGAGATGCATAGGTTAGAGGGATTTAGTGGGTAAATATGTAGGGATATGAGAGTAGGAATATTGCTTATTCCCGATCTGTTTGTTTCCTCATTGGAACACGCATTCTTAATTTCTGAGCACACACACAACTGAGAAGAAAGATTGCTCCTGTGCACCCCTCAAATGCTTCAGTATCACTAAATTGTTGCACTGCTTGTTAGACAATCAGTTCAGCATGAGAACAGTACAGCAAAGTATGGACCCTTCGGCCCTCGATGTTGTTCCCAGATGTTTTGTTTCCTCCAATAAAAATTTGTAAGAACAAAATGGTTGTCTTTTGTTTCCACTCAATTTCTTTTTTCTAACCACCATTTTCAGCCTTCTCTCTGCTTATGACTGAATTAGTCCTTTCATAACTTTGGCATCCAATTACCCAAAGATGAATTTCCAAGTACTCATTTGCTCCATCAACATCCAATTACTTCTATTCTACCTCTGTAAAGTCACCTATTTATGCCCAGGGCTCAGCGCATCTGCTGCTGAAATCTTCATTCTCGTCTTTGGTCATCTCCAGACTTGACCGTTCAATGCTCTTTTGTCTGGCACCCTCTGTAGACTTGAACTCATCCAAACCTCTGCTGTCCACTCACCTGATGAAGGGACGAAGCTCCAAAAGCTCGTGCTACAAATAAACCTGTTACACTTTAACCTGTTGTTGTCAGACTACTTACTATCCAATGCCAGCAACTCCACGTCATGTCCATATTTAGTTAGTTTATCTATTAGTCACAAGTAGACTTACATTGCCCATTGAAGTGGTGGAGGCTGCCTCATTGATTATGTTTAAGTCACGAGTAGATAGATTTCTGATAGATAAGGGAATTAAGGGTTATGGGGAGCGGGCAGGTAAGTGGAACTGATCTGTTTCAGATCAGCCATGATCTTATTGAATGACAGGAAGGCTTAAAGGGCTAGATGGCCTAATCCTGCTCCTATTTCTTATGTTTTTATGTTCTTATTAACACTCAGTGAAATTACTGTGAAAATGGTCACCACATTCTGGCGTCTGTTTGGGCTCACAGAGAGAATCTAGCTTGGAAGATGCACTTAACTTGCACACCTTTGGGCTGTGGGAGAAAACCGGAGCATCTGAAGGAAATCCACACAGACATGGGGAGAACGTGCAGACTCCACATAAGCAATGACCCAAGCTGGGAATCGAACCTGGATCCTTGACACAGTGGGACTGTACTGCTAACCACCGTACCCCTCATTCTAACTCTCAGCAGTTCATCTATCATCAACTGTGTGCTCACTGACCTACACTGGCCCTAGATCTGACCAACAATGCCTCAATTTTAAAATCCTTAACCTAGTTTTGAAAGTCTTTTGAAGCCTCACCGCTCTCTGTAACCTCCTCCAACCCTACTAACCTCCAAGATTTCTGCACTTCTCTAAATCTGGTCTCTTAATTGCACATCTGCGATTTTAATTATTCCACTATTGGTGCCAATGCTTTTAGTGCCAGGACCCTGAGCTCTGGAATTCCCTCCTTCTGACTGAATAATTCTCTCTCTCACTTCAAAATGCTCATTAAAATCTATCATTTTGACCTAAATTCTCCTAATACTAGTTTCTTACATGATTCAATGTCAATATTCCTGTGGCATGACCTATGCCTTTTTACTATGTTAAAGATGCTACTTAATGAAAAGTTGTTCCACCCTTGAAAATATGTGGTACCATTAGCTGAAGTCAATCATAGTGTTCTAATTACATCTATCTTTTACAGTTAGCTCTCTCTCTTTTACTGGGCCACGTTAGATCAGTTAAAGATGAAAACCTCAAACATTTTCTGAACCTACATTTCCCCAAAATGATGAATGAATATTATCCCTGACATAGAACTGCAACTGAGGTCATCAGGTAAATAAAAATCTTTGAATGTAATTGTAGCTTTCTCATCCAATCCTTGAAATCTTTACTCAAATTCTTCTGTGAAATGATTGGCAAACAAGAATAATAATTTAAGAGGCTCGGAAATTAAGCAGGATCAAATAAATGACACCATCTGTTTTAGTTATCTGTCTAATCTGTGATGATGTTTAAACATCCCTCTTACACAGGCCTTTTACATGTATGACCTATTCTCAACAAGCTGGAAGATTTGCAGCCAGGCCATGGAGGTCGCATTATGTGGTTTTTATCATGTGTGCCACTGTTGATTGCCAATATTCCCAAAACCTCCAACAAGTGACTCAGATTCCAGAGCATTAGAAACCCCTTGTTAATAGGCGCACTAGTTTGCTAAATCAAACTTTCAATGCAAGCTGCCCAAAGTTCAAAATGACCTTTTGCTTTTTCTGCAGCAGATGCTCGGAAATGTTGGTGAAACATTACAAATGATAAAGCTATGAAGTTCTCCTGGAGCAACAAAATAAAAAGCGAACATATTCTTTGTTCCCTCCTTCTTCTCTTGAAGATGCTAATATACCGCCCCCAGCTTCTCTCAAATTTCTACCAGTATATAACATAAAGCATCTTGTCAAACTGCATTGCGATGTGGTATAGCAGTTGCTCCATTGTTGACCAGAAAGCTTTGCAGCGTGTAGTCAAAACTGCCCAATACACCAGCTACCAGCCATGCAGAACATTTATAACAAACGCTGTCTGCGGAGATCTCTCAGCATTGCTAGGGGTCCCACCCATTCCAGTCACAAACTGTTTGCGCCTTACGCCTCCACTATTGGGGAGGCCCTCCAGATGCATTCGAGCCCGTACGACCAGGCTCAGGAACTGCTTCTTCCCCAGAGCTGTTACCTAGCTGAATTCCATCCTTTAATATATTCCCAGGTGATGGTATTGTGCAATATATATGCAAATTTTAACATTACAATCACTCATCTGTACGGTGAAGTAATCTTCCATTAAACATAAATCATTGAAAGTTTTTTAAAAATGTTGAAGGCTTTGTGGAAAATGTCTTCTGACCATTTATTCGCACGATGTCTGAGTCTAACATTACAATTTACTACATATTGCACATGATGGCATGTATGTATAGACCAAATGACTATTGGCACTATTTTATCATGACTACTTGCGTTTGCTTTTTTCCTTGTACCTTGGGAACCTGCAAGGTCACTTTTCCATTGCATTTGTATTTATGCCTATACAATGACAATAAAATTGAATTGAATTATAGTTCCTCTGGTATTGGGTAATGAAACGATCCTGTACTAATGCTATTCTGAACAGTTCAATAAAACCTTTGTTCTTTGGATGTGGGTGATAGTGGCAAGTTCTTTACTCCATATCTTTGTAAAATATAGCAGCACTTAAAGGAAATAGGGCTAAACTCCTCTGATTTTATTATTATTGTGAAATCAGAGTGTTTGTTGTTTCTTTTCAGTTGTTTGTTAGGGAAGAACATCCAAGGATAAGTGTGTTGGGTGACGCAGTCTCGATCAGTTATCAAAGTGCCAAGAATGTTCAACAAATTGAGTCCCACCTCAGATAGAGAAAAAGAGAGAGGAGGGAACAGGACTGCAGGCTTTATATAAACTTATATTAAATTCCTTTTTAAAGAAAGGTTCGAATTCAGCATGGCAGAGCAATCTTTTTCCATTAAATATAAATTGTCAAGAGTTTTAAAAATATTGAAGGCTTTGTGGAAAATGGCTTCTGACCATTTGTTAACATGATGTCTGATTCTAAAATTTACTGATTAAAATTTTTGTTATTAAAGTTACATAAAGGTGAAATCTTGTCCTTTGGTTGTTTCATAAATTCAATTCTTTGGTTTGTTGATTCTTGACCAAGACTGCGTCACCCAACACACTTACCCCTTGATGCTCTTAACAAATGTTTCACTTTTGTAACTCATTAGACTATATTATACAACATCTCTCTGCACCAATCAGCAAACCTCCATTTTAAAATTATGGAAGCGGACAGATTAACCAGATGAAATCAGATGGTTATTTCAAAATAAGATTATGCAGTGCTTGTGATTGCAGCCCTCCATTTCATAGATTCATAGAGATTTACAGCATGGAACTAGGCCCTTCAGTCCAACTTGTCCATGTCATATGTGCCACAGTGGTCAACTGTTGGCCAATCGTGCCTCTGGAGCCCCATTCTGGCCAGACTGTCTCTGCTTCATTTCCTGCATTCCTTCATTAGCACTGCTGCCTCACAGTGCCACGCATCTGGGTTCAATACTTACCTTAGGTCAATGTCTGTGTGGAGTTTGTACATTTTCCACATGTCTGTTTGGGTTTCCCCCCACAGTCCAAAGATGTTTGCCAGTTAGGTTGATTGGCTGTGCTCGATTGTCCCTTAGTGTCAGGAGACCAGCAGGTTAAATACCTGGGCTTACAATGATAGGGCGTGGGTGGCATTTTTGTCTGTTCTCAGTGGGCTATATGGCCTTGTTCTGCACTGGAATTCTATGATTCTAAAAAGACAATGGGCTGAGAAGGCACACAATTCACTGGCCTTAGTTTCCTCTGGGCCCTCTTCTCGGTCAGATGTACTTTTTGTTTCTGCTCAAAACAGTCAGCTTCCAGAGGTGATGGCTGTCAATAACTGACTCCCAGTTTCACACTAAATTAATCTTTTTCTTCACTCTAGCTTTGACTGTAATATTACATTTTGCATGCTCTCATTTTCTTCTCTATGAACAGTATGTTTTCTCTGCAAGAACAATACTTTTCATTGCATGCTAATACATGTGACAATAATAAATAAGATAATAAATCAAATCAAATCCAATCAGTTCCCTCCCATCACATGTTGAAAGAAGTCAAAGTACACACAGTGGGCTATGCACCAATTGCAAGAACATAATCTGTTTCATGGTTCACATAAACCATTATACACTGTTGTACAGCTAAGTGCTTTCGTAGCATACGTCTGTATATAGTTTTCACAGTGTATACTGTTGCACCTCATACCTCAAGGGGTTAAATCTAATCAGGGCATAATAGGGGCATGCCAGACTTTACTGGGACCTTGGGCAGAGCACAAGTGTTTTCTGAGAGCTACAGAGTTAGATAGTGAACTTACTGTTACCACAGCCCTTGTTGCAGTCAGTGTTACTATGAATCACAGTAAACTGCACTGCCACTTTCTCAAGGGTAATCAGATATGGACAATAAATGCTGGTCTATCCATGAACAAACAAAACAAGATTGGATGAAGGAGTAATTTAATCCACACTTTGAAAGTTTCTCGATTCAAAGATGTAGAAGACTCAGTAACGACCAATATTATATTATCCGGTTCAGAAACATAAATATTCATGATTACGTTAGAGCTCAGAAGACACACCAAAACAGCTCATTTCAAAATGAAGGTTGATTATATATTCATCCTGCACTCTCCTTTTACACAATAAAAATTGTTTAGGACGGACTGAAGAGGCATTTTATGGAAATAATGACAAGTTATAAATATAGGTTCAATGAATCTGTTTAAATCGGAGTGAGGGAGGAGCTGGTGCAGGGTTTTGAGTTTAGCGGCTCTGAGTTCCGACGGCGTGGCCACCGTACATTGGGGGCTGAAGATGGCGGCGCTGAGGAGCGCGGCGGGTGAGTGCAGCCGGGCGGGACAGGCAGGTCTGGGTGGCGGCTCATAGCCTGTCCAGGGGACCGGAAAACTCTCCCAGCGGCCGCTCCTCCTCCGTGGAGGCGGCTGTCTGATGCAGCCTAAGCTTGACATTGACAGTCGGGTGAATTAGTCCTGCAGAAAGCCAGCACAGGCACAATAGGCCGGACGGTCACACAGAATATTCACAGTGTACACCGGCAGTGCAGAAGGAGGCCATTCGACGCATTGAGTCTGCACCGACCACAATCCCACCCAAGATCTATCTCCTATTCTCCTCTGGATGCTGCAACAAATTAAAAATAGAACCTACTGGAAAAATCTCAGCAGGTTTGACAGCTTCCGTGGAGAGAGAATATGAGCTAACAGGTGGAATTTTCCCATCCCGCCCGCCTGCCATGAATTGTACCGAGCCGGAGATGGACGCGCAAAGGTCGTTGATCTCGGGCGGGATCTTCTGGCCTTGGGGTGAGCGCAGCCAGAAATTCCTGCCCAACGTTTTGAGTCAGGTTGAGATCAAGAGTTTTGAGATCTGATGTGATTTATTATTGTCACACGTATTAGTATATAGTGAAAATTATTGGGTTTTTTTGTGCGATATAAGCCAAAGCATAGAGAGAGAAAGGAGAGACTGCAGAATGTAGTGTTACAGTTATAGCTCGGATGAAGGGAAAAATCAATTTAATGCAGGATAGATCCATTCAGAAGTTGATGGCAGCAGGGAAGAAGCTGTTGTTGAATCAGTTGGTACATGACCTTAGACTTTTGTATCTTTTTCCTGATGAAAGAAATCGAAAGAGGGAATGTCTGGGATACGTGGGTCCTTAATTATGCCGGCTGCTTTGCTGAGGCAGTGGGAAGTGGAGACAGAGTTAATGGATGGAAGGCTAAATTGCCTGATGGATTGGGCTACATTCGCGACCTTTTGTAGTTTCTTGCGATCTTGGGACAGAACAGGAGCCATACCAAGCTTTGATACAACCTGAAAGAACACTTTTTATGCTGCATCTGAGAGTCACAGCTAACATGCCAAATTTCCTTAGTCTTCTGAGAAAGTAGAACATAGAACATAG
>JAGIQG010000001.1:24108732-24272724 GCA_024679065.1 Sphyrna mokarran | reverse complement strand
ATATATACCACATCAACCGCCTTACCCCCATCCACCTCTTGGTCACTTTTTCAAAAAACTCAATGAGGTTAGTAAGGCATGACCTACCCTTCACAAAACCATGCTGACTATCCCCAATCAATTCATTTCTCTCTAAATAACTATAAATCCTATCCCTAATAATTCTCTCCAATACCTTGCCCACAACAGAAGTAAGACTCACTGGCCTATAATTCCCTGGAAGGTCTCTCTTCCCCTTCTTAAACAATGGGACCACATTCGCTATCCTCCAGTCCTCCGGAACCACACCCGTAACCAACGAGGACCTGAAGATCAGAGCCAGAGGCTCTGCAATCTCCTCTCTTGCCTCCCAGAGAATCCTAGGGTAAATCCCGTCCGGCCCAGGGGACTTATCCAACTTCAAACCCTCGAGAATTTCTAACACATCCTCCCTATCTACTACAATACTTCCCAATTTGCAACCCTGTACCTCAGTGCTCTCCATAGCTACATTTCCAGCACTCTGCGTGAATACCGAAGAGAAATATTTATTCAGTGCCTCACCAATCTCTTCAGGCTCCACGCACAACTTCCCACTGCTGTCTATGACTGGCCCTAATCTTGCCCTAACCAATCTTCTATTCTTAACATATCGAAAGAAAGCTTTAGGATTCTCCTTAATCCTATCAGCCAACATCTTCTCGTGTCCCCTCTTAGCTCTCCTCAATTCACTTTTTACCTCCTTCCTGGCTAATCTATAGCTATCCATTGCACTAACTGAGCCTTCAAGCCTCATCCTGACATAAGCCTCCTTTTTCTTCTTAACCAGCAAATCAACTTTTTTCGTACACCAAGGCTCTCTTACTCGTCCATTTCCTCCCTGCCTGACAGGGACATACTTATCAAGGACTCGCAGCAGCTGCTCCTTGAATAAGCACCACATTCCAGATGTTCCCAGTCCCTGTAGTTCCCTAGTCCAATCTATGCACCCTAATTCTCTCCTGATGGCCTCATAATTACCCTTCCCCCAGCTATAACTACTGCCCCCAGCTTCATGCCTACCCCTATCCCTCACTAAGGTGAACGTAACGAATTGTGGTCACTACCACCAAAAGGTTCACTAACTTCCAAGCCTAACACCTGGTCTGGCTCATTGCCCAGCACCAAATCCAATGTAGCCTCACCTCTAGTTGGCCTATCTACATACTGAGTCAAAAAACCTTCCTGCACACTCTGTACGAAAACTGACCCCTCTAACGAGCTAGAGCTATAGCTATTCCAATCAATATTAGCAAAGTTAAAGTCCCCCATCACAATTACCCTACTACTTTCACTCCTAATCAGAATTGACCTAATCAGAAGTAGTGGTGGGTTTCTTAATTATAGTGTTGACATTGGGGGGATCGGGACAGGTTATTGGTAATCTAGACACCTAAAAACTTGAAGCTCTTGATCCTTTCTACTTTGTCCCTGTTGACGTAGACAGGGTATGTTCTCCACTATGCTTCCTGAAGTTATTGACAATCTGCTTCATTTTGTTGACATTGAGGGAGAGATTATTGTTGCTGCACCAGTTCCCCAGATTCTCTATCTCATTCCTGTACTCTGTCTCATCACTGTTTGAGATCCGATCTACTATGGTGATGTCGCCGGCAAACTTGAAAATGGAATTGGAGGGGAATTTGGCCACACAGTTGTAGGTATGTAAGGAGTATAGTCAGGGGCTGAGAACACAGCCTTGTGAGGCACCACTGTTGAAGATGATCGTGGGGGAGGCATTGTTCCCTATTTTTACTGATTGTGGTCTGTAAGTTAGGAAATTTAGAATCCAATCACAGAGGAAGGAGCTGACTCCCCGGCCATGGAGTTTGGAGATGAATTTCATAGGAATGATAGTGTTGAAGGCAGAGCTGTGGCCAATAGATAGGAACCAGACATAGATTTCTTTGTTATCTAGATGCTCCAGGATGAGTGCAAGGCCAAGGATGTGGTGTCTGCTGTGGACCTGTTGCAATGGTAGGTAGCAAACTGGGGGAACCAGGTAGTCTGGGAGGCTGGAATTGGTTTGTGCCATGACTAGCCTTTCGATTCACTTTATAATGATGGATGTCAGAGCCACAAAATAGAACATAGACAGCGCAGAATAGGCCCTGCGGCCTTTGATGTTGTGCCGACCAATTAGGAAAAAGCAATGACCCTCTAACCTAAACCATTCCCTTTTCGTCCATAAACTTATCTACTAACCTCTTAAACGCCACCAAACTTGGCGCATCTACAACTGACGCAGGCAGGGCATTCCATACCCTTACCACCCTCTGGGTAAAGAACCTACCTCTGACATCCGTCCTATAACTACCACCCCTTAATTTAAAGCTATGTCCCCTCGTGCTAGCTTTCTCCATCCTAGGAAAAAGGCTATCACTGTCCACCCTATCTAAACCTCTAATCATCTTATATGTTTCAATAAGGTCTCCTCTTAGCCGCCTTCTTTCTAACGAAAACAACCTCAAATCCCTCAGCCTCTCCTCATAAGATCTGCCCTCCATACCAGGCAACATCCTGGTAAACCTCCTCTGTACCCTCTCCAATGCCTCCACATCTTTCTTATAATGTGGGGACCAGAACTGCACACAATACTCCAAGTGCGGCCGCACTAGAGTTTTGTACAGTTGCAACATGACGTTGCGGCTCCGAAATTCAATCCCCCTACCAATAAAAGCTAAGACTCCGTATGCCTTCTTAACAACCTTATCGACTTGATTGCCAACTTTCAGGGATCTATGCACACATACACCAAGATCCCTCTGTTCATCAACACTATTAAGAGTCCTACCATTAGCCCTATACTCTACACATTTGTTATTCCTGCCAAAGTGAATTACCTCACACTTTTCCACATTAAACTCCATTTGCCACCTCTCGGCCCAGCTCTGCAACTTGTCCAAGTCTCTCTGCAAACTAGAACACCCCTCTTCACTATCTACCACTCCTCCGACTTTGGTGTCATCCGCAAATTTACTAATCCATCCTCAATACCCTCATCCAGATCATTTATAAAAATTACAAACAGCAGGGGCCTCAAAACAGATCCCTGAGGTACTCCACTAGTAACCGAACTCCACGATGAATATCTTCCATCAATCACTACCCTCTGTCTTCTATCTGCCAGCCAATTCCTAATCCAATTAGCTAAATCACCCTCAATCCCATACATCTGCATTTTCTGCAGAAGCCTTCCTTGTGCCACCTTATCGAACGCCTTACTAAAGTCCATATATACCACATCAACTGCCTTACCCCCATCCACCTCTTTGGTCACTTTTTCAAAAAACTCAATAAGGTTAGTAAGGCACGACGTACCCTTCACAAAACCATGCTGACTATCCCCAATCAATTCATTTATCTCTAAATAACTATAAATCCTATCCCTAATAATTCTCTCCAATACTTTGCCCACAACAGAAGTAAGACTCACTGGCCTATAATTCCCTGGAAGGTCTCTCTTCCCCTTCTTGAACAATGGGACCACATTCGCTATCCTCCAGTCCTCCGGAACCACACCCGTAACCAACGACGACCTAAAGATCAGAGCCAGAGGCTCTGCAATCTCCTCTCTCGCCTCCCAGAGAATCCTAGGGTAAATCCCGTGCCTTAATGACCAGCTGCTTAGTTTTTCTTTGGTAGTGGGATGATGGTCACTTCTTAAAGCAGATAGGGATTTCAGATTGTTGTAAAGAGAGGTTGAAGATGTCTGCAAAGACCCCAGCCAGCTGATCTGCACAGGATTTGAGTGCTTATCAGGGTACCCTGTCTGGGCCACTTGTTTTCCCTGGGTTGACCTTTAAGAAAGCTGCTCTGATATCTCCAATGATGACCCGTGATACAGGTTGATTCAGGGCTTCCAGGATGGAACGCGTGTTGTCGCTGACCTCTTTCTTAAAATGGGCGTATACTGCATTGAGCTCATTAGGGAAGGGTGCTACTTTACATGCCTTCATGTTATAGCCAGTTGTGTCTCGCAGACCTTGCCAACATTGGTGAGGGTTGGTGTGGCTGGCCTGGGACTCTGTAGCTTGGTCCAGTATTGTCTTTTGGCATCTTTGATGGATCTCCTGAGATCATATCTGGCTTTCTTGACTTGAACGCCTCAGACCTGGATTTCAGCAGCAGTGGACGTCCCTGTTCATCCATGATTTCTGCTTGGGGATCACACGGATTTGCTTCTTTAGCATACAGTCTTCGACACACTTACTGATAGTGGCGTGCGTTCATGATGGTTGCAGAATTTTTAAATACAGACCAGTCCACTGACTCCAAACAGCCCTGTAGGAGATCATCCGATTCCTCAGACCAACATTGCACAACTTTCTTTGATGGATTCTCTTGCTTCAATTTTTGCTTGTAAGCTGGGAGCAGGAGCTCAGCCTTGTGGTCTGATTTGCCAGAGTGTGAGTGGACAATAGAGCAGTCAGCATGTTTGATATTTGTGTAACAGTGATCTAGGATGTTTGGGCTCTGGTGGAACAGGAGACGTGTTGGTGGTATGCTCTTGATCTTGGTCTGATAGACATCCCCAGTCGTGATGAACAAAGCCTCAAGATGTTTTGCCTCAATGCTATTCGAAGTGGTGTAGATTTCGTCCATCACAATCTTCATGTCCACGTGAGGTGGGATATAACCTGCTGTCAGGATATCAGAGGTAAACACCTGTAGAAGGTAGTAGAAGCAGCATTTTAGCATCAGGTATTCTAGATCTGGGGAGCAGAAACTTGATGTGGAGATGCCGGTGTTGGACTTAGGTTAAAAACAGAGTCTCACAACATCAGCTTAAAATCCAACAGGTTAAAGTCCAACCAGTTGGACTTCGAGCAGAAACTTTCCAGTATTGTTACATCTAGGCACCACGAGGTGCTGATTAGGAAGCAGACCCCACTTCGCTAGACCCTGTATGGTCCTTGACCTCAGGTACGTGACCTCATACAGATGAGACTTGAAACATTGGCTCTATTCTCTGTCCACAGATGTGTCAGCAATGCTGAGATTTGCCAGCGTTTTCTGTTTTTGTTTCAAATTTCATCATCCGCAGTATTTTGCTTTTAATTCCCTAGTATTTCAATGAAGGAATGACCACATCCAACAAGAGACGATCCAACTATTGCCCAGTTACATTCAATGTCATTACTATTGCTGAATCCCCTCATCATCAAATCTGGGGGAATTACTATTGACTAGAAACTAAACTGGACCAGCCACATAAAACCTGTGGCTTTCAGAGCCACTTAGTGTTCCTAACTTCCCAAAGCCTATCTACAGGGCACAATTCAGAAGTGTGATGGAATACACTCCATGTACCTGAATGAGCTCAGCTTCCAATAACACTCAAGAAACTCCACCATCCAGGACAAAGCAATTCATTTGATTGGCATCCCATTCTCAAACATTTATTTGCTCCATCCCTGAAGCGTGGCGGCAGTGTGTACCATCTACAAGATGTACTGCAGGAACTCACCAGGGTTCCTTAGATGGCACTGTCACGAGGTGAGTTACTTTCTTCAGAATTCCTAGCCTCTGACCTGCTTTTGTAGCAATGATATTTATATGGCTAGTTCAGTTCAGTTTCTGATCAATAGTAACTCTCAGGATGTTGATAATGGACACCAAGGGGCCATTTAGCATGGCCGTTCTGTCTGACCTGCAGCCAGGGCTTGTTGTATCGGTAAATTCAAGATGAAATGCTCAGTGATCTAGAAAGAAACATGATGGTGGGATATGAGATATTGTGGACTATGATGTTTCCTAAACACTGGGACTTTAATGTTAAAGACCATGTGAAGCTATTTCAATAGCTTATTTCATCATTCTTCCAGCATTTAATCATTCTAAATTAACTTATATTTATGGGTGAAAATGCTAATTTTGTAAGAAAACTAACTAAAGTATTATCTTTAAAACTAAGAACATATTTTCTCTTTTGTATTGTAAGGGACGTTGAAGTACTTCTTTCCTTTGGTCCAGAAAAATGCTTCACAAGGTTTCCCTGTCACGCAGCTGGTCTCCAGGTTTGCTACCCTCAACCTCCGACACGTTCAATCTCCAACAGTTTCCACAGTAACCAAACTGGGATCAGTATCCAAACTGGGATCATCCTTTGACACCAGCATTATTTGTGCACGTAAACTCTCTGCTCTCAAAGAGTGAGTTTCAAAATAGAAATTTTATTTTGGGAATAGACTTTTGCTATAGTTTAACAGCTCAATTGATCAATTCTCACTTATGACTTAAAAATCAGAGCCTGAATTTTTGGCCCATTGGGTGTGCGCGCACTCAGTAGGTCTGAAATGCACTTCTGACCGCATTCAGCCCTAAAAAAATTTTCACAGTGGCTAGCCAGCGTGAAACATGCGCTCTGAAAGGCTGGATGCTGCCAGGGAGGGTGGATGCTGAGAGAAGTGACAGTGCGGGAGGGCATTTCCAACGATCTCTCAGAAAGCTGCAGCAACTAAGAAACTAAACTATAAAACCATAAACTAGAATGTATGCTTGTCTAAGAGTTTTATTCCAATGATGTTATCAGGAAAAATACTATGACAAACTCTCACTATCATGCCGAATCAAGCAATTAGCAACACATAGGCAGTACAGTGGCTAGCACTGCTGCCTCATGGCACCAGCGACCTGAGTTTGATCTCTGGCTTGTGTCACTGTGTGGAGTCTGCACATTCTCCCCGTGGCTGCTCTGGTTTCCTCCCACAGTTCGAAAGACGTGCTGGTTAAGTGCATTGGCCGTACTAAATTCTCCCTTGAACAGTGGCCAGAGTGTGGCAAATAGGGGATTTTCACAGTAACTTCATTGCAGTGTTAATATGAGCCTACTTCTGACACTAGTAAACTTTAACTAAAATTAGGATCAATTGCACACTTTTGAATATTGACATCATCTTGCACGATTTCACATAAGTTCAGGTCTGGCTTGTGGCTGCTGAAGTCTATTTGTTTATCATGTGAACTTGTGTCCAATGTATATGGATTCAGATGACTTTTTAATTCTTTCATAGGCCAACATTTATTGCCCATTTTTAATTGCCCATTCTTAATTGCCCTTGAGAAGGTGGTCATGAGCCACATTGAACCACTGCAATCCATGTAGTCCAGATGCATCCACAAGCTGTTAGGGAGGGAGTTCCAGGGTTTTAAAGCATCAGTGACTAGACTTCCAAGTCAAGATGGTGAGTGGCTGGAAGAGGAATTATCAGTTAATAATTCTTTGCTGTTGGTGACAGAGGACTGAACCTTTCAGTCTTCAGATAACTTGTCCAACTACTTTGATTTTCAGATTTCTGTATTTTTCTACTGTTGAGCAATGGCCACATGAACCAGAAGTGTTCAGTGTGACCCAATTACAGTAACGCAGTCCAATGTGGATTTGTAGTTTTAGATTGTTCTCCTTTTATGGTGCACCAGTCAAAGCAGAATTCAGTTAGTGCACTACAGTCCCATTTTCTATGATTATGGGGATTACGCATAAAAATTGTCGTAAAGCGCTGTTTGTATCCTGATGGATTAAAGAAATTCTGCTGTTCACAGGTGCACGCTATTTTGAAACATGTTTAAAAAAAGTGTTTAGATGGTTGATTCTCCCCAGAGATTACAGACACAGCCATTTGTTGGTTTCTTTCTGCCATGATAACGATCATGTGATATTGGTGATATTCAGTTCTGGCCTGTGAACTATCTCTATTTTATTGCTCCACCATAGATGGCTGTGGAATTCCCTCCTATAAGACCATATGACATAGGAGCAGAATTAGGCCATTCAGCCCATTGAGTCTGTTCCATCATTCAATCATGGCTGATTTCTTTTTCTTATCTCAATTCTCCTGTCTTTTCTCCATAACGCCTTATTAGCCAAGATCCTATCTATCTCTGTTTTAAAGACACTCAATGACCTGGCCTCCACAGTCTTCTGTCGCAAGGAGTTCCACAGATTCACCACACTGTGGTTGAAGAAACTCCTCATCTCTGTTTTAAAGGATTGTCTCTTTAACTTGAGGTTGTGCTCTCTGGTTCTAGTTCTTCCTACTAGGGGAAACATTCTCTCCATGTCCATCTATCCAGGTCTTGCAGTATCCTTGCGGTTTCAATAAGATCCCCTTCATCCTTCTAAACTCCACGAGTACAGATCCAAAATTCTCAACCGTTCCTCATTCATCAAGCTCTTCATTTCAGGGATCATTCTTATGAACCTCTTTTGGATCCTTCCCAAGGCCAGTACTTCCTTCTTTAGATACAGGGCCCAAAACTGCTCACAATACTCCAAATGGAATCTGACCAGAGCCTTATATAGTCTCAGAAATACATCTCTGCTCTTGATTTCTAGTTCTCTCAGTATGAATGCTAACATTGCATTTGCCTTCTTAACTCTGGCTGAACCTGCACGTTAACCCTAAGAGAATCTGAACAAGGATTTCCTAAGTCCCTTTGTATTTCTGATTTCCTAAGCATTTTCCTATTTAGAAAATATTTAATGCCTCCATTCCTCCTTCCAAAGTGCATAGCCTCACACTTTTCCACATTGTATCCCATTTGCCACTTCTTTGCCCATTCTGCTAATCTGTCCAAGTCATTCTGCAGCTCCCCTTCCTCAATACTAATGTCCCTCTACATCACTTTGTATCATCTGCAAACTTAGCAACAGTGCTTTCAGTTCCTTCAATGTATGTATATTGTGAAAAGTTGTGGTCCCAGCACTAGCCACTGGTCAACGGCTGCCATCCTGAAAAAGACCCCTTTATCGCCACTCTCTGTCTTCTGCCAGTCAACCAATCCTCTATCCATACCTCCCCTTGACAAAGCCATGCTGACTCAGTCCTACTTTATCGTGTACTTCCAAGAACTACGTGATCTCATCTTTAATAATGGACTTTAAAATCTTGCCAATGACTGAAGTCGGGCTAACTGGCCTATAATTTTCCGTCTGCTGTCTCCCTCCCTTCTTAAACTTTAGCTACTTTTCCGGTCCACCTGCCTCCAATGATTGCTAAAAGATCACCACCAATGGCTCCACAATTTCCTCAGCTATCTTTTTTAGAACTCGGGGTGTATTCCATCTGGTCCAGGTGATTTATCCACCTTCAGTTTCCTTCTCCTGAGTGATGGGTACTACACTCACCTGTGCCCCCTGCTTCTGTTGGAGCTCTGGCACCCCACTGGTATCTTCTGCCTTGAAGACTGATACAAAGTACCTCTTCAGTTCTTCTGGCATTGCTTTATTGTCTATTATTACTTCTCCAGCTTCATTTTCCAGTGGTCCAATGTCTATTTTTGCCTCTCTCTTACCTCTCATATATTGAAAAAAATCTCTTCCTATCTGCTGTTATATTACTAGCTAGCTTACACTCATATTTCATCTTCTCTTCCCCCCCCCCCCAACATTGCTTTTTTAGTTGTCCTCTGCTTTCTTTTAAAGGCTTCCCACTCCTCTGGCTTCCCCCTAATCCTTGCCACTTTGCATGTTTTTTCTTTTGCTTTAATGCCCTCCTTGACTTCCCTCATCAGCCATGGATGCCTCACCCTCCCCTTAGCATGTTTCTTCTTTCTTGGGATGAATTTCTGTTGTGCCTCCCAAATAACCCCCAAAAACTCATGCCATTGCTGTTCCACAGTCTTCCCTGCTATGCTTCCTTTCCAGTAAGGCTCTGACAAGCTCATAGAACATTACAGCGCAGTACAGGCCCTTCGGCCCTCGATGTTGCGCCGGCCAGTGGACCCTCTAACCTAAACTATTCCAATATCATCCATATGCCTATCCACCGAACATTTGAATGCCCCCAAAGTAGGCGAGTCGACAACTGCTGCAGGCAGGGCATTCCACGCCCTCACCACCCTCTGTGTAAAGAACCTGCCTCTGACATCCGTCCTATAACTACCACCTCTTAATTTAAAGTTATGTCCCCTCGTGTTGGTCATCACCATACGAGGAAAAAGGCTCTCACTATCCACCCTATCCAATCCCTTGATCATCTTATACACCTCAATTAGGTCACCGCATAACCTTCTTCTCTCTAATGAAAATAACCTCAGGTCCCTCAGCCTTTCCTCATAAGGCCTTCCAACCATACCAGGCAACATCCTGGTAAACCTCCTCTGCACCCTTTCCAATGCTTCCACATCTTTTTTATAATGCGGCGACCAGAACTGTACGCAATACTCCAAGTGCGGCCGCACCAGAGTTTTGTACAGTTGTAACATAACCTCACGGCTCCTAAATTCAATCCCTCTACCAATAAAAGCTAACACACCGTATGCCTTCTTAACAACTTTATCAACCTGCCAACTTTCAAGGAGCTATGTACTTGTACCCCAAGATCCCTCTGCTCGACAACACTATTAAGGGTCCTTCCGTTAGCCCTATATTTCATATGCCTGTTATTCCTACCAAAGTGAATCACCTCACACTTATCCGTATTGAATTCCATTTACCACCTCACAGCCCAGCTCTGCAACCTATCTATGTCCCTCTGCAAACTGTAACATCCATCCTCGCTGTCTACAACTCCCCCCAATTTGGTATCGTCAGCAAATTTACTAATCCAACCCTCTACACCCTCATCTAGGTCATTTATAAAAATGACAAACAGCAGTGGCCCTAAAACAGATCCTTGAGGTACACCACTTGTAACTGCACTCAAGGTTGAATATTTCCCATCAACCACCACCCTCTGTCTTCTATCAGCTAGCCAATTCCTAATCCAAACTGCTAAATCACCTTTAATCCCATGCATCTGCACTTTCTGCAGTAGCCTACCATGGGGAACCTTATCAAACGCTTTGCTAAAATCCATATACACTACATCAACTGCCTTACCCTTATCTACCTCTTTGGTCACCTCCTTAAAAAACTCAATAAGGTTTGTGAGGCACGACCTACCCTTCACAAAACCATGCTGACTATCCCTAATCAATTTATTCCTCTCTCCTCCCTCATGTCTTTGTAATTACTTTAATTGTAATACTGTTACACCTGATTCCAGCTTCTTGATCTCAAACTGCAGGGTAAATTCTATCATATTGTGGTCGCTGCTCCTAAGGGTTCCTTCAGCTTAAGTTCCCTTCATTACACATCACCAAATCCAGGATTGTCTGTTCCCTTGTAGGCTCTATCACAAGCTGTTCCAAAAAAACCATCTCTTAGCCATTCCACAAATTTCTTTTCTTGAGATCCACTACCTACCTCATTTTCCCAGTCCATCTGCATATTGAAGTCCCCCATAATTATTGTAATATTGCCTTTTTTATATGCATTTTCTGTCTCCTGATTTATTTTCTGCCCCACATCCTGACGACTGCTAGGGGGTCTGTACATAACTCCCATCAGGATCTTTTTACCTTTGCAATTCCTCAACCCTACCCACAGAGATTCTATGCCTTCCAATCCTATATCACTTCTTGCTATTGATTTAACTTCATTCCTTGCTAACAGTGCAAACCTTTGCCCAATTGCCTATCCTTCCAATAGGACAATATCCTAAGATATAATATCCTTGGATATCTAAAGATCCTTGGATATTAGATGCCAGCCCTGATCCCCTTGCAGCCACGTCTCTGTGATGTCCATAACTGGCCAATTTCAATGTGTGCAACAAGTTCATTTATCTTGTTCCATATACCGTGTGCATTTGGGTACAATAGCCTCAGTCCTGCATTGACCATGTCCTGTCTCATACTTGTCACCTTCTTTGCTCTGCCTGAGATTAGATTCCTGCCACCTTCTATACTCTCTGTTCTATTACATGGTCTTGAAGCTTTACTGACCTCTCCTGAGCCCTCAGCTCCTTTAACTCGACATTTTCCTGCACTTCTACCCTCTTTTTTAACTTTGATTTTCTAATGCACCATACAACTGAACCCACTGCACACGCATACACCTCTCCCCCACCCATTATTTAGTTCAAAGCCTTATCTACACCCTTAGTTATATGACTCGCCAGGACTTTGATCCCAGCTTGATTCACACGAAGATCATCCCATCGCAGCAGGTCCCCTCTTCCCCAATTCTGGTATTAATATCCCATGAATTCAAACCCATTCCTCCTACACCAATCTCCCACTTTTATGACACTCCATAAAGTGAGCTTCTTTGATCATTTTTATTCGTTATCTCTAATCAGTGTTCCCACAATGCTGCCAATGTTTGACTATGGAGCTGCCTGAAAGGAACCATGCAGGCTTTGCTTTGTGATAAATAACTTGTTTGTACAATTGTGCTCACAAACCACCTTTTCAGGCAGAGCTTCAGGTTCACACCACACTTCTGAGTGAAAAAGATTTTCCTCAAATTCCATCTAAATCTCTTGCCCCTTATCATAAATCTCCTGCTCCCTGGTTATTGACCCTGGATCCCTGGAACTATGAGGCAATAGTGCTAACCACTATGCCACCTAACTGTGAATAAACTTATAATAACCTAAATCAGTACTTCAGTATTATTTTTCTATAATTCAGAACAGCACTATAATACTGAAAAAGGACAACAATTAGTATTTGCAACAAACTGTAGCTAATGTCTCTCGCTTTTGCCTCTCTTATTAAAACCTCTCGATCTCCTGGCAGCTGGTGCTGGGTCTAATCTCCACTTCAGTGTGCTCCTGTTAGTAGAGTTATGATGAGAAACTAAGAAGATCAGAGATGAGCCTTTCTGTGGCATTGTTCACCATTCATTTGCAACCAGATTTGCACAACTAAAATCCAAGAGAATCAACAAATATGGAGGTGTAAATATATCTGTCAGTCTGCTCCCCAGTGATAGCCAGTTATGCTGTCAACCTGTCATGTACTATATATCTTTACAAAATTCCTAAGTCTGCTCCAGCTCAATTCAATTGTTGTTGTTGTAGCCATGTCAAATGTTTAGTATACCAAAACACATGTATCTGGTTGTATTTATTCTTTCTTGCTGTGCCTTTTACTGAGTTGACATAAAATCACTGATTTTGAAGATGAATGTCCTGAAACTATATATTAACAAAACGTGAAAACATATATGGTGAAGGGGGGCACAGTGGTTAGCACTGCTCAATGCCACAGACCTGGCTTCAATTCCCAGCTTGGGTCACTCTGTAGAGTCTGCACATCTGCATGGTTCCTCCGGATGCTCCGGTTTCTTCCACAGTCCGAAAGATGTGCTGGTTAGGTGCATCAGCCTTGCTAAATTCTCCCTCTCCAAACAGGCAACGGAGTGTGGCGACTAGATGATTTTCACAGTAACTTCATTGCAGTGTTAGCGTAAGCCTACTTGTTGGAGAAACCAACATTCTCCAACCTCTCTTCATTGCTAAAAAACCTAATGTGTATAAAGAGTGACACTGTTTTGTAAATATTGTATTATTCTGATGATTAATTCTCTTGTGTACAGCTTGCCTCATCATGGTCTTCGTTTTCAACAACCAGTCAGATCCCTGACTTATTGCAGTCTGCGTAAAGGAAAACGGAAGACTGTGAAATCTGTCGTCAAAAGGTTCCTACGGCTGCACTGTGGTCTCTGGGTGCGGAGAAAGGTTTGTGTTTTCACCATTCTGCATTGGAAGGGATACAATTTATTTTTAAAGAGGTATCACAACATGAGTTAATGACACAATGTAGGAAGTGAAGCAGTTTGGACAGACGATTCCAAAGGGACAAAAGTCCATATTCCAGGTGGTAGAACAAAGAGCAAACAGAAATCCAAGATTCCAAAAGCAGATGGACTGCTGGACAAAAAGAGCAAAAATTCCCAAACAAGGTGGAGGAATTTCAGTGGAATCTCGGGAACAAGGATTAGAGTGATGGGGGTGAAACATTTTCCAGGAGTGGAACTGGGATATGTTTCAACATGCCTTCCCTACCCCGTTTCTCTCTCCACCCCCACCCCCCACCCCAACCCCACATCACCACCACTACACCGGGCAGCTCAGGTTTATTTGCTTTCTGCCTGTTTAGCTTTGAACAAAGAACAAAGAAAATTACAGTACAGGAACATGCCCTTAGACCCTCCAAGCCTGCACTGACTATGCTGCCCGACTGAACTAAAACTCTCTATCTTTCTGGGGACTTTACCCTCCATTCCCATCTTATTCATGTATTTGACCAGATGCCCCTTAAAACTCATTATCGTATCTGCTTCCATTACCTCTCCCAACAGCAAGATTCAGGCACCCACTACCCTTTATGTAAAAGAAGAACCTGCCTTGTATATCTCCTTTAAACCTTGCCCGTTGCACTTTAAACCTGTGCCCCCTAGTAATTGACTCTTCCACCCTGGGGAAAAGCTTCTGACTACCCACTCTGTCCAGGCCCCTCATCTTGTAGACTCCTATCAGGTCTCCTCTCAACCTCCGTCATTCCAGTGAGAACAAACCAAGTTTCTCCAACCTCTCCTCATAGCTAATGCCCTCCATAACAGGCAACGTCCTAGTAAATCTTTTCTATAACTTTTGTTCTTTGGAACTATGCAAATTTACGTTAACCCATTCAGAAAATCTGTTTTTGTTTCCCAATTTGAGAAATTACCTTGATAAACTGGGTTAGATCACACGGTACGGAAGGAAAAAGGGGCATTTATGAGGTTTAGTACACTTATGAATGCTCCAAGGTTATCTTGGATTACAAGGTAACTATTTAAATTGTTCCGTTATTTGCACCTAGGCCTTCAGCTGTTTGAGCCTCCAGCTATCCTCTCCATCAAAATTAAAATTTTCCCAATATGTATTTCTATGGGGAAAGGTGTCCGTGAAGCCGATGACTTTCTCAGAGCTTTTCTCGCCTGATCCAATCTACGCTCTATGTAATTTTGGGAAAATTGCACCCTACAGTTTTGCCTTTGCGACTGTTGTCCTATGTCATGATGATTGGTCAGTGACTGTACATTGGTCTGTTCTTCAGCACTTGATTAATATCTGTTCCTCTCACCTGATTAAACGGCACTCTGCAATTGCAAAGATTGGGGCCTAAACACACCAAAACCAGCCAGAATCTGAGATCAGGCACCCTGATCTCAAAGTTAAATTTAAGGCCCCCCCCCCGCCCTGCCGGATTTCAGGACCCACACCATCGGGATGACCAGATCACCCCGTGATTCCTCTCCCCCACACCCCCTTCTCACAGTTTCCAACCCAACCTCATTTCACAGGCAATGGGCCCACAAACCCCAGATTCAGGCACAACCCCATCCTCCCAAATAAGCAGTGGGCCACCCCTAATAAGCATGGACTCTCCAGAAGAGCCCTCTATTGGCACTGCTGGGGGGCATGGAGTGGAGGGGATATAAAGTGGGCAGATACTATGGCATCAAGCTCGAAAATTGTATGATATATTAAAATTTATGGAAATCACCTCCATGCTCTGGTAAGGGGTGGGTGGGGAGAGATCGGAGACTGAAATCTCACCAGCGCAAGTTCCATTTTTGGCCATTCATGATTTTGGAAGCCATTACAGGGTTTGCGCCTAAGGCTATTCGGGCAGCGAGATCACAGCAATAGTGATTAAATAAACTATGGAATACAGGTAAGCATGTGATACTAATATTTTATAATAGAGTCATCGAGCTTTACAAGATAAAATCAGTCCATTGTGTCTCTGCCAGCCATAAATTGCCTATGTGTTCTAATCGCATTACCCAATACATGTTCCATATCTTTGTATGCTATATTGTGGGAGTTCCTGCTCCCACTAGGAGCAGGACTGGCAATTGAATATCCCAGGGTACAAGTGTTTTAGGCATGATAGAGGTGGTTTGAAGAGAAGAGGGGGAGTGGCGTTATTAGTTAAGGATCACATCATAGCAGTGCAGAGGGAGAGTGGTATGGATGATTTAGGAATTGAGTCGCTATGGGTGGAGTTGAGGAATAGGAAGGGAGAGGTTACTATGTTGGGTGTGTTCTACAGACCGCCCAACAGCCCACGGGCCGTGGAAGAAGGGATATGCAGGGACATTTTAGATAAGTGTAGGAAGAATAGGGTGGTTGTAGTGGGAGATTTCAATTTCCCTGGGGTAGATTGGAAGGTGCCCAGAGCAGAAGGTGTGGACGGGGAGGAATTTGTACAGTGTGTTTTGGAAGGGTCCTTGGAGCAGTATGTGGATAGCCCGACTAGAGAGGGGGCTATACTGGACTTGGTTCTGGGGAATGAGCCAGGGCAGGTGGTTGACGTTGTAGTAGGAGAGCATGTGTCAACTAGTGACCACAACTCTGTCTGCTTTAGGATATTAATGGAAAAAGATGAAGCCTGCCCTAAAGGGAGGGTGTTAAACTGGGGGAGGGCTAGATACAGCCGGATTAGGCAGGATCTTAAGAATACCGACTGGGATAAGCTGTTCGAGGGTAGGTCGACGCAGTACATGTGGGAGTCTTTCAAGGGAAAACTAAAATCTTTGCAGGAAAGACATGTGCCGGTAAGGAGGAAGGATGGGAAAGGTAGGATTAGAGAACCGTGGGTTACTAGGGATATCGAGGACTTGGTCAGGAAGAAGCGGGAGGCGTACGTTAGATCTAGGCAACTGGGGACAGAGACAGCGCTGGAAGAATATAGAGAGTGTAGACGGGATCTTAAAAGGGGTGTCAGAAAGGCAAAAAGGGGCCACGAGATGGCTTTGGCAGGTAGGATTAAGGAAAATCCTAAGGCATTTTACTCCTATGTAAGGAGCAAAAGGATGGTTAAAGGGAAGATTGGACCTCTCAGGGACAGAGGAGGGGGACTATGCTTAGAGCCTGAGGGAATGGGGGAGCTCTTAGGCTGATTGGGTAACAAATTGGTCCCTATATGTCATTAAGACGTTAGGACGGCGGCGCGGGCTCGTTGGGCCGAAGGGCCTGTTTCCGGTGCTGTGTTGTTCTTTGTTCTTTGTTCACTACTCTTTCAGGTAGAGCTCCAGGTTCATATCACCTTCTGGGTGAAAAAGATTTTCCTCAAATCCTCTCTAAATCTCCTGCCCCTTATCATTAAATCTCCTGCCTGCTGTTTATTGACCCCTCTATTAAAGGGAAAAGTTTCTATCTGCCCCATCTGTTCCCTATATAATTTTGTACATTCACCCCCCCCACCCCCACCGACCAGCCTTCTCTGCTTTAAGGAAAATAACTCCAACCTAACCAGCCTCTCTTCTAGCTGAAACACTCCCGTCCAGACAACATCCTGGTGAATCTCGTCTGCACTCTTTTCTAGTGCAGTCACATCATTTCTATATTGTGGCGACCAAAACTGCACACAGCTGTGGCTAAAGTTATCCCATTTTCTAACCCTATTTATCAGTTTGCATTTTCTAATGGGTAGAAAAGACTAACAATGAGACACAAGTGAATTTGAGAAATATTCTTTCAACCAAGCCTCCTAGCCAATGAAAGTGACCATCTTGCTCCTTTCTTAGCAGTCATTGAGATAGAGTTATCTGTCCAGTCAGGTTTTGAATTAGCTGAGAGAGAAGGGATACTAAAGGGTCCAGAGGTTCACTTGTTTCACAGAGAGGGTGATGAGTGTTTGGAAAAAGCTGCTAGTGGAATTAGTAGAGACAGTTACATGAGTAAGATGGGTATAGAGAGGTGTGGGCCAAATGTGAGCAATTGGGACTAGCTTAGAGGTTTAAAAAAGAGGGTGGCATGGACAAGTTGGGCCGAAGGGCCTGTTTCCATGCTGTAAGCCTCTATAATTTTATCAGGAATTGTACGTGCATCATGCTGCTTAGATCCTCAACAAATGCTCCCTTTTGTTTTCAGGCAGGCTACAAGAAAAAACTTTGGAAGAAAAGAGCTGCAAGAAAATATCGACTCCGACAACACGTTTTCTGCAACAGGACCCAAAGCAAAATGTTGGACAAAATGACGACGGATTTCTGGAAAAGGCGGAATTGGTATGTGAATGATCCATACCAGATGTACCATGATCGAACAAACCTGAAGGTTTAAAGCTCTGTGACAATATTGTCACAATCTGCAGTTGTTCACTATATCAATGCAACAACTGAAGAAACACCAAATATGTTTGGACTTTAATGCTGGCCGATATTATTCCAAACCAGGGAAGCTGGAAGATGTAGGTCTTGGCCTGTCATGTTTCTGCTCACGTACATCTGTATCCTTTAAAGTTCCGTAATAATAAAATTTCCAATCTCTGTAACTGAGTAATGCTTTTGAATTTTTGTGTTTTGTTTCAGTTTTTTATTTTGGGAAAGCACTTTTCAAACTCTATGTTGGCTGGCATTCCCTGACAAAGGTGACAGATTTCATCTGAGGTCATGGCAATGGCGTTGTTGATCTGGCTGCATAATAGCAATACAAAATGAGAGCCTAAACATGAGCCTTTAGCTATCTAGGTTCCAAGGTCTGGAATTTCTTCCCTCAACATCTCTCTGTCCTTTTAATACCCTTCTTAAAACTTCTTTGCCCAAAATTTTTGCTCTGCTTTTGGCTTCTTGTCAATTTTTTGTTTGCTCCCCTGGATTTGATTTGATTTATTATTATCACGTATTAGTTACAGTGAAAAGTATTGTTTATTTCGCACATGATACAAACAAAGCATACTGTACTTAGGGAAGGAAATAAGAGAATGTGTTAGCGTTTATTAACGGAGTTTGAGTTTAAAAGCCATGAGGTTATGTTGGTGAGACTATTTTTGGAATATTGTGTTCAGTTCTGGTCACCTCACTATAAGAAGAATGTGGAAGCATTGGAGAGAGTGCACAGGAGATTTATGAGGATGCTGCCTGGATTGGAGGATAGGTCTTATGAGGAAAGGTTGAGGGAGTTGGGGCTTTTCTCTTTAGAGTGGAGGAGGGTGAGATGTGACTTAATAGAGGTTAATAAGATGATGAGGGGATAGATACAGTGGACGTACAGAGACTATTTCCTCAGGTGGATGTAGCTGTTACGGGGGGCATAACTATGAGGTTCATGGTTAGAGATATAGGAGGGATGTCCAAGGTAGATTCTTCACACACAGTGTGGTTAGGATGTGGAATACCCTGCCTGCTGTAGTGGTGGAGTCAGACACTTTGGGAACTTTCAAGCGGTTGTTGGATAGGCACGTGGAGCACACCAGAATGATAGGGAGTGGGATAGCTTGATCTTGTGTTTGGACATAGCTCGGCACAACATTGAGGGCTGAAGGGCCTATACTGTGTGGTACTGTTCTATGTTTCTATGTAATGCAAATGTAGTGTTACAGTCATATCTAGGGTATAGAGAAAGAGTGTCTGGGACATTTTATTATGCATAAAATGCAAGTCTTTCACTAAAGACATCATATAATTTGAGTTGTTATTGTTGTCTATTTGGAAAAGCGAAGAGCAATCTGTTAAAAACTCTTAACTTCACCCTCCCCTCCCTGAAGAAAATATGCCCATGTTTAATGCCTGTACACTGAGTAGGTCTTAAAATGGTGGGTTTGGGCAGTACATGAACATACATTTCAATCTAATCAACTTTGCAGCAGAGATCTAATGAACTGTGCTTTTTAAAAAAAACAGTAGCTGTATATTGTGTATATGTTCCCAAAGCAAGAAACTGCAGCCATTTCTGTTATAATCTTTCAGTCTTTTATTACAATGGCAAGAATTTTGTGACAAATGTATATAAGACAACAATCCTTTAATTCATGCAGCACTCTGAATGCAACCAGTGTAACAGCAACAACAGATGCTCTATATACAGTTAACTGTTGTAATCAGGGCACACAAACGTGAATGAATACAACTGTAAAGTGCTCTGGCCTGCCAGATCTGCAGTTATTTGTTGCAACTTTAAAGAAACAAAGAAGATTTCTGCACACCAGAAGGAAAGAAAAACACAGTAGAAATTAGATGATCACCATCCTCATTAGCCTGTCATTCATCAAAGATATTAAAACCAGTGCATCTTGCAAACAAATTCTTTTAAATACGCGCCAATGAAAAGTACAAGTACATATTTCAACATGTACATCATTTTTGTACAGATGTACAGTGTCATGTAGCACAGTTAAGTCAATATAATTGTTACAAAAACATGAAATCCTTTTTACATTCGCACTCAATGTGTGTGTGTGTGAACAAGCTAGCACAGTGATATTGTACTCGGAGATAAGGCAGCATATGTCCATACTGTTGCCCACTACTGCAGTGCAAGATCAGATTAGTTAATAGTTGTGCGCTTAACATTTAACACCAGTGTATAGCTTCTAACTTATCTACCTATTCAATATTTTTGTTTTTAATTATTGTTCAGCCTTTTATGTGAAGAATGTTTTGAGACTGTAACTGATATTAGCACACAAAAGAGATGGCATCCCTCAGAAATTCTATTCACTGCTGCTTTCAAGCGATAGGAGGCAAATTATAGATACAACTATATTTTGTTTATGAAGCAACCTAGTTGATAGGAGTTTAATGGGATTATCAGAAACGTGGCAATTTGCTGTAGTGAAGGCTGCTATATGGCCACATGGCTGGCCTAGGTCAAGTGCCTTATAGAATCTCTCCGTACAGAAGGAGGCATTCTGCCTGTACTAGCTACCCAGCTAATTATATTCACCGTTCCTTCCTCACTTCCTGGCATTTTTTAACCTTCTTCCAACTGAATTGCTTTTCCTATTACAAAAATAGAAATATGCTGGAAAATCTCAGCAGATCTGACAGCATCTATGGAGAAAGAGTAAAGCCAACATTTTGAATCTAGATGATCCTTCATCAAAACTCGGAAGGATCATCTAGACTCAACACTGGCTCTACTTTCTTTCCGTAGATGTTGTCAGACTTGCTGAGATTTTCCAGCAGTTTGTGTTCTTGTATCAGCATTCCAGCATCCGCAGTGTTTTGCGTTTGTCCTTTGTCTATTGATTCTGTTTCTGCCACCTTTCCAGGTAATGCATTTCAGGTGGTGTTCTGTAATAAGACTCGGGTTTCTAGGAACAAAACATGGAGGAAATAATCCTATTCTGTATAACAACAGAAGTGTGGATGTTTTCTGTTTTGTCACAAGAATTTGGATTTGTTTAGCAGAGCGATGAGGAGGGAGAGTTTTGAACGCGCAGAGGTTTGGAGTCAGGAATTTAGAAATCTGAAGAGTGGGGGTGGTTACAGAGACGGGGACAAAGCCATGAAGGGATCTGAACACTGAATGTTAAATCAAACAACGGTTTCCCAGCACTTGCCCAATCCTTAAGGAGCCAACAAAACTTGACAAACTTCTGAAATCTCTCCAACACCCTGTGTTATTGAATTATTGTCTACAGCTGTTGTTTAATTCCAGGCAAGTACCCTGAAAATTTTGAAGGCGCTTTAGCCAATGGACTGCAAATGACTTTTTTTGTCTGATTTTTACCAACATGGAATCTGAAGTATAAAGTTGTTCTTTAGGGTGAAATGAGGAAACCTTGTGACATTTCCTGTCTGATCACAAATTGATCAGGATGAGGATATCTGTTCATCCTTGCATCCCTCCCAATCACACCATCCTGCTATATTTTAAAAGCCCACAGCACTCTATTCCAGAATCATTATATGTGTTGAGTGCTATTTTGTAACAAACTTCCAGACACCTTTCTGCCATTCAGTTTGAATCTGTGTTCCCTTGCTGTACAGCCAGGACTCAGCCTGGTGAGGGCTTCCGGTCCCTGTCTGTATTGATTCAGGTCTGGTAAAATTCCACATGGTTGGGTATGTTGACGCAACCCCCTCCCTCTGGAGATAGTCTGACAATGAGTGAACTCAGTATTTTCAGTTTAATCTACATAACTCACAGAATATGAATTCAAATCCCACCCTGACAGGTTAGGAAATTGAATTTGTTTTTTTTTAATTGGGGAAAAAAAACACAGTATCAGAAAGAGCAAATGTGAAAGTGTTTAACTGTCATAAAAACCCAGCTGGTTCCTTAATGTCCCGTAGTGAAAGAAACCTACTTCTCTGGTCCGATGTATCATCCATTAACGTTGACAGGGAGATGGCAGCATACCCAAAGATTTCGCGTATCGGGCAGAAGGTAGCCAAATGTGCTGTGGGCCACCCAAGTCTCCTCTTCAAGTGTGCTTGCAAGCGTGACATGAACACCCTAAACTCCAAATATCATTCCCTTGTAGTTACTAGTTGGTGAAGGAGGGAAACAGTGACATCTCCTGTGACCTGATGTGCACCATCATGACGACCAGTGGCTCCAGCAGCTTGGCACCAGGTGCTAATATCTAAAGCAACAACCTACAACACATGGCAGCTTCATGAGCAGTGCCAGTTTTCAAGTATTGGCTTTCAAACCAGCAGCAGAGGTGGACCAAATATAAAGACCACACCTTGTTTACTGTGTGTCCGTCATCTCTTCTAGATGGAAGGATGTGAACCACATTGCAATCATAGTTTCAAAAATATAGCACAACACTGACTAGTCTGATTCTATTCCACCCAAAATAAAGCATACTAATTTAAAAATGCCAGGTTAAAGTCCAACAAGTTTACTTGGTAGCATGAACTTTCAAAATGCCTCTTCATCAGTTGAGTGAAGAGTTCAGGGCATTTATGGACACAAACTCAAGATAATGGTTGGAATGCAAATCTTAACAGGTATTCATGTCTTTACAGATGCAGACAATGCCAGTGGAGAGAGGATTAAGCACAGATTAAAGAGATGTGGATTGTCTCCAGCCAGGAAGTTAGTGAGATTTTTGCAGACCCAGGCAAGTCGTGAGAGTTATAAATAGTGTGACATGAACCCAAGAATCCGGTTGAGGTGTGCAGAACTTGGCTATCAGTTTCTACTCAGCAATTCTATGTTGTCTGAGCCATGACCTGCCTGGGGTTGTAAAATCTATTTTGCCTGGAAACAATTCACACCTCTTTAACCTGTGCTTAACCCTGTCTTGAATTGCATTGTCTGTGTCTGTAAAGACCTGGTTATCTGTTAAGACTCGCATTCCAACCATAACCCTATAATTGAGTTGGTGTCTATATATGTCCCATTTGTAAACTGAACTCTTCATGCGCCTGATGAAGGGACAGTGCTCCAAAAGCTCATGCTACCAAATTAAACCTGTTGGATTTTAACTTTGTGTTGAGATTCTACTTACTGTTCCCACCTCAGTCCAACACTGGCATCAAAATTTTAAACCAGTAGGAGACCATTTTGACTCTCAGTGATAATTGTATGATTTATGTTGGAGCTATCAACTCTCATCTGCCCCTCCCCAATACACTTCATAAAAATTGTTCAAAGTTTTGACTGTATCACTTAAAATACTGACCAGTTGTAGATGCGCCAAGTTTGGGGGCGTTTAAGAGGTTAGTAGATAAGTTTATGAATGAAAAGGGAATGGTTTAGGTTAGAGGGTCATTGCTTTTTCTTAATTGGTCGGCGCAACATCGAAGGCCAAAGGGCCTGTTCTGTGCTGTAATGTTCTATGTTCTAGAACAGAGAATTAATTTACTTCAGTCCTCCAATCTCTTTGTTCTAGCATGCCTTTGCAAGTACCATCTGTGTTTGGGAGGCTAAGGAATTGGAGCCAGGTATGTCTGCTGAGGAAGGGGAAGTCAGGTCCTAAGAGGCCGCCAAGTCATATTTGGAATATCAATCCACTATGTATATTAAAACCCAGCTTATTCACGCAAGTCTTGGAAAAGATCTGTAAGACACTTTGCGGTTGCACTAGTGCGAAATAATCTTTGTGAAAGATGACATACTATGACATTCTAGTTAAAGTACATGTTCATTCTGCACATTTTACCTTCAAAACCTAACTCTACTTGCATGCATGCATGCAGTTTCAAAGCCAAACTAAAGTCATTTTCCAATGTTTTTTGCTTCTGTGCTAATCAGGGCACAATTAAATCACAGGCTGGTGAGACCACAAAGCCCTCATGTCCTGTGGCTAAGCATTTTTGGAGCCATCAAATTAGCCCAATAGAAACAGGTAAGACTTCCTGACACTTACATTCATATTCGCCAGTTTGTGATCACATTTACAAAGGAGGAACTATCACTACTCAACAGCTTCCCCCCCGCCCCCCCCAGCCCCCCCAACCATGAGATTGGGTGAAAAGTTACAGAGAAGGAAACCATAACTAAGTTGAACCATTTCAGAAAGGAACGATATTAAGTTAGTTATTATGAGAATCCCTATCTTGGATTACATATTAAGAGATCTCCCTACCCCCCAGCCAGTTAGGCCTACATTGTTGTAGGGTTGAAGCACACTGTTTCTTTCAATGTATTTAAGTCATAGCATCCTTAGTAGCACAAAGCGATTGACATACTGTTCTGTCATTCTGGTAGCATTAATTGTAAAAGCTTACTTAATGCAAAGGGACATTGGGGTTATATACAAGGCTATTTGACAAGTACATCAGAGAAAACCCAAACTTGTAGCCATCAAGCTACAGCTTTATGATTCATCTCATCTCCCTTGCTCCTTTCAACCTTAGTCTCAGCCCTTCACCTAGATTTCCCAGCCAGAGAGAAAAAAAACAGCCACGTTAAAATTCATGCAAATCATCCAGCACGCTTTTAGTGTATTTGGCTTTCCAATTCTGCTGTTCAACTCTACAACAATGGAGAAAAATGCCCATGGTATTTGCAGGTAAGAAAAATATTAATAGCTGGCCAAGAGTACAGGATTAAGAGCGACAAGATTCCAAGAGACTTGACGCATTTACCAATTTGGCCTGGAAAATAAAGAAAGGCTTGTGTTTACATTGTGGCTTTTGCACCCTCCGAAAGAATCTTTACAATCAATCAAGTACTTTTATGAAGTGTGCTCACTGTAGGAAATACAGCAGCCAATTTGTTCCCACAAACAGCAATGTGATAAAGACCAGATCATTAATTTTCAGGTGTTGATTGACAGACAAATATTGGCCAGGACCCCAGGCCAATTGCTCTAGTTTTAAACCATGCCATGAGAACTTTTACATCCACCTGGGCAGACCCATGGGGTGTCAGTTTAAAATTGTGTCTGAAGACATCAGCCTGTCTCAGAGCTAAATAAATGTGGCAGTAATGAGTCGCTGAAGTGACAAGCTAAGGAATACTAAAGTATACACAATTAAGCACAAGCAAGCAGACCAGTGAGATTCCAGTCCACATATTAAAGAGAAACTCTATCATCTAAACACATTCCCTATACTGTATACCTGCTACAGTTTAATGCATGCCTCAGCAATTCCATGACTGTAAACGCACTCTCAAATATTCTTCGGCAATACACGAATTCATGAGGCCCTTCTGGAATCGAACACCTGGATGACAGTTTGCATCAAAATAAGCAAAAAAGTAACTTGTGGATCATGCGTTTATTCCCTATACTATCTGCAACTAAATCTCGAGCATCAGGAATTTACAGTATGGAGGTACTGTAGAGGCTTTGCACTGATGATCTGCTGTCTTTCAGCTGAGTATGGGGGCTCACTAATCCTCGCAGCCACAGTTTCTGCTCAACAGTGAATTCTAGTTGTCAGTTAGGTAGGGATAGAACTATCATTAATCCAGAAATTTCCTGCAAAGTTAAGAATTGCCAGCTAAAACAGCAGGAACAGAATTTATATGGCACCTTTTTTTATATGACCCAAAGCACTTTACAGCAAATTCATCATGTTAGATGTGTAATCACTGTAGCCAGTTACCCTATAAGATCCCGCTCTGTGTCTCTGTCCTTATCCAAAAGACAGCATCTCTGACAGTGCAGTATTCCCTCAGTATTCCATTGGAGTTTCAGCCAAGGCGTTGTGCTCAAACCCTTGATGCAAATGTCAACCTACGACCTTCTAATTCAGAGTGACACCATCTGAGCCACAGTTGACCAGTGTCCCTTGGCCACGCTTAGAGAATATTGCAAAGCACAGGGGAAGGGGGAAAATCCTACATAAATGGACAGAAAAATACATTTTCTTAAGTAGTCAGGAAATTTATAAATTATTCATTTCACATTAAATGGTATATGTTAGGTGTTATTAGTGGAAGGAACATTTGTCATACATGTATTAAATTCTCCTGTCTGCTATTTATTTTCAGAAGTTCTAACCGATTTAATATAGAGATGATGGATATTTGTACATAATTATGTTTGATGCAATTTTTAGGCTATAATTATAATGATATTTCTTTCTTAGTCCCTGTCAACATATTCTATTCAGACCACGGTTGACACTAGTGACAATATTGACAGGGGCTCTTACACTGCGAGGTTTTACAGAAAAAAGTCATGTTATACAGACATGGTCATTGCGGGATAATGGTATCTGGCTCACCCCTTTTCCTACAATCACATTCAATTACCTTCACCATTTGTAACAACTTCTGTTACAGTTGTTTTTAATGACTTGAAAGCAAAACTGTATTTAAAAATATTCAGATAAAAATATGAGAACTTTGACACTCAAAATAAAATTGACCTGTATCATTCCATGAATTTAGTGTTTGTGCAATAATGTGCCCACTGGACTCCTTCAGCTCTACTGAGAGTTTAGTCTTGAGCATTATCAGCTCAGGTCATGGTTTTCAAGGGAAGGAGTACATTAAGTTTCAAAACTGTAATTGAGAGATGGAGCATTGGCAGGTAAATGGAGTTGAGGTACAGATCAGCCATGGTCTAACTGAATGGTAGAACAGGCATGAGGGGCTGAATGGCCTGCTGCTATGTTCCTTTATTATTATCATTCCTATTTCACTTCTTCCTCTCCGACTCAAGATTAAAACCAGTATTTGAGCACATAACCCTCTTAATAGATGAATCCTTATGTAGTAAATGCCACATAGGCTAAACACTATTCAGAGTACAGAGAAGAGGTCGATCTTTTGGATCCTGAATGGACTCTGTTGTGCTGGAAAATTCCACAGCCATGAACAGGGAGTCATAAAACAATTATTGAATCTCAATATTCCATAAAAATAAACATAAAAGTTGCTTGGCTTTGTGTTTTGATGCAGAAATAAAATCTCTTCTGTCGTCATCAATGGTGCGAGAGTCACAGAGTGTTTCTCTTCCTCAAAAGGAAAATAATCCTGATAAGCGTTGTCAGTTTTATCGTCTTAATTAAGCGCACAATGTGCTTATGAGTTTCAACTTATACATCAAACACATCAAACTACAAATACAACAGATATACCAGTGTACGTACCATACAGCATATCTACCTGCAGACAGTACAAAAGATATACCTGTGTACAATGCAACAGATACACTGCACACAGTACGTCAGGTATACCATACACAATTCATTATAGATGCCTGTGAACAGTGCAACATATATAAACATGTACAGTACATCGAATACACTTCTGTGCAGCACAGCACATGCCTGTCTGCAGTGTAATAGACATATCTGTAAGCAGAATAGCATACATGCCCATACACTCGTAGATAGGCCTTGTGTATGGTATAACAGCAGGGCAGATATCCCAGTTTACATAAATGATAGCTCAAAGTTTTGAACCTGTTTTTCTTTTCTAGATTGTTCCGAAGCAAAGGAACTAATTCTGACGATCAAGTACTATAGACGTGCTGGAATGTTCTTGCACAAAAAAAAAAATGAAGGTTTACAAACATGCTGATTATTTCAGCATCGCTCCGAATTTAGTTTCACCACAGTCGTGTAAAGCAAACAAAGAGAAAACATGTTTTGATGCGGATTATACTTATAGATCGCCGCTGGAGGCATCTGCAGATATTGGTGAAGCACTTTCCAGCCGGTGGTTTCTTAGCGGTTCCCAGTGTGTCACGTGGTGCTTGGCTCGTGAAGGCAGGACGGTAAATCAGGAGGTCTAGTCCGGGTGGCTGTAGTCCAGTGGCTCCTCAACATCACATGGATTCACTGATACTGGTAGTGGTGCTTCTCTTTCTGGGAGGTGGCTTAGGGTGTCTTACCTCTACCTGAGAAAAGGAAACATATGCGCAGTTCATGGAAGACTTATAGCACAGGAAGAGGCCATTTGGCATGTCAAGGCCATGTCAGCTAAAGCAGCTCAGTTAGTCCTGCGACCCCAGCCTATTCCAGCAGCTCTGCAAGCTCTTTTTCTCTTCAGAAAGTGTTTATATAGGTAATGTTGCCACAGTCCCAGATGACAGCCTGCTCTCCACTCTGACAGGGAGAGCTGACAGGTGGAAATTATAACTGTTTTAAGAACAAAGAACAAAGAACAGAACAGCACGGGAAACAGGCCCTTCGGCCCAACAAGCCCGCGCCGCCACCCCGATGTTCCCACCTCTACCCGTGATCCCTGTCTATGTTTACAGATCTATGGATTAAAAACCAAATTTGAGACAATTTAGGGAGAATTTGTTTTGCCATTTAGCCTAAGAGCACATCTTTGGGATGTGGGAGGAAACCGGAGCACCCGGAGAAAACCCACGCAAGCACGGGAAGAATGCGCAAATTCCCACAGACACAGGCCCAAATCCATGTATCTGCACAGCACAGCGATTAAGTTTAAATATTAGAATCATAGAATCCCTACAGTGCAGAAGGAAGCCATTCAGCCCATTAAACATAGAACATTACAGCGCAGTACAGGCCCTCAATGTTGTACCGACCTGTGAAACCAATCTAAAACCTATCTAACCTACACTATTTCAATATCATCCATATGTTTATCCAATGACAATTTAAATAGCCGTAATGTTGGTGAGTCCACTACTATTGCAGGCAGGACATTCCACGCTCTTACTATTCTCTGAGTAAAGAACCTATCTCTAACATCTGTACTATATTTATCACCCCTCAATTTAAAGCTATGTCCCCTCGTGCTAGCCTTCACCATCTGAGGCAAAAGGCTTTCACTGTCCACCATATCTAATCCTCTAATCATCTTGTATGCCTCTATGAAGTCACCTCTTAACTTTCTTTTCTCTAACAAAACAGCTTCAACACTCTCAGCCTTTCCTCATAAGACCTTCCCACCATACCAGGCAACATCCTGGTAAATCTCCTTTGCACCTTTTCCAATGCTTCCACATTTTCCTATAATGCGGTGACCAGAACTGTACGCAATACTCCAAGTGCAGCTGCACCGAAGTTTTGTACAGCTGCAATATTAGCTCATGGCTCTGAAACTCAATCCCTCTACCAATAAAAGCTAACATACTGTATGCTTTCTTAACAACCCTATCAACCTGGGTGCCAACTTTCAGCGATGTATGCACATGGACACTGAGATCTCTCTGTTCATCCACACTACCAAGTATCTTACCATTAGCCCAGTACTCTGAATTCCTGTTACTCCTTCCACTGAGCTTGCAGCGACAACAATCCCACCCAGGCCCTATCCTGTAACCCCATGTATTTACCCTACTAATCCTCCTAACACTAAGGGGCAATTTACCACAGCCAATCCACCTAAATTGCACATCTTTGGAGAGTGGAAAGAAACTGGATCACGTAGAGGAAACCCAAGCAGACATGGAGAGAATGTGCAGACTCCACACAGACAATCACCCGTATCAGGAATTGAACCCAGGTTCCTGGAGCCAGGAGACAGCAGTGCTAACCATCATGTTGCCCATATTAGTGTCACAAATAGGTTTACATTAACACTGCAATGAAGTTATCTCCTAGTTGCCACACTCTGGCGCCTGTTCAGATACATCAATCCACCTAACCAGCGTGTCTTTCAGACTGTGGGAGGAAACCAGAGTACGTGGAAGAAACTCTCCCACACATGGGTAGAACATGCAGATTCTGCACAGAGAATGACGCAAGGTCATTCAGGTTGAATTCAGGTCCCTGGCGTCGTGAGGCAGCAGTGCTAACCACTGTGCTGCCCTGCCACCCCCAGTGTGAAAGCTGAGAAAGCGGGCCTTCATGAATAATTTGCTTATATAACTCTCTTTACAAAGCCATAATTGAATCTGTCTCTGCCACATTCTCAGGCTGTGCATTCCAAATTCTCACCACTGGCAGTGTAAATCAGCACTGATCTTTTAGCAGGTAAGCAGTTGCTCTGTCTGTGAATTAGTGAAAAACCTAACAGAGTGCTGAGTTATAGGAAGTGCTCAGGTTAAATCCACAGTCTGTCTTGATGATGGCAGGTCACAACCGGCACGCTACAGCTGGCTCGGATTGTGAAAAGACGGCTCAGATCACGCTCCTGATCAGCATCAACACATATGGATAGAGACTGTATCTCAGTTTGGCTCATCCAGCCCACAAATTATGGGCTGGGTTTTGGGTTCCACATATTGCTGTCAGGATGAAACCTGGCTCTGGAATAATAAAATGCCAGTTGTGGGATCCAGATGTTTCTGAGGAGGCAGCCTCTTAAGCGGGGGCCACCGTGATCCCTGTCCATTTCTAGGCAATGGGCATATTCCAGAGCCAGGACAGCCAGGGGCTGCGACCTTGCCGAGGGCTGAGGACTGCTGCTGATGGTGGTGGTACAGGGCATTCAGCCAGGTTGTCATTCTGAAAGAGATGGTGCTGGGATAGGGAGAGGAGAATTAGAGGAGGAATCATAAATAAATATTCACTTTCTAGCTTATGACCGTTCCAGTTCCAAATAAGTCCCATTCATGCATAGCTCAAAACCATATTCAAATAAATATAGTTTACAAATCCAAACATACTTGCTATACATTGTGTTTAACAGTCTTGAAACTCTCAGGGAGTGATTTTGTGGAGACAGAGTGAATTCTCAGGAACAGGAGGCACACGCCTCTGACTTCAAACAATACCCAGCTAAAACTGACTGTTTTCTGCGAAAACGTTTTCCTCTCTGTTACAGACCCAGCTGTGCACATAAACCACATCATCACATAACCCCGTCGATCACTCTAATCAGAAATCCTAGGAGAATTTAAGTAAACAAAATCCACTAACACTACTTAACCATTTGCAAGGTTGAAACGAGTAATTATCCTGTTCTCCCAAAATCTGAGCTGTATTCTCTCCAGACATACTGACTGCCTGTAAAATAAAGCTGAATTTTTAAGTATTCCCCCCAAACACACAATAAGATGTAAATATCCACATCAATTGCATTATGATTATCACACTTCCATTTCACCTGTCAAAGAACAAACAATACCTTCAGACTCAATCATTTTGACAAAACCTTCAGGTCAGAGCTTTGTTTCTAATTTGGCAGAACTCAGTTTACTACGTAAAGTTGACAGTGCAAGGAAGCAGCTTGACACAAAATAGCGATTTGCTAAAGCACTTGAGAGATGGACCTTAACTGACTAGACAGTCCATTTCTTTAACTCACTCGAGAGACAACTTCACATGTAGCAGGTCCAGTGTCATACCTCGGGATGTTGCATCTTTTTTCTAAGTGGTTTGTGGGGGCGTTTGAGCACGGCTCCTGTCATCTCATCATCAGAATCCTCTACTGCTTGAGTCTTATACAGCTCTTCATCTGACCTTGGACCCTGATCAATATTTACTTCATCACCTTTCAGTGTCCGGTTAATAAGCTAAGAGGTGAAGAAAAGTAATGCAAAAATAAAACAAATAAAACACTGATGGATTTAATAATGGGGATCTAATAACACAAAAGCCAGGCATGCTTAGTTAGTGTCAGCTTGAAAAGGCAAAAGTTGCAAGCTTATTACATGAAAACTGACCAATCTCTGGAGTGCCATTCAGTGTAAGGTAATGGAGGCAAAAATTCTGAAATTGGTTAAATGTTGTGACACAAGAATTTTTAAATTTGACAAAATATATAAGGACATTGTTAAGGGTTGTGGCTGGTGATGCCAGTGATATCCATATCCCAACAACAATTTAAAGAAATCATTTTTATTTCGATGAATCAAGACACTGGCATCGATCAATTAGGCTGAATGGTTGCTTTCTGTGCTGTAAATTCTACGTAATGTTAAATGAAATTTTAATAAAGTTTAAATGGATAACCTAATCCTACAGCATAGAAGGAAGTCATTTGGCCATTCTCTCTGTGCCAACTTGAGCATTGCAATAAAATCTCCCTTTAAAAACATTTCCAATTTCTTCTCCAGTCTCTCCAAAAAATTGAAATCACTCATCGTTTGATGTATTATTGTCATGTGCAGGAATACAATGAAAAGTATTGTTTCTTGCACACCACAAAATATACAGTACATAGAGTACATGGGGTGAAAGAAAGGAGAGGGTGCAGAATTGTTATAATTACAGATAGGGTGAAGAGAAAGATCAACTCAATATATGGTAGGTCCATCCAAAAGCTTGATGATAGCAGGGAAGAAGCTGGTCTTATGTGTTATAATTAAAGTAAATGTCCTCTGCATCCTTAATGTGTCTCTTATCTCTGGTACACCTTTATTGCGTCCACTTTGTGTCAACTGAATATCCTACGACTTTACAACTGCATTACTGCATAGCTAGTCTACTGTATGAATTAACCCACCTGATGGTCATATATCATTTTGCAACTTGACTGAGCTAATTAAAAGAGAAGCCACCATGTTGAAAAGGATGGGAGATAAATTTGATTTGATTTATTATGTCACATATTAGTACACAGTGAAAAGTATTGTTTCTTGTGTGCTAGATTATACAAAACATGCCATACATAGGGAAGCAGAGAGTGCAGAATGTAGTGTTGCAGTCATAGCGAGGGTGTGAAAACGATCAACTTAATGTGAGGTAGGTTCCATTAAAGTCTGATGGCAGCAGAGAAGAAACTGTTTTTGAGTTGACTGATATATGATCTCAGACTTTTGTATATTGTTCCCAATGGAAGAAGGTGGAAGAGAGTGTGTGGGGTCCTTGATTTTGATGGCCGCTTTTCTGAGGCAGTGGGAATTGTAGACAGTGTCAATGGTTTGAGTAATGGACTGGGCTACATTCACGATCTTCTGTAACTTCTTGTGGTCTTGGACAGAGCAGGAACCGTACCATGCTGTGATATAACCAGAAAGAATGCTTTCTCTGGTTGTATCTGTAAAAGTTGGTGAGAGGTGTAGCGGATATGCTAAATTTCCTAAGCTTCCTGAGAAAGTAGAAGTGTTTGTGAGCTTTCTTAACTAAAGCATTTGCATGGAGGGACCAGGACAGGTTGTTGATGATCTGGATACCTAAAAACATGAAGCTCTTTAATATTTCTGCTTCATCCTCACTGATGTAGACAGAGGCATGTCTTCCACTACCTTTCCTGAAGTTGATGACTATCTCCTTCATTTTCACGACATTGAGGGAGGGATTATTGTCTTCGTACCAGTTCACCAGATTCTCTATCTCTTTCCTGTACTATGTCTCGTCATTGTTTGAAATTTGATCCACGACAGTGGTGTCATCAGCAAACTTGAAAATTGAGTTGGAGGAGAATTTGGCCGCACAGTTATAGGTGTATAAGGAGTACAGTAAGGGGCTGCGAACACAGCCTTGTGAAGCACCAGTGTTGAGGATGATCATTGTTGCCCATCCTTATTGACTGCAGTCTGTGGGTTAGGAAACTAGGATCCAGTTGAAGAGGCAGGAGCCCAGCCCCAGGCCACGAAGTTTAGGTATGAGTCTTTGAGGAGTAATGGTGTTGAAGGTTGTGCTGTAGTCTATGAATAGGACATAGGTGTCTTTGTTATCTAGGTGTTCCAGGATTGAGTGCAGGGCCAGGGAGATGGTGTCTGCTGTGGACCTGTTGCGGTGATAGTGAACTATAGTGGATCCAGGCAATCTTAGTAGGCCGGAATTGATTGGTGCCATGAATAACCTTCCAAACACTTCATAATGACGGCAATATGAAAATGGCATAAGATGACCAACAAGAGGAAGAGAGATACAGCAGCCACTAGAAATGTTATTGAAAAACAATAAACTTGTTGTCGGGGAAGGATGGACACTGACGACCAAATGCGAAACTAATCAAACATTGCCTTAGTTGCAGTTGTAAAACTGTCACTCTGCTCTCAATGAAGTGTCTATTTGCATTACCCAGGGGCAGAAGACTTGCATACACATCCATGGCAACACTGAGCACGAATAGAGCAGCATAACTAAAGCAAACCTATTCTGCAGCACACATTTTGTTGAAGGAGCATTTTTTTAAAAGATGGAATCTAAATATATTTGTTAATCAAGTTCAAAGGTATAATCTAATTCTACAGCACTAAGGGATGCCATTTGGTCCACTCTATTTGTACCAACCTGAGCATCTCAAATAAATCCCTCTTTAAAATCTTTTCCAATTTCTTTAAGTGATTAATTGCACTTGGGATGTTTAGTTTGCCAATGGATTTCCACAAAATGGGCAGCCCAGTGGCACAGTGGTTAGCACTGCTGCCTCACAGCGATCCGGGTTCAATTCTGATCTTTGGGTCTCTGTGCAGAATCTGCACATTCTCCCTGTGTCTGCATGGGTTTCCTCCAGATGTTCTGGTTTCCTCCCACAGTCCAAAGATGTGCACGTTAGGTGGACTGGCCATGATAAATTGCCCCTTAGTGTCCAAAATATGTAGGTTATGGGGATTCGTGACGTAAATATATGGGATAGTGCTTGTGTGGGATGTTCTGTTGAAGAGTCAGCGCAGCCTTGATAGGCTGAATGGCCTCCTTCTACATTGTAGGCATCCTATGAATATGATTTAATTGTTGAGATTGTTACAAGCACCGATAAATAGCTCGAAGCTGTGCTGCACAACCTACCTCAGTGCCCATGAGCAAGGAAATGAAAACTAAATTATTATTTTAGCATTTCATAAGCATAGCACTACCGCAATGACTGTGCACTAATACCATACAGCAACAGCACCTTGGCAAAAGCCACTCAGCTCGGTAATGAAGGAATAAATTTGTTATAGCCAACAGGAAGCCACATTATAATTGTCTAATAACTAAATGCAGTTCATGCAGACTGATAAAACTTACACAGGCGTTCCAGATTGTTGATGGAGAATGGAGATGGGAAGGAAGACGGAAGAAGAAAGCAAAGGTGTAACATGATGAGGTTACATTACAACAAACATTCCACACCCTGAATGCACACTGACACCTTACCAGGGTTATGCTTTCACCTGTCTGATCACCTTATTGTATCTGAGCCATGTGATTATTGTACAAATGTCAGCCTGGAGAGCAGGCTTATTTGTCTCTGCTTAGCCCAGGCTGTGTGACACCCAGGCGTCAGCAGGAGTTGCTCAGTTGTAACAAGTGTTTGATACACCCCTCCATCACCCTGGGGTGCCAAAGTCAATTGTAATGCCCTGGGTGACACTTTAGATTGAGTAGACTGGGACAATACTCACTGGCTTTCAGAAGAATGAAGGGAGTTCTTATAGAAACATATAAGGTTATGAAGGGAATAGACAAGATAGAAGCAGAGAGGTTGTTTTCACTGGCAGTGAAACAGAACTAGGGGATATGCTTCAAAGTAAGGGGGAGCAGATTTAGGACTGAGTTGAGAAGGAACTTCTTCACCCAAAGGTTCGTGAATCTGTGGAATTCCCTGCCCAGTGAAGCAGTTGAGACTACCTCACTGAGAGATTTTAAGACATGCATAGATAAATGTTTGAACAGTTAGGTGGATAAGTGGAGCTGAGTCCACAAAAAGATCAGCCTTGACCTTATTGAATGGTGGAGCAGGCTCAAGGGGTCAGATGGCCTACCCCTGCTCCTAGTTCTTATGTCCTTTATCAGCTGCCTTAGCACAAGGCAAATTTTGAGTCCGTCACAAGTCTTAAATCTTACAAATTAATTTGTCCCAATTACTGAGGGGTCAGGAGAGACAAGATGCAGCCTTCAGGATACATTTCACACAATAAGTTTTCTCATTTTTAATAAAAAATTAAAAGGTTAGTTTTAAAAAGTCAGTGGAAATGACCTATGCACTGAATAATGCCTTTCATTTGTTAGCATCAAATTAATACTCACCGATGAAAGGTGAAAAACCATTAACTTGAATTCTAACAGTTCATGGATCCCTGTGTACGTGATCTCCTGAACACTAATAACCAGTCCTAGCAGCTTTTCTTCAATAAAACTGCTGAAAAAAACTATCTGAAGTTGTAATTGGGAAGATGTCACCACATCACTGCCACCCCGATGTGTTAGACAAAATGGAAATGGGGATCTGTATGTATATTTGGAAAGGCAGGATTGCAGAAAGAGAGAGAAAGCTGTATCAGGAAAGAACAGGGAGGGAGATTGTTGAAAATTCGGGTCTATAATTTCAGTCAGACATCGACACACTCAAGAGTGCACAAACTGCAGCAATTAGGTCAAAGCTAAAGTCGCCATAGTGACCATAGGCTGCCCTGTCCTTTGAGGGGGGGAGTTGATTTAACCTGAGGGTCATCACACCTCAGGTGAGGGGCAAAGTTGAGAAGGCGGGGCCTTCATGAATAACTTCAGCCAATACGGGAATTGAACCCACGCTGCTGGCATCGCTCTGCATCATCAACCAGTCATTCAGCCATCTGGACCAACCGACCCCTCTGTGGCTGCATTGACAATCAGCGTGGGTTTGGTATATTTTTTGGCCTAATCCAAATTATGAATGAGGAGATTATCCTCTGAATATCACTAGATTGTTTTAAATTGTCTGAGAAGCAAATCTTCAATCCACTGTCACTGGTTTAGACTTGACACTCCTTGGCCAGTGGGTTTGAATATCGGAGGGAATACCTCCTACCTACCTGCCCCTGACTTGTCTAAAATTATATGGGGTCTGGGGAAGACACTTAGTGTCCCGTCCACTCTTGAGCTTACTGAGATCCTTATGTGGCCACCTTGATATGTGGTAGTGGGAGGCCCACACGGTGTTGGGCTAGGAAGTTGGTGGCATGGTGGAACTTTCCGTGCAAGGCCCATGGGGCCATCAGAACCCCTGCCTCACCCCCCCCTCAACCCACCCCCAAAGATCATCCTCCTCTTTTAATCCTTCCCCAAGCCTTTTAACACCGCTCCCCCTAGCCCCCCCTCCCCATCCTCTGTCCTCATCAATCACTTCCCCCTGAGTCAACGTGGCACAATGGTTAGCACTTCTGCCTCACAGTGGTAGGGACTTAGTTGACAATCTGTGTGGAGTTACCACATTCTCCTCGTGCCTGTGCGGGTTTCCTCCAAGTGCTCCGGTTTCCTCCCAGAATCCAAAGATGTGCGGGTTAGCTTGATTAACCATGATAAATGGCTCCTTAGTGTTAGAAGGATGTCAGTTATTAGTGGGGTAAATACGTGAAGTTACAGGGATGGGGCCGGGTTGGGACTGTTGTCGGTGCAGACTCGAAGGACTGAATGACCCCCCTTCTGCACTGTAAGTATTCTATGAACCACCCTTGCCGAGTCAACCCTGAGCCTGGATTGACCAAGCTCCTCAACTACCTGTAGTCCCAGGAATGGCCACCGCTCCAGCTGGCACTGTTGGGTCGACAGAGCTGCCAGCTGATTGGCCACCAGTTCTCCAGAAAGAGAAAGAAATCTTGCCTTAAAGTAATTAACACTGCTCCCAGCACTAAACTGCTGCCCAAATTCCAGCCATCCGGGTCCGGGAAGGGTGGGACCGGAAAGAATGGGTGGGACCGGAAAGAATGTGAGCAAACATGTTAAGGCATTGCATTTGACAATATATTTATCAATGCAAACAAATGCCATCATGTGGTGCCATTTTCAGAGGCTCAAGTATTTGTTAGTGTCCATATGGCAGGTGCATGACAATAAATACCACACAATTATTTTCAAACCCTGGCAGAGAATAGCTGTTAAATCCAATTCAAGCAGATTCATGCTTGTGTGACGCCTATCCTCCTACCCCATGTCCCCATCATCCCCTTCTCCCTCAGTCACCTTGCTGACTGGCGGTGGATAATTGAGATAAAGATTACCTTCCTGTGTAAGCCTGGAGTGTGAGGTTCCTGGGGCAACACAGAGGGTGGTGAATGCCTGGAACTTGCTGCTGAAGGTGGTAATGGAAGCAGATGCATTGTTATCCCTAAATCTATCCCTATCTGCCCTCTTTTGATGGTTAGGAGTTTTCTTAGTACAGGAGCTGAGGCCAATTATAGTGCGCAGGTTGCTGCATTGATGAAAAGTGGGAGGAAATGCTGTGGGGGGAAAGGTGGTGCTGAGACTAGGATAATTTCTTAGTGGCACGATAGCACAGTGGTTAGCACTGCTGCTTCACTGCTCCAGGGACCTGGGTTCGATTCCCAGCTTGGGTCACGGTCTGAGTTGCACATTCTCCTCGTGTCTGCATGGGTTATCTCCGGATGTTCCAGTTTCCTCCCACATCCAAAGATGTGCGGGTTAGGTTGATTGGCCATGCTAAAAATTGCCCCTTAAATGCCTAGGTTAGGGGGATTAGTGAGTAAAATATGTAGGGATATGGGGGTAGAGCCTGGGCGGGACTGTGGTCGGTGCAGACTCGATGGGCCGAAGGGCCTCTTTCTGCACTGTAGAGTTCTACAGCACCAGGAACCTGGGTTCAATACTTGAGTCAAATTGAGTCACTGTCTGTGCAGCGACTGCATGTTCTTCCCGTGTCTGTGTGGGTTTCCTCTGGGTGCTCCAATTTCCTCCCACATTCCGAAAGATGTGTTGGCCGTGCTAAATTCTCCCTCAGTGTACCCCAACAGGTGCCACAGTGTGGAAATTAGGGGATTTTCTCAGTAACTTCATGGCAGTATTAATGTAAGTCTACCTGTGACACCAATAAAAAGATGTTAACTTTAAAATTGGAAGGGTTGAATTGCCTCCTCCTGCACCTAATTCTTATGTTTCTCAACAGGAATCAATGAATGCAGCAATTACTGGCTTCTTTATCAAATCCCTTCTCTTAATTTAGCCGCATCTCCAATCACCAGGAATTCTCCTGCTGCGATTTGATGCCAATGATTCTCCTTCCTTTTGGTTTAGGAGCTAAAATGTGCCTGTACATTGTGCCCCACAGAATTTAATTCATCGCGATTTAATTCATTGTAAACATTGTCAAGAAAGGGAATGATTGCTTTCTGCCAACACCTTCTCCCTTTCTGTGGCCCTTTTCCCGGGACAGTGCACTGCTTTAAAAAAGGCTGAGAGTTTCGCAAAAAACAGAACCACTCAAATCACACAAATTTCTGCAGGAGGGAAGCAGGCAGCGTGCGGGCTTTATGATGTTTATACGTTGACTCAGCCCTTCTATATTCAGCTTTGTTTGTGCATTAGCCTTTCACCAGCACTCCCGCTGTGTAAAAACCTCCTCTTTGACAATCTAGGACGTAACTTTTAACCATGAATCAGAGCTTCTACTTGACTGAAAGTACATGTTTGTTTTTAAAAAGACATTTGTCATGAGTTTTTTTCAATATCTGACAAAAGGCAATGGCTGGTCTACTCTTGTGAATCTTATTGCAGAGCCTCTTGAGAGATAGAGAGACTGAGAAAGGGAGAAAGCTACGCTTCACTGCCCTGTGAAATGAAGCAGCAAACAGCTCCTCCCTCACTGATAGTTAGCTGGTGTGGAAATTAGTCTGCTCTGAAGTGGCAATGTTACTCTCTGCATATCAGCTGGTAAAAGATATGATTAAGTTCACTCTTCTGTCATCAAACACAGGCTTGTGTCAGTTCTGGGTTCTTGGCAGTTATTCTAAAGCCAAGTTACAGTTCACAGCATTCAATAGTCCAGCAGCAGAAGTCCCACTTATAGAATCCCTACAATGCAGAAGGAGGCCATTCAGCCCATCGAGTCTGCACCGACAACAATCCAACCCAGCGACTATCCCCATAACCCCATGTATTTACCCTGCTAATTTCCCAAACATACATGTCTTGGGGCAATTTAGCATGGTCAATCAACCTAACCTACACATCTTTGGACTATGGGAGAAAACTGAAGCACCCGGAGGGAACCCATGCAGACACGGGGAGAACATGCAAATTCTGCACAGTCACCCGAGGTTGGAACTGACCCCAGGTCCCTGGAACTGTGAGGCAGCACTGGTAACCACTGTGACACCATGCCACCCATAGAAGAAAATCATAGAACCCTACAGTGCAGAAGGAGGCCATTCGGCCCATCTAGCTAGCAATGATAACAATCCCACTCAAGTCTCATCCTCGTATCCCCACATATTTACCCTGCTAATCCCCTTGACACTAAGGATTGATTTAGCTAATCAACCTAACTTGCAGATCTTTGATCCGTGGGAGGAAACCGGAATACCTGGAAGAAACCCATGCAGACATGGGGAGAATGTACCAACTCCACACCATCACCCAAGGCTGGATTTGGTGGCAATGTTCCCTGGCACTGTGAGGCAGCAGTGTTAACCAATTGTGCCACTGTGCCATCCATTATTTACAGCACTATGCTGTCGCCTTTTGCTCCTTCAGTTACCTCCCCTCCCTACGGTCCTGCATGGCGACATCAGCTGGGGCTCGATTGTGAAGGCTCTCATCTCTGAGTCAGATGGTCATAAATTTAATGTAAGGGTTGTCCATTTAAGACAGAGATGAGGAGGAATTTCTTCATTCAGAGGGCAGTAAATCTGTGGAACTCTTTACCGCAGAGGGCTGTGGAGGCTGAGTCATGAAGTATTTCCAAGGCTGAGATAGGCCGATTTTTAATCAGTTAAGGGAATTGGAGGTTTTGTGGAAAAGGCAGGAAAGTGGAGTTGAGGATTATCGTATCAGATTAGTCATGATCTCATTGAATGGCAATGCAAAGTCGATGGGCCAAATGGCCTATCTTATGGTCTATCTTATGCTCCCCCATCTTATGGTGATATGGTCTTGTGCATAAAATCCAGAGCATTAATCCAGTGCAGAACTGAGGGAGTGCTATGCTGTTAGAGGTGCTGTCCATGTCCTGTTTGCATATACTCTGAAAAAGAGCAGTCTGGATGGGCTGAGTGGCCTCCTTCTGCACTGTAGGGATTCTGTGATTTATTGAATTACGGAGCAGGCTCAAGGAGCCGAGTGGTCTAGATCTACCCCTCATTTGTATGTTTGCATGTATGTTCGTAATAGGCCACTATGTCTTCTACATTTGATGATGTTTAAGAAGTGTACAGCGCTTTGGGACATACTGTGAAACACACAACAGAAATGTAAAGCATTCTTTCTTTCTTGAAAGCATTTACAGTGGCTGAGGTTCTGTCTCATCAGCATCAGCCACTCTCTTGTACATTGCCTGAGTATCCGTTTTCACATCTGAATGGAAGTCAGTTTTGCTTGGTTATCTGGGGTGGAGGACGTAGGAGCTTCTCAGTCTCATCCTCACTTAGGACTGGATTTTATAATCCCATAAATGGAAGTGCACAGAGGCGGCAGATGAAAAACAGGCAACAGAGTGGCTTGAGTGGAAGTCTCGCACATTTTTTCACCAGCAGCCATTCTGTGGTGGCAAGAATGGGCACTCAATAGTGTCCCTGCCTGTCTGTCTTTGCTTGTCTGGCCCTGCCTGCTTGTCTGTGCCCGCCTGTCCTTGTCCGCCTGTCTTTGCCCACCTGTCCCTGCCCGCCTGTCCCTGCCCACTTGTTTCTGTTGCCTGTCCCTGTCCGCCTGTCCCTGCCCACTTGTTTCTGTCACCTGTCCCTGTCCACCTGTCTCTGCCCGCCTGTCCCTGCCCTGCCTGTCCCTGCCCTGCCTGTTTCTGTCCACCTGTTCCTGCCTGCCTGCTTGCCAGACATTGCTTTTGAAAGCCCTGCATGATCCCATCAAGTGAAAAAGAGAAGGGAATGGTAGTGGAGGTGGTACGCTAGGCCACAAAACTGCCTGAAAGGCAGGTGGGAGAATTTTTAAGGACTTCAGGGCAGCATTGGAGGCATGTTGTGGAACAGAGGGGAACAGCTTCATATAAAAAGTCCAAACTTTGGACTAGTATCATTTTGATGAGCGCTGTCTCAAATGGCCTACAAGGCTCAAATCTGCTTTTGTAAGTGACAGCTAAGTCTCAAATTTGTTGTCAACACTTAGAAAGCAAGTGGCATGGTGGCACAGTGGTTAACACTGCTGCCTCACAGCGCCAGGGACTTGGGTTTGATTCCGGGCTCGGGTCACTGTCTGTGTGGAGTTTACACATTCTCCCCGTGTCTGTATGGGTTTCCTCTGGGTGCTCTGGTTTGTTCCACAGTCCAAACATATTTGGGTTAGGTAGATTGGCCATGCTAAATTGCCCCTTAGTGTCAGGGGAACTAGCAAAGTTAAATGCGCAGGATTACAGGGACATGTCCTGGGTGGGATTGTGGATGGGTGCAGGCCATAAAATTTGTAGAGATTTTATGATCATTAGAACTCTTCAATTCATTTATGTTTTCTGGGAGTGAGAGTGTTCTGGAGCAGCGGAAGAGACTTTACCAAAAGGGTGCTGCTGTTAGCAGGCTCCAGGTAGTTAGAGATCAAACAAACTCTGGGAGCCATTGACATAACTGAGGGTTGCAGTTTGGATCTCCTGTGGTTTGCAGCACACAGACTTGGGAACTGTTCTGTGTAGCTTGGAGAAGTGCTTGGCATTTATGGCTTGGTATAACCAGGGGATTGGAACTTGAAGAAACCTAGGGGCAGTGCCATCTTAGTGAAACTAGTGGCCTACAAAAGAATTCTAAGGGTTCATAGAAGAATCACAGAATCCCTACAGTGTAGAAGGAGGTAATTCAGTCCATCAAGCCTATACTGACCACAATCCCACCCAGGTTCTATTCCCGCAATCCTACACACCAACCCTGCTAGTCCCCCAACACTAGGTCAATTTAGCATGGCCAGTCAACCCAACCTCTTTGGACTGTGGGAGGAAACCAGAGTATCTGGAGGAAATCCATGCAGATACAGGGAGAATGTGCAAACTCCACACACACAGTGACCCGAAGCCGTGAATCGAACCCGGGTCCCTGATGTTGTGAGGCAGCAGTGATAACAACTGTGCCGCCGGTTCTGGTAATTAGAGAATGGAGTGCAGCTCTGCAAATCGTTTGGAGCACCGTCTCAGGAATACAGTCTGAACCATTTGAAGGTATGCAGTGAATTGAGGTAGTGCAACTTGGAGTGGCATTTGAGGAAATTCAAAGGCTGGATCTTTGAGAATGAAGAGTTGAGGGAGATAGAGTTTTAACTGGTTATTGTTACACACAATGGCCATTGATGTCTGGGTGGTTGGCTGAGGAATCCATCAGAACTGATTTGGTTGCAGATACCATTTATTGTGTAGTTTTGTGTGTTCAGATACAGCTTTCTGTTTAATTCATAGCTACCTCATATTAATTCTGCATGCTAGAGTATAAGATAGATCATTAAATTGTTCTACTTTGTATAATAAAATTAACTTTGTTTCTTGAAGACAGTAGAATCTTGTGCTTTTATTCTCCTGTTGGGTAACTGGGATTTCAAACTTTGGCTACTTAAAAGATAAAACTATTGTCTTCAACTGGATCATAATAACTTGGGAACAAAAAAAATCACAACAATGGGGGAAGGACTATGGATTAAGGACAGCACGGTGGCATGGGAAATAAATAGGAGCATAGGGGCACAATGGTTAGCACTGCCTTCACTTCACTAGGAACCTGGTTTGATTCCAGCCTTGGGTGACTGTGCAGAGTTTACATGTTCTCCCCGTGTCTTTGTGGGTTTCCTCCAGGTGCTCCGGTTTCCTCCCACAGTCCATAGATGTGCGTGTTAGGTCATGGATTGGCCATGCTAAATTGTCTCTTAATGTCCCAAGATATCTAGAGTAGGGAGATTAGTGAGGAAATGTGCAGGGTGTTGGGGGAAGTAGGCCTTGGTAAGATGCTCTGTTGTGCAGACTTGATGGGTTGAATGGCCTTCTTCTACACTGCAGGCATTCTATGACACTTCTTTCAAGGACCAGGGGCTGAATAGGCTCCTTCTTGCCCGTACAAATCCTTGAGTGTGTGGAGAATAGGAATCAAACCCAAGAGGCAGGTAATGGCAGATGTAGCAACGTACTATTGCCCGCTGTACAAAACAGGAAACTCAGTACAAATCAGAAAGCAGGCTTAGAACTTCCCTTGCCCTCATAATATTAGCATGTGTTAGCGTGCGGGAATACATTTTCCAATTGGGAGAATCATTCCATCAGACAGTTATAGAACAGCACTGGAAAGATCCCAGCCCATGTTAGTGAATTTGGTTTTAACACAGCAATCCACCCTTCAATCCAACCAATGTTATTCCAGCCAGCGGGTTAGTCAGCACAATCGTGAGCTCAAACAATGTGAGCCCAAGACAGATTCCACAGCCTCATTCCCAAACGATTATGACTTACCTGTTATGATATTGAATATGATGCCATTTCTAAAAACTGAGGGAGGGAAAAGCATTTACCAACCAAAATTAAACAATTGACAGAGCAGCAAAAGAGCACAGATCAGAATCAGGGTGTGTAAATATGAGAAACAGAATATTCTGACAGAGGTGAAATCTTGTCTTGGTCAACATTGCCCTTTAAGAAGAAATTAACTGGCTGGTCATCCCATTGTTGTATGTGAGGTTCTTGGAATGGAAAATAGCTGCAATTTGGCTTTTCCCTACAATACTAAATACACTTCGAAGATAATTCATGTCATTGAATGCTCTTTTTCAAAGATACAAAAAGATGCCTTACAAAAGCAAGACTTCCTCTCACACAAGCTTGTGACCTGCGGTGTGAACAAAAAGTTGGAGAACTTCAAGTAAAGATGGCAGTATTTAACTTTAAAGTAATAATATCCTCTCTATTGACACCGAGTCCAAGCTAGTCTCACACAAATTCATGGAAAGCAAAGAAATGAGGTTATGGCCTGGGTGATGCCTTGAGGGCATGGTATTTCTCAGTAAGATCTGTTTTACTGAAAGAAGATACTTCAATTTTTTACTGGTATCACATAGGGAAGCTTTGAGGCACACTCAGAGTCATACAGTGCAGAAAAGGCCCTTTGGCTCATCGAGCCTGCACCAGCAATATCTACCACTGAAGGCATGCTAGTCCCATTTTCCTGCACTTGTCCCATGTCCTTGAATGTTATGATATTTTAATTGTTCATCCAAATATTTTTTAACAGTTGTAAGGTTTCTGGCCTCCACTACCTTCTCAGTTCGTGATACATGTTGATAGTTAATTATGGGGAAGTGCTGTGGAATTTGAGAAATGCATTATCAATTAGGCTAAAGAGGATCGGAAGTAAGGCTTTTCAATACATTGGTTTAGATGTGACGCAGAATAGGTCTGGAATTAACGCCTGAATAACCACGCTAGGTCATCACATGGAGACTGATGGGGAGAGTCTTACCAAAATTCCTCAAAATATGAGGCTCAGACAGAAAACCAGCATGAAGCTTTCCAGCCTCACAAACCACTTTTCCCTCCAGCGTTTGAGCCTCTTAAACAAAATCAAAACTGATCATCAACGAACATCCCCACTTCTGACCTTGTGAGGGAAGGAAGATCATTGATGAAGCAGTTGAAGGTGATCCTGACTCGGAAATATATCAGCGCTCCTTCACTGCCGCTGGGTCAAAATCCTGAAATTCCCTGTCTAACAGCACTCTGGGTATACTGTTACAGCAGTTCAACAATTAATCACCATCTTCCAAAGGCAATCAGAGATGGGCAATGAATGCCAGCCTAGCCAGCGATGCCCACATCTTATGAATTAATTAAAGTATTTTTTAAAAAGCTCTTCAAAGAAAGGAATATTTCAGAGCAAACTAAGTGTGCAGGTACAGCAGGCAGTAAAGAAGGCAAATGGAATGTTGGCCTTTGTAGTGATAGTATTTAAGTATAGGAGTGTTTTGCTGCAATTGTATAGGGCATTGGTGAGGCCATACCTGAAGTGTTGTGTGCAGTTTTGGTGTCCTTTTTTGAGGAAAAATGTCCTTGCTATAGAGGGAGTACAGCAAAGGTTTACCAGGCTGATTCCTGGGATGGCAGGTCTCTTATGTGGGGAGAGATTAAGTCAGTTAGGATTATATTCACTGGAGTTTAGAATCATGAGAGGGATCTCATAGAAACTTGTAAAATTCTCTCTGTATCTCTGTAGATACAGAGAGAGACTGTTCCCGATGGTGTGGAAGTCGAGAACACTTTTTAGCTTTTATTGGTAGGGGGATTGAATTTAGGAGCCGCAGCATCATGTTGCAACTGTACAAAACTCTAGTGCGGCCGCACTTGGAGTATTGTGTGCAGTTCTGGTCCCCACATTATAAGAAAGATGTGGAGGCATTGGAGAGGGTACAGAGGAGGTTTACCAGGATGTTGCCTGGTATGGAGGGCAGGTCCTATGAAGAGAGGTTGAAGGATTTGAGGTTGTTTTCGTTAGAAAGGAGGCGGCTAAGAGGGGATCTTATTGAAACATATAAGATGATTAGAGGTTTAGATAGGGTGGACAGTGATAGCCTTTTTCCTAGGATGGAGAAAGCTAGCACGAGGGGACACAGCTTTAAATTAAGGGGTATGAGTTATAGGACGGATATCAGAGGTAGGTTCTTTACTCAAAGAGTGATTAGGGAGTGGAATGCCCTGCCTGCAGCTGTTGTAGATGCGCCAAGTTTGGTGGCGTTTAAGAGGTTAATTGATAAGTATATGGAAGAGAAGGGAATGGTTTAGTTTGGAGGGGCATTGCTTTTTATTTTGGTCGGCACAACATCGAAGGCCGAAGGGCCTGTTCTGTGCTGTAATGTTCTATGTTCTATGTTCTATGTAACAAGGGGTCATAGTTTGAGAATAAGAGATAAACCTTTTAGAACTGAGGAGAAATTCTTTCACCCAGAGGGTGGCGAATGTGCAGAATTCACTATCACAGAATATAGCTGAGGTCAAAACATTATCTGATTTCAGCAAGAAATTAGATATAGCTCTTGGGGTTAAAAGGATCAAGAAATATGGGAGGAAGGAGGAATGAGGATATTGAATTTGATGATCGGCCATGATCAAAATAAATGATGGAGCAGGCTCGAAGGGCCGGATGGCTGACTCCTGCTTCTAGTTTCTATATTTCTGTGAGCATTTCATAAGTTAAGAAGTGGTCACCATTTTGCCAAGGAACATCTTATTGAGGAGACAAATAACCAATTGAAGAGATTTTTGAAGAGCTTTAAGGAGGAAGAACTGGAGTTGAAAGGGTGAGGTGACTTTGAAAGAGAGTGAGGGAAGTGATGGCTGAAGATCGGATTGCCTAGGATGTGGCGGAGGGAGAGAGTGCAGAGTCTGAGCAGGGGGTTTCCACAGAAGAAAACACAGATTTTGAAGTCACCTTCTGAAGAGATTAACAAAAGTGGATAATAAGTTTGCAGAAGTTGTACAGCAGAGGGCCAGAAGCCTATGAAAGGTAGAAGTGGGAGAGGGAATTAGTGTTTCAGAGGTTAAACCTGGAAAAAAGTCAATGAGTATTTCAGTTGCAGTTTGGGAGAAGGATTTAGAGTACAGGCTAAAAGCAGCGATAAAGGCATTATCAGTGGGCTTTGCAAATTGAGCTGTTCAGATCACAGCAACTGAGACCGTTAATAAAGCATCTGTCACTGCAGATAACATGTCATGGAGTCAGTGCGACTACAATTGTCCCATCATGTTGTGATTGGATTGACGTTTTGAACCTCTCTAGTAAATGTTAAACTTGTCTTGAACTTCAGGATGTCAGTTTGGTTTTGGAGCGATCCTTCCCCTAAGTGAGCTGTTTGTTAGGCTTCACTTACCCCTGCCATCACCATCTAATCCGTTGTGATCTTCCACATGGGTCAATAGACATTTACCTGGTTAACCCCCTCAGCCCTGGACATTACAACAGCGACTACACTTCAAAAGTCCAATCGCTTTGAAACACCCTGAGGTCATGAAGGACCCCAGATAAGTTGAACAGCTTTCCTGTGCAGGTCTCAAGTGTGCACAGAACGCAATGACAAGAAGCAAGCCAACAATCATACAATCATAGAATCCCTACAATACAGAAGGACGCCATTTGGCCCATCAAACCTGCACTGACAATATCCCACCCAGGCCCCATCACTGTGACCCTACTAATCCCCCCGACATTAAGGGGAAATTTAGCATTGCCCAATTACCTAATCCGCACATCACAATGTGGGGTACACTTGTTCTTAAAGGACCTGTCATGATCACATTTCTTTTCAGTGGTGTGGGGGAACCTTCCCAGCCAAACCAAAGTTTTGGTGAGGAACGCAGGAGGACACTCCCACATCCATAGGTCGGGACTTCAAATTAAAAAAGAAATGCGTGATTGTCCATTAATGTTCTCCGTGTTTTACCCTTCACCCACGTCCAGCTTCTGCTCTAATCAAATCCATACATTGGCAAAATTAAACACCCAGAACAAAACAGCCCTGTTCTCCATCTCCCTCCATCAATGTTTGCAAACGGCAGCGTAGCTACACAAAGTGAGGTTAATGAGATGTCAGAAGGTCAGTCACGGCATGTGTATGAGGAGGAGCAACCAGGAGGTGACAGAATGAGAAGTGGGATTCAGAACTAGAGTAGCTACCAATAATGGCCGACACTTGGGGGAGACATACTCTGTGGTAAAAGCATAGTCACCACCTTGGCTCTATACCATGGGAAAATAATTAAAGAGCTATTCTTTAATATGATTTATGCGGTAATGCGGTTTTACTTCTAATATTTGGCAGGTGTACTGAGTGTTTTCTTGGAAAGATCACTTGTTCCAAAGTTCACAGAGTGTCCACTGCCTAATGCAACCCAGTCCTGAGATTGCAATGAAGTCTCGGTGCCAGGACATGGTATCTATTGACAGGCCAGCAGATGTTGAGGTCCAACCAGCAGGGTGGCCATTTTGAGATTTTTGATCACAGCAACTCAAATTGCAGGCGGAAATCTACAAACTAATATGAAAAACGCAAAAAGGGTGTGGGAGTGATTCTGAGGGTCGAATTTGTGTAAAAAACTGGAGTAAATCGTGCTTTTTTTTCAGCAGGAGTTTCAGAATGAATCTCTCATATTCTGAGCACTGCAGAGTGCACTGGCATTAATTATGTTGAAAACCAAGGAGTGGGCCTATTCCCATTGCATAGTGGGCCACTGCGCATGTGCCAATCTGTCGTAATGGAGATTGACATATGTACAGTAGCCCCTCACTGCCAGCCTCCCAGTTACTGGTTAGCTTAATCACTGACTAGCCCTGTGATCCCTGCATTGCCGGCCGTGTGACGACCCCCCCCCCCCCCCCCCCCCCTCTCTCCTCTCTCTCTCTCACGGCCCAATTGCTGAGCCTGCCCCAGATGTGTCCAGGCCAGCTCCCCACCTGCAGCCCCAATCTCCCAATCACACCACCCCATGCTCTCCCCCATAAGCAGACTAATCACCACCACCACACCCCCACCCCCCACCGCCCCCCCCTCACCATCACCACCACCCCAACTCTGACACTAAGTTCCAATCATTGGTCGCCCTCCCTCTGTCACTCACTTTGAGTGCAGAGTGGGATCACTCCCATTCCCAGCAATCACCCCCAGAGGCTTGTCACTCAATACGTCCCACCCCATTAGACCCCTCCCAACTTACTCCATGCAAGTCTCCACTCATCTTTCATTCATCTCACAGTCCAAAGATATGCGGGTTAGGTGAACTGGACACGCTAAATTGCTGCTTAGTGTCAGGGGGATTAGAAGGTAAATACATGGTGTTATGGGGATGTGTGGGACTGTTGTCAGTACAGGCTCAATAGGCTGAATGGCCTTCTTCCGCGCTCTAGGGATGCTACGATCTCTGATCTGAATAAAGTAATTTCTCCTGCTTTCCTTACGGGATTTATTTGTGCCTCTCTGATATCTATGTTTGCAGCCCACTCACTGTACAGTGTTGTTTCTGTGAAGGTAATCGGAATCAAAGCTTACCTGAGTTATCGACCGTCTCTGTGACGTTCCGTGGGAGGCTCTGGGAGTGGCTCTGTGTACTGCTTATCTGCTCACCAGGGCTGTCGATGTTTTCTCCTCGAATTGTCGTCAGATCCTGCATGCTGAAACTTCGTAGCCTCTCTGACAGAGCTCCCTGTCCCTGCAGCACAGCAAAAAGACATTCACTTTATCACAGAGCGTGTGACCATTATACCAGGACTATAACTGGATAGTCCTTTAGGGAAGGAAATCTGCCCCCCCTCCTTCCCTGATCTGGCGACATGTGACTCCAGACCCTCAACAATATGGCTGACTCTCAAACACCCTCTGAAATGGAGCAATTAGGGATTGGTAATAAATGCAGTGTCCAGCCAGCGACGCCCACATCCTGTAAAATGAATAAATAACCAGAAAGAAGTATCTCTCGGAGTCTGTGGGGTTTGCCAGTGAGGGCCTCACCATTTAAAGCTCAGATGTAAAGCTGGCATTAGTGCGGGAGGCAAATCCGTCAATGTCTTTCTGCTTGTTGGTCTCTTCCCATTTGTGGGCAGTTTAGCTGGGCAGAGATTCCACTGGGAATGGCCAGGGAACCTTGTCCATCTTTCCTGATGATACAAATGGTGGAAGGTACAGGAGCTGAAATTTCTCAGTGAACTTCACTGGAAAATTTTAAATGACCTTCTGCTTAGACAAAATTGCAAGCTCGACCATTTCAAAGCACCGATAATGATTGTAGATGCTTCTTAACGCTTAAAGGCTCTTTGGCAGCATGCTTCTGCAGTTGTACTGTGGTTTGGCAATGGGAAGGTGGACCTTCAGCCTTGTAATCTCTGATCAACATTATTGACGTATTGGAGATGCTTCAGGGTTCTGCTGAATATTGCATCACTGTGCACCATCCACAACAGGAACCCCCCCCCGTCTTCACGGGGTTGTCAGGCCAGCTCTAAGTCTCAGTAGCCAGTCTCCATCCCCTAAAGGGGCATAGGGGAGAGTGTGGGAGTATGGCATTCAGATAGAGGATCGGCCATGGTCACATTGAATGGCAGATCAGGCCCCAAAGGGCTGAATAGCCTACTCTTGCTCCTATCCTGTTTCTATTTTCCTTATATCACTGTGGGCAATTGGAACTGCAAACCCGTCACAGTGCCTCAGCAAAATCAACGAAACATTAGAAAAAATTTGCAGTGAAAGAAATGGCCACAACGAACACAACAGAGCTCAATATACTGTGCGGGTTTGTTTATACTAATAATTTTCTGCACTGGTTAAATGTCTGTGTCAACAGCACTCCCTTCCCTGAGTCAGAAGGGTCATTAAGTTCCATTGCAGGAATTGAGTGCACAATCTAGGTTGTTGCTGTACGGAGGGAGCACTTACTGAGGAGACGTCTTTTCAATAATAGAATCCATAGAATCTCTACAGTGCAGAAGGAGGCCATTCGGCCCACTGAGCCTGCACCGAACACAATCCCACCCAGGCCCTATCCCCGTAACCCCACATATATACCCTGCTAATCCCCCTGACAGAAGGTGCCTTGTGTTTTCAGCCCTGGCATCAGCTGTTTTATTCAGCCTTTTGCTTTATAGGAGCAATTAACAGGTTTAACATCGTGTAACAGAGGTGTGAATCTATTGGAAATAGATCAGCAAAATAATTATAACATGGAAACATTCACTGCTCACCTAATAATGTCACCGAGTTATCACTCTGATAAACAAGGTGATGAAAGGTTGTTGGGGTTGGCAGGATTGCAGTCAGATCAGCCATGATCCCATTGAATGGCAGAGTAGGCTCAAAGGGTCACGTGGCCTATTCCTGCTCCTAATTGGTATGTTTGTGTGTATGTTCATATGTTCATATTCCGATCACTATGTGTAGCAACATAATAAACATATTGAAGGGACTGATGTGTGGACACATAGGAAGCATGTGAGTGCCTCGGGGAGAGCTCAGAGTACAAATAACATAGAACATAGAACACTACAGCACAAACAGGCCCTTTGGCCCACGAGTTGCGCCGAACACATCAAAACTTACCCAGCCATAGACCTATCTATAATCCCCAATCCCATTGGATCCCATATACTCATCCAGAAGTCTTTTAAAAGACCCCAGCGAGTTCGCCTCGATGGCAGCCGATTCCATTCACTCACCACCCTCTGAGTGAAAAACTTTCCCCTAGCATCCCCTCTGTACTTGCTTCCTTGCACCTTAAATCTGTGCCCTCTCGTCGCGACCATTTCAGCCCTGGGAAATAGTCTCTGAGAGTCCACCCTATCTATTCCTCTCAACATCTTGTAAACCTCTATCAGGTCGCCTCTCAACCTTCGTCTCTCCAGGGAGAACAGTCCCAGCTCCCTCAACCTGTCTTCATAAGGCATGCCTCCCAATCCAGGCAACATCCTTGTAAATCTCCTCTGCACCCTTTCAATAGCTTCCACGTCCTTCCTATAGTGAGGCGACCAGAACTGCGCACAGTACTCCAAGTGTGGTCCGACAAGGGTCCTATAAAGCTGCAGCATTACCTCCTGACTCCTGAACTCAATCCCTCGATGAATGAAGGCCAGTACACCGTAAGCTTTCTTAACCACATCCTCCACCTGGGAGGCCGATTTGAGAGTCTTATGGACCCGGACCCCAAGATCCCTCTGCTCTTCCACACAGCTAAGACTCCTACCTTTGATAGTGTACTCATTCATCCCGTTGGATCTGCCAAAATGGACCACAACACATTTATCCGCGTTGAAGTCCATCTGCCACTTCTCCGCCCAGTCTTGCATCCTGTCGATGTCATGCTGCAACTTCTGACATCCCTCCAGACCATCCACAACACCACCGACCTTCGTGTCATCGGCGAACTTACTCACTCATCCCTCCACTTCCTCATCCAGGTCATTTATGAAAATGACAAACAGCAAGGGTCCTAGAACAGATCCCTGGGGCACTCCACTGGTGACCGACCTCCATGCAGAAAAAGAGCCATCCACAACCACCCTCTGCCTTCTGCAGGCAAGCCAGTTCTGGATCCACAAGGCCAAAGCCCCTTGGATCCCATGCCCTCTCACCTTCTCAAGAAGTCTTGCATGTGGGACCTTGTCAAATGCCTTGCTGAAGTCCATGTACACCACGTCCACTGCTCTTCCTTCGTCAATGTGTTCAGTCACATTTTCGAAGAACTCAATTAAGCTCGTAAGGCACGACCTGCCTTTTACAAAACCATGCTGACTATTTCTAATCAACCTAAACTTCTCCAAATGCTCGTAAATCTTGTCCCTCAGAAGCCTCTCCATCAGCTTACCAACCACTGAGGTCAGACTCACCGGTCGGTAATTTCCAGGACTATCCCTGTTCCCTTTCTTGAAAATAGGGACCACATCCGCAATCCTCCAATCCTCCGGAACCTCTCCCGTCTCCATCGACGACGCAAAGATCATCGCCAGGGGCTCTGCAATGACATCCCTCACCTCCCACAACAACCTGGGGTACATCCCATCTGGTCCCGGAGACTTGTCTATCTTGATAGCATTTAGAAGTTCTAACACATCCGCTTCCTTAATATCTACATACTCAATCTTTTCAGTCTGCCGCAAACTTGTAGTGCATCCTCCCAGATCACTTTCCACCGTGAATACTGAGGCAAAGTACTCATTAAGCACCTCTGCCATTTCTTCTGGTTCCATACAGACTTTTCCCCCTTCACCTTTTATAGGTCCTATCCCTTCTCTTTTCATCCTTTTACTTTTCACATATTTTTAGAAGGCCTTGGGATTCTCCTTAATCCTACCAGCCAAGGCCTTCTCATGACCCCTTCTGGCTCTCCTAATTTCCTTTTTAAGCTCTCTTCTATAAGCCTTATACTTCTCTAGATCCCCAACATCTCCTAGCTCTTTGAACCTTTTATACCCCTTTCTTTTCTTCCTGACTATGTTCACCACAGCCTTCGTGCACCACGGTTCCCGCGTCCTACCAAAACCTCCTTGTCTCACCGGAACGTTGTCGTGCAGAGCTCCAGACAAGCATTCCTTGAATATCTGCCACCTTCCTTCTGTGCTTTTCCCCAAGAACACCTCCTTCCAGTTTATTCTCCCCAACATCTGCCTGATGTCTTCATATTTCCCCTTATTCCAGACAAACACCTTCCTAGCCTGCCTGATCCTATCCTTTTCCAATGCAAGGGAGAAGGAGATAGAATTATGATCTCCATCCCCAAGATGCTCTCCTACCGAGAGATCCATCACCTGTCCTGGTTCATTAGCTAGTACCAGGTCCAGTACAGCCTCTCCTCTCGTAGGCTTGTCCACGTGCTGAGTCAGCAAACCCTCCTGAACACACCTAACAAACTCCTCCCCATCCCTTACCCTTGGGATATTCCAGTCGATGATTGGGAAATTGAAGTCTCCATCACAACAACTCTGTTATTTCTACATCTCTCCAGTATCTGTTTCCCTATCTGCACCTCAACTTCCCTGTCACTATTGGGCGGCCTATAGAATACATCCAGCAACGTCACCGACTCTTTGCTATTCCTAACTTCCACCCACAGAGACTCCGTAGACATTCCCTCCTCGGTATCCACCTTCTCTGCAGCCATGACACTGTCCCTGATCAACAGTGCCAATCCACCACCTCTTTTGCCTCCCTCCCTGTCCTTCCTGAAGGATCTGAATCCCGGGACCTGTAGTACCCAGTCCTGTCCCTGAGATATCCAAGTCTCTGTAATGGCCACCACATCACAATCCCAAGCAGCAATCCACGCCCTAAGTTCATCCACCTTATTTACTACACTCTTGGCATTAAAATAGACACACCTCAGCCCCTCAGACCGGACATTTCCCTTCTTCCCCACTCGTCTAACCTGCCTCTCATCCTGCCTAGAGTCCTTCCCTACCTGGGAGCTAACTTCCTTGCTCCCAGTCTCCACATCACTATTCCCTATCCCTGGGAGAAGTAGATTTACTTCTCCCAGGGATAGGGAAGGTCAGTAAGTTCAAAAGGAAATTTAATGTTTATCAGGAAAGGAAACATTTGCATGGCTTTGGGGAAGAATCAGGGGGTGAAAGGTTAATGGAGCATAGGCCCAGCGGTCTCCTACCGCACTGTAAGATTTCATGATTCTACAGGAACCAAGGCAGCTCTTTCCGTATTAAAGACAAAATCCAAATAGTAACCCAGAACTCGAAATCCGTGCAATATCTTTAAACATTTCCTTAAGATTAAATGGGCTCACCAAGCAACATATTGAAGGTGGGATAATGTCAGCACGCTGCGGAAGTGAATAGCATCTTTAACAGAAAACATTAACCTGACTCTATCAGACACTGACAAACGCACATGGTGCTCCTTCTGTTTCTATTCTGGGATTTGAACAAGCATCAGTTTAGTGTCTGCTTTGTGCCATTTTTGGTGACTTGATTGTGCCTTGTGACTCATAATGTATGTTCAGGGCATCTAAAGTGTGTGTGTGTGTGTGTGTGTGTGTGTGTGTGATTCAAAGTTTTCTCAGCAAAACAAACCGTGTGCAACAATCCAAACCACACATGCAGCCTAGGGTGAGTACACAATCACTTTAATGGCTCTGTATGAGACTGCCCAGTTTAATGCACTCTGCACCAACACTCAGCATGCTAGGAGGCCTCAATCTTCATCATTCAGCACAGATTATAAGAAACTCAGGTGCAGTTAAACACAAATTGCTCATGCTGCAGGTTTCTGCAATATCTGGGCAATTTAACAGCATCGAGCTCATCAAGCTGTCCCCAAGCAGTCACAAAGCTAGCCAACATTCCCCTCACTTCCAGCTCAATCATTGAGTGGAACATTGCTGTGAGAGGTCAAACGGGTCCAAGGTATTTTGGAGTTCATCGAGAAAGGCATTGACCTGAAAGGTGAACTCTGGCTCAGTTTTCGCTCTCAGTTAGACTCTCCAGAAATGGTTGGTAACTCTAAGTTTCATCTCTGAATAAGGTGGAGTTGAGTTGGGGTTGGTGCCTCTGTATTTAGTAGGGACCACTGGCCATTTGAATCACTGCCTCTACTAACATGGGATTCTGGTAGACCAAGACTGTGAAACCCAAATTGTGCAAATTAGACTGGGTAAGAAAAGGTCCAGTAGACAAGATAGCCCTTTGGTGAGGTTAGGATATGGATGTGGTCCCAGGACATCTTTGTGAGAGGTAAGGTACCCTTTGGGATCATTAAAAGTAAACATGGTTGCATGTTAAAAAAGAGTGCATAATCTCATTGGAACTTTGTCGAAGAGCTATCAAATTGTCAAAGAACTGGGTGGGGAGAGCGGAACAGTGGCACAGTGGTTAGCACTGCTGCCTCACAATTGCAGGGTTCTGGATTCAATTCCCAGCTTGGGACTCACTGTCTATGCGGAGTTCTCCCTGTGTCTGAATGGATTTCTACCAAGTGCTGTGGTTTCATCTCACAGTCTGAAAGATATGTTGATTAAATGCATTGGCCATGCTAAATTCTTCCTCAGTGTATTCGAACAGATGCTGGAGTGTGGCAATTAGGAGATTTTCATAGTAACTTCATTGCAGTGTTAATGTAAGCCTACTTGTAACGCTAATAAATAAACTTTAAACTCTAAAAGAACTGTCGAGGGATACTATGTGAGTTGGCATGGAGGTGTTAAGCGTGATGTGTGGGGGCATGGGTTGGCATGTGGCACAAAGATGACATTAGGATTATAAAGGTCTGCAAATATGGGGGCCATAAGGAGTATGAGAAGCCATGGGGAAATGCATTAAGGAACTTGGGTTAATCTAGGGGGGCCATTCATGTGGTGGGGGACTTAATGGTGGCATAGATTGGGCACCAGGATTATATGGGATGGTTGAGTGATTGAGGGCTTTTTTTCTCGTTTTAGTCTTTTTTTAAAATAACTTAAACAAAGTGAGTGCTGGAACACAGAGTCTTTCTCCGCAAGCCACTGGTACCAGTCATTCTGAGGGCGGTGGGCCCAATTTCCAATCCATCCCATCTCTCTCTGCAAAATCCCAACTGCAGATAGACATTTTATAAAATTAGCCAGGAATTCCACTGCCTTGGCACACCTGACCACAGAGTGGAAATTTGAATTCAATAAAAAAATCTGGAATTGAGAATCTATTGATGACCATGAAACCATTGTTGAATGTTGGAAAAACCCATCTGATACACTATGTTCTTTAGGGAAGGAAATCTACTGTCCATATCTGATCCGGCCTACATGTGATTCCGGAGCCACAGCAATGTGGTTGTCTCTGAAATGCCCTCTGAAATTGCCCTCCATGGATAACTAGAGATGGGCAATAAATGCTGGCCAGCCAGTGATGCCCACACCCCACAAATGAATACAATAAAATCTACATCTTTGTTTTTCTTTGAACAGATATTGAGTGACAGTATATCCAGCGTTTATGTGTATTTTAAAGAATCAGTGAATACAAATATTTTTCTGGGCCCTTGCTGAACTTCAGTTACACTTGTAATTCAAGCGCTTAATCTCAAAGTAACAAAGTGCATTCAGTCATTGGGAACCCTGGCTGTCATTTTCCCCTCCTTAGCACTTGGCTATGGTGATTGATTGACATTCAGTCAATGTCAAAGGTCTTTCAAAGCCTTAATTCTTGCAAAAATACATCAGTGTCACTTATTCGCAAGAACCCAAATGAGGGTTACGTCACCTTTGAGTTAAATGAAAAGAGGCATGAGACAAAAATGCTAGGAACCTTAATCAAAGTGAGTTATTTAGTGCAGGGTTAGTAGCTGTGCAACATGGATTACCTTCCCCTCGGTTATGTCCATATATAGGATTAGGTTGAGAAGGTGAGATACCTGATGCAGAAAAAGCAGTTATGGAGACCTGGTGAAAGCTGACACAGGTCTTTAATAGAATCACAGAATCATAGGAACTTACAGCACACAAGGAGGACGTTCAGCCCCTCATGACTCCTGTTGCCTATTTGTGAAAGCATTCATGCTTGGTCCATTATCCGTGCTTTTTATCTGTAACCCTGTGTATCCCTCGTGCTCAAATCCCTTCCCCAACTCCCCTTTGAAATTATTTATGGGAATTAGCTTCCACCACCTTTTCAAAAAGAACGTTTCAGGCCCCGACAACTCTGAGCAAAATCATAGACCATAAAATCCCTATAGTGCAGAAGGAAGCTATTCAGCCCATCAAGCCTACACCAACAAGAATCCCATCCAGACTCTTTCCCTGTATTTAACCCTTGTATTTATCCTACTAATCCCACTGACATTGAGGGGTAATTTATCATCGCCAATCAAACTAATTCGCACATTTTTGAAATGTGGGAAGAAACCAGAGCACCTGGAAGAAACCTACCCAGACATGGGGAGAATGTGTTATTTAAGAAATACTTAGATGGGCACATGAACAGAATGGGAATGGAGTGGTATAGAAAACTGATTTAAAATAGGGATCATGAGCCTTGGGAGTCCCTGTGAAGTGTGTAAATAGATGATGATATTGATGTACTTGTTTTTATCCTACAGGTGCTTTGGTCCACCTTGTTGTCTAACAAGGGGCATACACGCGATGGGTCGTGAGAGGGCTGCTCTTGGATTTTTTTTTGAGAGTATCCTAGTGCTTCACATCGTTAGTGTACGCTTGACCTGGACCATGTGATGGGCAACACGACAGCTCAGTGACTATCGCTGTGCTGTGCAGATACATGGATTTGGGCCTGTGTCTGTGGGAGTTTGCGCATTCTCCCCGTGCTTGCGTGGGTTTTCTCCGGGTGCTCCGGTTTCCTCCCACATCCCAAAGATGTGCTCTTAGGCTAATTGGCAAAACAAATTCTCCCTAATTTGTCTCAAATTTGGTTTTTAATCCATAGATCTATAAACATGGACAGGATCGCAGGTAGAGGTGGGAACATTGGGGTGGCGGCATGGGCTCGTTGGGCCGAAGGGCCTGTTTCCCGTGCTGTTTTGTTCTTTGTTCTACACAGACAATCACCTGAAACTGGAATCGAACCTGGGTTCCTGGAGGCAGCAGTGCTAACCACTGTGCCACAGTGCTGTCGCCTCACCAAACCTCTAGACCGTGGGTGGGATTTTCCGGCCGCACTGGCCACAAGATCAGAAAATGGACGTTTGCATGATCTGTGTCCCACCCACTACAATTCCCATGGTGGGTGGGATGGGAAAATTCTGCCCCTTTTGTCAGAATGTTGACCTTATCATCTTGGAAACCTCTCCGTCACCTCTTAAGTCTTTCAATTCCAGCAGTCCTAACTTTTCTAATCTTTCTTATAATTGACGGTGCTCATCCCTGGTAACACACTTCATTGTGTTTAACATCATAACACAGATTGATTGACTAACTGAGCTTCTGAAATCATGTTCTGTGCATTAGAAAAGAACTTCCTCCCCTTCTCTTGTCTTAAATGGATGACCTTTTACTCTGGCCATAGGCTCTTCCACAAGGGGAAACATCTACCCTGTCAAACCCTTCTGAGAATCCAACATGTCTCAGAGAGGTCACCTTTCATTTTTCTAACTCAATGAGTACAGGTCCAACCTACTCGGCCTCTCCTCTTAAGAAAATCTCTCCACACCTGGGCTCAACTTAGGGAACCTTCTCTGCACTGCCTCCAAAGTAGTGTATCTTTCTGCATTTGGAAACTGATTGCTTCCAGTGGAAGTAAAACTGGGAGAAATGTATCCTGGGGTGACAGAATGTATCCTGGGGTGTCAACCATTATACACTATTGTCAGAAGTCTATAATTGCTATGTCTTCATTTACATTATCCCCTACTTTCATCATCTCGAAGGCCAAAAACACATCCTCTCCCAAATGAATTTTCTCCAATGAAAGCAAATCTAGTTTCTTCCACGTAACCTCAAAAACGTCATCCTTCTCTATCTCCTCTCCATTATGAACAGCACTTTTTAAACAATAACAACATATGATTTATAGCATAATGAAATGGCCTACAGTGTTGCAGATGTGCATTATAAAAAATATAACTCCAAGTCTGATGGGCAACACGACAGCTCAGTGACCATCACTGTTTACTGTACAGATGCATGGATTTGGGCCAGTATGTGTGGGAGTTGTGCATTCCCCCTGTGCTTGCGTGGGTTTTCTCCCACACCCCAAAGATGTGTTCTTAGGCTGGTGTAACAAATTGTCCCTAAATTAGTCTCCCCTCTATCTGGTTTCCAATGTGGAGTGCTGTAAGCGTAGACAAGGCTCATGGGTGGAAGAGAGAATTCACAATATGAAAGCGGAGGCGCGGGCTTGTAGGGCTGAAAGGCCTGTTTCCCATGCTGTGTTGTTCTTTGTTCTAAGTCACATATTAGGTCAGATGACCAAAAGCTTGGTCAAAGAAGTGTCTTACAGGAATCTATGCAGGCAGTTCCAGAGCTTGGAGTCTTGGCAACTGAAACTATAGCAACCAATGAGGGCGCAATCATCATTGGGAATGTACAACAGGCCAAAATGAGAGGATTGCAGGAATCATGGAGGAGTGTGGGTTGGAGAAGATAACGGAGGTAGGGACGGGCCAGGCCTCCGTGGGATTTGGGAAAACAATGTTAAGAGCTTTTAAATCAAGATATTGCTTGACCGGGAACCATTATAGGTCAAAGAGCACAGGGCTGAGAATAAAATTTGAAGAGAAAAGGGTAAGATTTCCAAAGTTGACTAAAGCAGGATCTCTAGCCAACAATTCATGCATTTTCATTTATGCTTCAATATTTCCTCCCATTTTCAGCGGGTCGGGATTGGGAATTTTCATATTCCCAGCTGCTTCTAGGAAGCATTACTTCAGATATTTAGAAATCCACAGCAGCACCTAATCTGGTGGAATGAATGTGCAATTTGGATATTCAAGCTTACATATCTTCCGACTAAAATTTAATATTTTATCAGTAATATCTCCTTTCTGTAAAATCCTTCGACATAGAACCTTATGAAATACCTTCCAAATTCCAAGTATATCAAATCCAAAGTAAGTATATTACTGCCATTAATTATCCATCAGTCATCAAGTAACATTCACAAAAGAATTCAAGTAGCTGTTTTCAAAATGAAATAATAACATTGGTTTATGGTCTGAATACTATTTTGATAAATTACATTTCATAAAACACCCACCAAAGTTTACTCAGACAAAAGAAATATTCAGCACAGTGATTAGCACTGCTGCTTCACAGCAGCAGGGACCCGGATTCATTTCCAGCCTTGGGTCACTGTCTGTGCGGAGTCTGCATATTCTCCCCATGTCTGTGCGGGTTTCTCCGGATGTCCTAGTTTCCTCCCAAACCCCAAGGATTTGCAGGTTAGATTGACTGGTCATGCTAAATCGCCTCTTAGTGTCTCAAGATGTGTAGATTAATGCGTGGGGCTATGGAGTTAGGGAGGGTGGGCCTGGATGCTCTTTCAGAGAGTGGGTGCAGACTTGATGGGCTGAAAGGCCCCCTTCTGCACGTAGGGATTCAGTGAAGGAGGAGGTAAGTAGAAAATCCTGCAGATGCTGGAATTTGGAAAGGAGAATGGAAAAGGCTGGAAAAACTCAGCAGGTCTGGCAGCATCTGGCAGAGTTAATGTTTCGAGTCCATGTGACCCTTCTCCAGAAACCTTCTCAAATAATGATTCACATAGAACATAGAACACTACAGCACAAACAGGCCCTTCGGCCCACAAGTTGTGCCGATCATATCTATACCTACCAGGCCTATCTATAACCCCCTATCCCATTACATCCCATATACTCATCCAGAAGTCTCTTAAAAGACCCCAGCGAGTTCGCCTCTACCACCACTGATGGCAACTGATTCCATTCACTCACCTCTGAAAAACTTACCTCTAACATCTCCTCTGTACTTGCCCCCCAGCATCTTAAATCTGTGTCCTCTCGTAGCGACCATTTCAGCCCTGGGAAATAGCCTCCGAGAATCCATCCTATCTACTCTTCTTAACATCTTATAAACCTCTATCAGATCGCCTCTCAACCTTCGTCTCTCCAGGGAGAAGAGACCTAGCTCTCTCAACCTAAGGCATGCCCCCCAATCCAGGCAACATCCTTGTAAATCTCCTCCGCACCCTTTCAGTAGCTTCCACATCCTTCCTATAGTGAGGCGACCAGAATTGCACACAATACTCCAAGTGGGGTCTGACAAGGGTCTTATAAAGTTGCAGCATTATCTCCCGACTCCTAAACTTAATCCCTCTATTAATGAAGGCCAGTACACCATATGCCTTCTTGACCACATCCTCCACTTGCGAGGCAGATTTAAGAGACCTATGGACCTGGACCCCAAGATCCTTCTGCTCCTCAACACTGCCAAGACTCCTACCCTTGATATTATACTCCTTCATCCCATTGGTCCTGCCAAAATGGAACATCACACATTTATCCACGTTGAAGTCCATCTGCCACTTCGCCCAGTCTTGCATCCTGTCTATGTCTCGCTGCAACTTCAAACGTCCCTCCAGACTATCCACAACACCACCGACTTTCGTATTGTCGGCGAACTTACTAATCCATCCCTCCACTTCCTCATCCAGGCCATTTATGAAAATGACAAACAGCAAGGGTCCTAGAACAGATCCCTGGGGCACTCCAGTGGTGACCGACCTCCATGCAGAAAAAGACCCATCCACAACCACTCTCTGCCTTCTGCCGGCAAGCCAGTTCTGGATCCACAAGGGCAAAGCCCCTTGGATCCCATGCCCTCTCACCTTCTCAAGATTAAATCACAGGTATGTCATTCTCTTCTTAAATAGTGTGGTTTTGGGATTTCTTGAAGAAGTGGCATATTTATTACACAATCCATTTGTAATGGGAGCTAACAAATTTTGTTTCATTAGATGCCAGCACTCTATCCATTTTGCCATGATAAATGGTGCAGATATCCATTGTGTCAATTGTCAGCTGAAAACAAATGAGTTAAGATGGGGAAAGCCATGAGGTGATTTGCTCTGTGACGGTTACCTTGGCAGCAGCTGTGACAGCAGCAGTGGCCGCCACATTCAGTCCGCGCCTTCCAAACTGCACCACAGCTTCGTAGCTCCGATCCTTGGCCTGGCTCAAATAATCATCAATCTCCTGCAAGGAAAAGGAGGAAGAGTGGAAGGAGACATTACCGGTTTAGACAATAGGACACAACGCTGGGAAATGATTCTTATGTGACAGTGTAAAAAATTAAAAGTCTTGATTTTCTTAGGCTTTTAACACACTAAAGAAAGATCTTATTTTGTTTGTTTGGTGGACATCTTGTACTGGTCAGCCTTTCAACAAAGATCAGTTTTTGTTGCCAAAGAATGCACTTTTAGAGACATCATTAGTGAACGACAAAGGATTTACTTACAAGGATCAGCAAGAGCAGCAGCATGTCTGCAGTTAGTTCTGGAATGCTGGCTGGTACGGTACACAGTGGTTAGCACTGCTGCCTCACATGGACCCAGATTCGATTCCTGGCTTGGGTCACTTTGTGTGTGGAGTCTGCACATTCTCCCCATGTCTGCATGGGTTCCCTCCGGGTGCTGTGGCGTCCTCCCACAGTCCGAAAGACGTGCCAGTTAGGGCATTGGCCATGCTAAATTTTCTCTCAGTCTACCCAAACATGTGTTCAGAGTGTGGCAACCAGGGGATTTTCATCACAATTTCATTGCAGTGTTAATGTAAGCCTTACTTGTGACACTAATAAATAAGCTTTAGACTTTAAATTGCTTCCTGCCTAATAAGAGAACGCCTCCCCCTGGGAGTGATTCTCCACTCTGAGTCCTGATTGGTCACCCAGGCCAGGTGACCCTTACTCTGCTGTGTTGCCCTTAAAGGGATAATCACCACATGGATCATTTCTGTAGGAAGGTTCAGGTGAGTGACTCTTTGATACATCCAACCTGCTTGAGGCACCATCCAATTCACAGACAGATTTGAGGCCCAATTCTCCTCACAGATGAAAACTGAATGCTCCAAATTGTTGTTTTATTCGATGCATTCTGAATAGGAACATGAAACTGTTTACCCCATCAGTGGAATTTGTTGCCTTCCAGAATCTTATACCATCATGGAGATAAATGAAAATGTCATGAAGTTACCAGGAAACATTGCTATGATAACACTCAGTCAGTCACAAGGGAGTTGCAACAGGCACCTGGCATGTTATGTTATAGGACATCAGGTGCTGTGATCCAAGTCACACTTCTAAGAACTTTAACTTAGACCTGAATATTTGGCACAGGGTTCGGTATGAGTGGGGACAGTGCTTGTTCCAGGCTGATCACTGGGTGAAAACCTACCTCTCCTTGTAGAGAAAGTTGACTGGTTTATTCAATAGTTTTCCTATAACCATTCTCAATATCTTGACAATTTTGTGCTAATGCTGCTAATTTTAGGTTTGGCAGCCTAAAGTAAACATAACTCTTTAACTCTCAGCATCTGTCAACAAGCTGGATTGATATCTGGTGCATCTATGATATCTTTTAACCTTGCCTTACCTGGCCTTGAGCCATCGAGTTGAGAATAGATACTAAACAGGAGTGGTGAAGTAAACTCTGTACTACTACTCTGTACATGGGGCTGCCACGATGTTTTCCTTGTTATATTTTGTGGATGGAGAAAGAACGGCTACAACAATAATTTAACAATAATAATAATAATTTAATAATGGCAATAGTGGCTTTAAAATGGCTTTTCTGGCTGAGAGTTAAACATGCTGGGATTTTTGGCCAACTTACAGATTAAAATCAGATGCCAGTCGTAAAGTTGTTCTGGCCTGGGAGCTGTGATCTGAAGGTAAGGTGAGTTGTTTACATTAACTAAGATAGCGTGGCTTCAATTTTCATGACTGTAATGCATAGTATATATCAAATGAACTAAGTGTAATGGCATTGTCCCAAAGTAATTTCACTGGATGTTCAAGCCAAGTGATTGGTTTCTGGTTACACAGTTGGATAGATAACAGAGAATCTTCTGGAAGCGAGTGGCTAGGCTTGTATCCACTCAGGTTTAGAAGAATAAGAAGTGACTTGACTGACAGATGTAAGATCCTTAGGGACACTGACAGGATGAATGTGGAGAGAATAGTTCTGTTATGGAAGAATTTAGAATTCAGGGCCACTGTTTAAGATAGAGATGAGAGAAATATTTCCTCTAAGAGGGTTACGAGTCAATGGAATTATCTTTCTCAAAAGGTGGTGGAAGCAGAATCTTCAAATATTTTTAAGGCAGTAGACAGATTTGTGATTATTTGGGGGAGGAGGTGGGGTATTGAAAGGATATCGGGGAGGTGGATAGGAATGTGGGATTGAGGTCTGTGGGTTATGAAGTCCTAGACTTCCTAACACACAAACCATAATTCATAAGGATGGGCAACAACACACCCTCCATAATCATCCTCAACTCAGTTTTCTGGGTAGAACTGAGAAATAAGGAGGAAATCACTTTGATAGGGTTGTACTATAAGCCCCCAATTGAAATTGAGTAGTAAATATGTAAGGAGATTACAGATAGCTCCAAGAAAAATAGGGTGTTAATGGTAGGGGACTTTAACTTTCCCAACATTGAGTGGACAGCTATAGTATTAGAGGGTTGGATGGTGAGAAATTTGTTGAGTGTATTCAGGAGGAATTTCTCATTCAGTATGAAGATGGCTGAACTAGGAGCTGCTTCTCTGGCAGATGGCAGTTGTTCTCTGCTTTTGTCCCACTGCCCCCCTCCTTTTATACCCGTGATGCTATAATAGAATTGGTCATAGGTTGCCAAACCATCAGATTTAAATTTAATAGGTTCTTGGTATCTAAGTGCCGAATTCAAGTTGATCAGCTAAATTCAAGAATTCAAAAAGCCTGAAAGCGTGTTGTCTTGGTAACATTACTCCTTGGCCTTCCAATACAAATATTTAATTTTGGACATTCTATATGAACTTGCATTTTCTCTTAACTTTCTGAGCAAAGAGAAACCAGCACCTTTTAAAGGGACAATGCAAAACTTTCTCCCTAGCAGTTTACAATTTGACGAACAAAAATATACAATTACTCTACTCAACTTTGCACCCATAGAAAGCATTCTTTTGGCTGCATCACAGCACGGTATGGCTCCTACTCTGTCCAAGACTGCCAAAAACTACAAAAGGTTGTGAATGTAGCCCAATCCATCTTGCAAATCAGCCTCCTATATACTGATTCTGTCTATACTTCCCACTGCCTCGGAAAAGCAGCCAATATAATCAAGGACCTCATGCACCCCAGACATTCTCTCTTCCACGTTCTTCCATTGGGAATAAGATACAAAAGTCTGATGAGTCAGTACAACTGACTCAAAAACAGCTTTTTCCCAGCTGCCATCAGACTTTTGAATAGCCTTACTTCACATTAAGTTGATCTTTCTCTACACTCTAGCTGTAACTTTAATATTACATTCTGCACTCTCTCCTTTCCTTCTCTATGTATGGTATTCATTGTCTGTATAGTACAAGAAACAATACTTTTCACTGTATACTAATACATGTGATGATAATAAATCAAATCAAAATCATACAACCAGATCTTGTTGAATGGGAGAGTAGGGTTAAAGGCCCTGAGTGGCCTACCCCAACTCCTAATTTGTATGCTCATATGTAATAGAAGTATTAAACCTACCAGTTCAATACAATGAAGGATATTGGGATCTAAGTTGATATTGTTGCTTCTGTTTCTGAAACCAGCATGACCTGCAAGGGCATTCAGATCTCTGACAAATCGATCGGGGCTTTTCTCTAGGTGGCCACGCTGACTCCTGCATCCATTTCTAATCTGGTTGCCGAAACACATACATAACACCAAGTTGAATAACATCTTGGGATCCTGTTCAGCACAGAGCTGTGGCTTGAGTCATTTATTTATCAACAAGTTTGGTATTTTATCTTCAGGATATTGTCATGTAGTTTAAGACTGAAAGCAAATGGGTCAATTAATATTTCCCTCCTGTGCTTTCAGTTTACTAAGCAGACTATGGAAAAAGGGCACTTTACTATATTCATGGTAATATCTCCTTGTGCTTACAGTGTTGCCTGGTTTCTGTATTTGATTTAAGTGTGAACAAATATTGTAACAATCTGGCCTGATGTGCTGTTATTTATGTTTGAATTTATAAGAAAAGCAGTGGGAATCCTACCTAAATTTCACCTGACTGAACCCTTCACAAAGGTCAAGACAATAGAACATTCTCGTTGGCGGAAAGATCAAGAACCAGAGGACTCCAATTGAAGGTGTTTGGCAAAAGAAGCACCGGTGACATTAGGAAAGATCTTTTTTATACAGCGAGTGTTTAGGAGCTGGAATGCACTGTCTGAGAGTGAGAGAACCGAGACCCTTCAAAAGAGAACTGGATATCCATAAAAATAAACTCAGGATTATGGGGAGAAGACGGGGAGCGGGATTGAGTGTGTTAATCTGACGGAGAGCTGACACAGACACAATAGGCCCAATGGCCTCCTTCAGTGCAGTAACCGTTCTAGGATCCTAAGATAATTAGAGTTTAAGGGTACCCAGGCATATAATAACCAGAAATGAAGTTACGTTGCAAACTTTCTCACCTGCTCTTTAGAAGAGAGAGTTGGGTGCACAAACTTCCTGTAGAGAACGCTGGAGCCTTTTGTGTAAGGGGAGAGCAGCCAAATAACAAAAGCAATTTTCAGCTCATAATAAAATGGAAACCTGCGGGGACAAGCAGAGAAACGTCTGTGATTATACACTTCAAATACTGCCAGGCCAACTATATATATATCACAAGACAGAAGAAGATAATAAGCGATTCTCATGCATAATTACACAGTCACATAAACCTTAATGTTCTTCACTCACACACACATATTCACATGGGTGAGTTTTAACCCTGAGTGGGTTTTAAGTGGACAAGAGACATGGTGGGCGAATCTTGTTGAAATTCATTGGAATAAAAATTAAAACCAATAGCGTGGAAGCTATTGAAAGGGTGCAGAGGAGATTTACAAGGATGTTGCCTGGATTGGGAGGCATGCCTTATGAAGACAGGTTGAGGGAGCTGGGACTGTTCTCCCTGGAGAGACGAAGGTTGAGAGGCAACCTGATAGAGGTTTACAAGATGTTGAGAGGAATAGATAGGGTGGACTCTCAGAGACTATTTCCCAGGGCTGAAATGGTCGCAACGAGAGGGCACAGATTTAAGGTGCAGGGAAGCGAGTACAGAGGGGATGCTAGGGGAAAGTTTTTCATTCAGAGGGTGGTGAGTGAATGGAATCGGCTGCCGTCGGTGGTGGTCAAGGCGAACTCGCTGGGGTCTTTTAAAAGACTTCTGGATGAGTATATGGGATCCAATGGGATTGGGGGTTATAGATAGGTCTATGGCTGGGTAGGTTTTGATGTGTTCGGCACAACTTGTGGGCCGAAGGGCCTGTTTGTGCTGTAGTGTTCTATGTTCTAAAGCTGTAAAGTTTGGACCAAAAACATGCAAGAGATAGGCAAAAACAATGGGTGAAATCTTCCCAAAAAATGGCAGTGTTTCGGTGTGAGAAGCGGAGTGTTTCTCACCGACAGTGCTGGCATGTTTTGGTCTGAATCTTACAGCTCATTAGTGTTCCAATGAGTTTTGCACGATTCACCCGCCATGTATCGATTTAGCTGCATCAAGCTGAGGAGCTTCTCAGCACTCCCCAGAACCTGTTCCACAATGGTTGCCTGCACCACACTTCATAGAGGGGATCTTCACCAGACTGCCTGCTGGAGTGGCACAGAAATGGGAAACCCTATAGCCCCGCTTCAGGGAACAGCTGGATATCATGGTGATCATCCCTGCCGGGAATACAACGGCAGCCCTGGGGAGACATCTAAACGTGGCTGAGGCAGATTAAGAAACCGTAGGCACTTAGTGAGCACAGGTGAATGTAGATACTATTGCAAATAGGCCACCATTTTGTTCTGAATGTTTTGTATTAAATACCATCAAGCTTGGTGGGGAATCACCACTCTCAGCGTGTGCCTCCTTCCTGTGGAGTGTGAGAATAGTAGGGCCATGTCCCTCTCACCCTCTTGCTACCGCACCCCCGCCCCTCCAAACTAAGAAAGGACAATAATTTGGTTGCAATTTGGACATGAACCCAAGAAGCAGGACATGGAACACGCTGCCTTCACAATCCTTCTAAAGGAAGGGCACACTGACATAAAGGAAAGATAAGGAGTTCAAGTGCTCCTCCCAACCCCTCCTCCCTGAAATGGCAATTCTGGGACCCCCCCCCCCCTCAGCCTCACCACCTGCGCACCCTTCCCAGCCCCGCCCCCTACATCCCTCCAGCACCCACCCTCCTAACCCCATCACTTCCTCTGAGTATTCTTTGATGCCCCTGAGCAGTGTACATCACAGAAGGCATTGGCTACTTGGGGGCTCATCTCTGAAATCCCTCTTGAAGGTGGAGATGCCAGCTTCGCACTTCTATGGAGCTGCTGTAAATGGTGCTGGTATGACACCACTCTGATACCCACTGAACATCTAGTGAGGGGGCAAGTCCTGGAGAGAGTGCTCGCTAATGGTTACTGTCTGTACAGAGACTGCACGTTCTCCCCATGTCTGCATGGGTTTCCTTTGGGTGCTCCAGTTTTCTTCCACAGTCCAAAGTTGTGTAGGTTAGGCTGATTGTCTTAATAAATTGCCCCTTAGTGTCCCAAAATGTGTAGGTTAGGGGGATTAGCCAGGTGAATATGTGGCGCCTAGGTAAGATGCTCTGTTAGAGAGATAGGGCATTCTCAATGAGCCAGATGACTGTCCTCTGCACTGTAGGGAATTCTAAGATAATTACATGTAAATATATTAAAATGAACTTGCTGCAGTCTCATATCATTCCACCGATGTGGGGCCTGGAAGATTGGAACTTGGAAATTCACTACACAAATTGTGCTCTCGAGATTTTGATTGCGTGCCCATTCCCACAGAGGGAGAGTGTTGGCTCAAAATCACCCCCAACATTTCCAGAGGGGGCTGGATAGAATAGACAGGGAAAAGCTGTCCGCGCTCAGAAAAGAATCAAGAACAAGATGACCCAGATTTTAAATGATTTGCAGAAGAAGCAAATGTGATGCAAGAAAAAGCTTTTTCACACAGCGAGTGCTTTGGGTCTAGAATGCACTGTTTGCAAGTTTGGTGGAGACAGATTCAACTGAGACATTCAAGAGGGTTTAGAAGTTTACTTGAATGGAAACAATGTGAGGGCTTTGGGGAATAGGCAGGAGAATGGCACTAAGTCACAATGCTCGTTTGGAAAGCTGATGTAGACATGATGGGCCAAATAGCCTCCTTCTGCACCCTAACATGCCCCACTGCTGCTGCCAGCGAAGAATTTGTCTCCAATCACTGGAGTGGTCTGTTAGCACAGATTTTCAAAACATAAATACTTTGATTAAACTGAGGGTATTTATTTTGGTGAAATAACAGGGTGCATTCATAAAGGAAATGTAGTCCAGGACCCTGTACATTCTGCTGAATTATAAGTATGTGTATATTAATGGAAGTTGGCAACCTAAAGTTTCAAGTTTATTTATTATTGTCACAAGTAGGCTGACATTAACACCACAATGATGTTACTGTGAAAATCCCCTAGTTGCCACACTCTGGCACCTGTTCGGGTACACTGAGGGAGAATTTAGCATGGCCAATGCACCTAACCAGCATGTCTTTCAGACTGTGGGAGGAAACCGGAGCACTGGGATTAAACCCACGCAGACACAGCGGGAACGTGCAGACTCTGCACAGACAGTGACCCACGCTGAGAATCAAACCTGGGTTCCTAGCGCTGGGAAACAGCAGTGCTAATCACTGTGCCACATGGTAGAAAGTTGGTTAAAGGACAGATATACCAAGTGGTAATAGATGGGGGTGTTTTTTCATTCTGACAGTATATAAACGTTATGGTGCCCTGGGGTCAGTTGGAACTGTTTATAGATAAATAAACTGAATTTGGCATCAGGGCACAACATCAACATTTGCAGATGGCAAATCCAGGAGACTTAGTTAACTGTGAAGATGACTGCAAGCAAAATCTGGAAGTGACTAGAGTGAGTTGGTGGATGACAGTTGGTGCAGTTAAAAACACGGAGAAATGTTAGGAATGTCTTTTAGAAAGAAGGGAAGAAAAATTTATACAAAACGAAGAGCAAAGAGACTCTCTCAGACATATATATTTTTAAAGTTAGGATGACAAATTTTTACAGCCATTAAAAAGAAACCTCTACGGTTATATGTTTTAATAATGGTATCAAATAGCTCAGTTGGTGCAGAACGCAATGCAGAAGAACCAACAGTTTCCATTTCAAGTGGGAAATCAAGGAATATGGGCATAGGGCAGGATAGTGAGCCATGATCTTATTGAATGGTGGAGCTGGTTCGCGAACTCATATGACTCCTCCTGTTTCTTATTCTCGTATTAAGTGTGGTTAAGAATTGATTTCAAGAAAAAAATTCGATATCGTTCTTGGGACCAAAAGACCAAAAAACTTAAATACACTGGATTACATTTACAAAGTTAAAGGATTAAGTCTTTTAATCATTTCAGCAGAAAATTTCTATTCAGTTCGACTTACAAATAAATCTCCTTTTTAGGCAACAGACCTTATAGATACTTCCTCAATAAAAAAAAATCCAATAATGTTACTACAAAGCATCCACTGTTATTGTGTGTGAAGTATTTCACAGGGCTTCATTCTCCCTCTCACTTGCTAATGGAAATCCAAGGCTTTAAATAAAGCCCTGTTTTCTGGACCAAACAGGGGTGTCTCAGGGGTTTCTGGTGATGGTTCATTTTGCTTCATTCACAGCTGTCTCTCAGCAGAACACACAGCAACTTCTTGAATGGCCATTCCTCTAGCACAGCTTTCAATCTTTCCTTAGTATGGTTTTCACTTTCATCTTTAAACTCTTTGTTCTCATCCCTCTTTGGTATTTAACTTTCCCAGAATATAAAAACCTTTAATGTTTTCCCAATGGCCACTACTTTCAGGTAATATAAACTTTGCCTTATTTATTTATGATCCTTGCTAATTGTAAATCTTTTTATTTCACTTTTATATTCAACAATTAAAAATCCAAGTCTTTCCAAGGTAGAAATGTTAATTCCTGGGGGACATAGATTTAAACTAAAAGGGGAAAAGACCAAAGCAGATGTGAGAGGCAAGTTTTTTACACTGAGGGTGTTAAGTGACAGGCACTGCCAGAGGAAGTAATAGAAGCAGATACAATAACAAAGTTTAAGAGACATCTTGACATTAGTAGACAAGGAATAGAGGAATGCAGAGCATGTAGAGGCAAAAGCTTTTTAGTTTAGAATGGCATCATGTGTTGGTGCAGGCTTGGTAAGCCAAAGGGCCTGTTCCTGCAATGTACTGTTTTTGTTCTTTATCTCCTAATGCAAATTTCTATCCAGGTTAGATTTACTTGAAACCTATCTTAGCTTGGTCACCTCCACTTCAAATGTCTGCTCTTACACTTAGCCATTTTGATGATTTAAACCTTTCAGCCTAACTGTTTTGAGCTTAATTCAATTAGTAACTCACACACATACATGCAAACAAACACACACAAACAAACACACCCCCCCACAAGCCTGCTTCACAATGCAACACCACAGTAATATTGAAAACAAAATGATATTTTCTTCACATATATATAAAAAAAATCCAATGAATATGAGAAAAATATTGCGTCTCTTGCCAACGCAAGATATCTGGACAAGATGGCCGTGTTACCCAATTGTCATATGCAATAGTTCAGACATGTGCAAAAATCCAATTTCATATAGAACATAGAACACTACAGCACAAACAGGCCCTTCAGCCCACAAGTTGTGCCGATCATATCTATACTTAACAGGCCATAGACCTATCTGTAACTCCCAATCCCATTAAATCCCATGTACTCATCCAGAAGTCTCTTAAAAGACCCCAGCGAGTTCGCCTCTACCACCACTGACGGCAACCAATTCATCACGCATGTTAGGCTGGCAGAGCAATGAATCTTGACATCAATTTCAGAAAATTTAATCCTCCACGCGGGGAAAGAAAATGCTTTCCCTTTCTTGGGACATCTCTACCCCTGAGGTCAGGGCTGTGTGTCAGGTGCAGAAAGCCCCCGGAAAGGCTGCAGCCAAGAAAAAATGATGTTAATTTTGCGGCTGAAGGGTAGAGCATGCTCTGAGGTAGATCGAGGTGGGGGAATTTCAGATGGAGAAGCTGAAACAATGGACCATGTTAGAGTCACGTGCGATTATATTGGGCGGGATTTTCCAACCTCATGTCCCAAGGCTGGAAGTTCCTGCCCGAGATCAACGGACCTTTAACTGGTCCATTGAATTTTTTTCCGTTACAATTCTCCTGGTGTCAGGACAAGAGAATCTCACCCATATTTATACATCAACATTCCTTTAACAGTTAATATTACATTAAATGTCCAGTTTATTATTTCCCTTTCCCAATCTGTACAAGAAGAAGTTTCTCATTGGAAAATGAGATGGGACTGATGTATGGGGAGAGATTGATGAGGTTAGGATTGTTTTAGCTGGAATTCAGGTGCTTGAGAGGGGCATTTCACAGATTTATAAAATTCTAACAGGACTAGACAGGGTAGGTGCAGGGAGAATGTTCCTGATGGTAGAGGTAATCCAGAACCAGGGGTCACAGTCTGAGGATTCAGGGTAGATCATTTAGGATGGAGATGAGGAGACATTTCTTCACCTGAAGAGCCTGTGGAATTCATTATCACAGATAGTAGCTGATGCCAAAACATTGAATGTATTAAAGAGGCAGCTGGATATAACACTTGGGATGAATGGGATCAAAGTAATGGGGAAAAAACAGGATTAGGCTATTGAGTTGGACAATCAGCCATGATTGTGATGAAAGGCAGAGCAGGATTGAAAGGCTAAATGGCCTCCTCCTGCTCCGATCTTCTATGTTTCTATGTTAAAAGAAATGCACACTTCCTAGTTTAGGGACCACAGCACTGCCCTTTACTCCTAAATCTCACCCAGGGTAAAACACTAGAACTGCACTTACACAGAAACAAATGCAGTCTCAGCAAAGTCAGAGTTGGTGCCGGGGTTTTGTAGTTAGTGCAACCATGAGCAGGGGAGAGGTCTCACCACTCGTACATGATCCACAATTTGATATATGTCGACAATCTGCGCTGGGCCACCATTAAATAATAACAATAACACAATCTGCCTTACCAGGAGAGAAATAGATCTGTGAAGGTTTCTGCTGTGGTGAACAGTGCAAATATGATCCAGTACATCATCCATTTTACCTAGTTTGTCAAGACAAATATAAATCAAGGTTTGATTAAACAACATCCTGCCAAAGACATGAATGCAAAATAGAAATTGCCGCTACAGACTGATCTTAATTATAACACACGTTTCCCATGGCTTTTCTGAATTCGGTCATGGGAAGGGGTGTTGTTAGCTTAGTTATTATCCATTTCTAACAGTCCTTGGAAAGGTGTGGTGAGCTGCCTTATAAACTGCTGCAGTCCATGTGATAAAGCTGCTTCTACAGTGCTGCAAGAGAGCCACACTGAAGGAACGGTGATATATTTCCAAGTCAGAATAGTGAGTGACTTGAAGGGAAACTTGCAGGTAGTGATGTCCCCAAATATCTGCTGACCTTGTCCTTCTAGGAGGGACAGATGGTTGGTTTGGGGGAGATTTAAATATGGTTCTGCAAAATTTTACTTCATATTAAACAGTGTTATACATCCTTTCAGATTTATCACCAGTTGACAATCTCACCATAGAAGCTGATTCTTTTTTTCATTCATCCAGGAGCAGGTTTGGTCACTTTTTACTTGTAATAGAAACAACAGCTGTAGTTCTAAATGAAACAAGGGTGAATTGGAGTGCATTTACAGTTCTTCTTATCAGGTTCTGACTTGAAGAGAAACTTCAAGTTTTTTTTAATTCATTCGTGGGACACGGGCGTCGCTGGCTGGCCAGCATTTATTGCCCATCCCTAGTTGCCCTTGAGAAGCTGGTGGTGAGCTGCTTTCTTCAATCGCTGAAATCCACATATTGTGGGTTGAACAGCAATGGCATTAGGGAGGGAATTCCAGGATTTTGATCCAGTGATTGAAAATTGATGCTAACTTACTGTTTTCTCAATGTTCCCAATCTTAATTCATTTCAACTGTAGGTAAACTACTGTAAAAGTAAGTCTCCATATCTGAATATCAGATATATTGAGGGAAACAATTACAATTGCTGATAGAGATATTTTGCTGCAATTGTACAGGGCGTTGGTGAGGCTACGTCTGGAATATTGTGTGCAGTTTTAGACATAGAACATACAACATTACAGCGCAGAACAGGCCCTTCAGCCTTCGATGTTGCGCCGACCAATTAGGAACAAGCAGTGACCCTCTAACCTAAACCATTCCCTTTTCATCCATAAACTTATCTACTAATCTCTTAAACGCCACCAAACTTGGCGCATCTACAACTGACGCAGGCAAGGCATTCCATACCCTTACCACCTTCTGGGTAAAGAACCTACCTCTGACATCTGTCCTAAAACCACCACCCCTTAATTTAAAGCTATGTCCCCTCGTGCTAGCTTTCTCCATCCTAGGAAAAAGGCTATCACTGTCCACCCTATCTAAACCTCTAATCATCTTATATGTTTCAATAAGGTCTCCTCTTAGCCGCCTTCTTTCTAACGAAAACAACCTCAAATCCCTCAGCCTCTCTTCATAAGACCTGCCCTCCATACCAGGCAACATCCTGGTAAACCTCCTCTGTACCCTCTCCAATGCCTCCACATCTTTCTTATAATGTGGGGACCAGAACTGTACACAATACTCCAAGTGCGGCCGCACTAGAGTTTTGTACAGTTGCAACATGACGTTGCGGCTCCGAAATTCAATCCCCCTACCAATAAAAGCTAAGACTCCGTATGCCTTCTTAACAACCTTATCGACTTGATTGCCAACTTTCAGGGATCTATGCACATATACACCAAGATCCCTCTGTTCATCAACACTATTAAGAGTCCTACCATTAGCCCTATACTCTACACATTTGTTATTCCTGCCAAAGTGAATTACCTCACACTTTTCCACATTAAACTCCATTTGCCACCTCTCGGCCCAGCTCTGCAACTTGTCCAAGTCTCTCTGCAAACTATAACACCCCTCTTCACTATCTACCACTCCTCCGACTTTGGTGTCATCCACAAATTTACTAATCCATCCTTCAATACCCTCATCCAGATCATTTATAAAAATTACAAACAGCAGGGGCCCCAAAACAGACCCCTGAGGTACACCACTTGTCACCGAACTCCAAGATGAATATCTCCCATCAACCACCACCCTCTGTCTTCTATCTGCTAGCCAATTCCTAACCCAATTAGCTAAATCACCCTCTATCCCATACATCTGCATTTTCTGCAGAAGTCTTCCATGGGCCACCTTATCAAACGCCTTACTAAAGTCCATATATACCACATCAACCGCCTTACCCCCATCCACCTCTTTGGTCACTTTTTCAAAAAACTCAATGAGGTTAGTAAGGCACGACCTACCCTTCACAAAACCATGCTGACTATCCCCAATCAATTCATTTCTCTCTAAATAACTATAAATCCTATCCCTAATAATTCTCTCCAATACTTTGCCCACAACAGAAGTAAGACTCACCGGCCTATAATTCCCCGGAAAGTCTCTCTTCCCCTTCTTGAACAATGGGACCACATTCGCTATCCTCCAGTCTTCCGGCACTATACCCGTAACCAACGACGACCTGAAGATCAGAGCCAGAGGCTCTGCAATCTCCTCTCTCGCCTCCCAGAGAATCCTAGGGTAAATCCCGTCCGGCCCAGGGGACTTATCTAACTTCAAACCCTCAAGAATATCTAGCACATCCTCCTTATCTACTTCAATACTTTCCAGTTTGCAACCCTGTATCCCAGTGTTCTCCACAACTACATTTACATCTCCCTGCGTGAATACCGAAGAGAAATATTTGTTCAGTGCCTCTCCAATCTCTTCAGGCTCCACGCACAACTTCCCACTGCTGTCTATGACTGGCCCTAATCTTGCCCTAACCAATCTTCTATTCTTAACATATCTAAAGAAAGCTTTAGGATTCTCCTTGATCCTATCAGCCAAAGTCTTCTCGTGTCCCCTTTTAGCTCTCCTCAACTCACTCTTTAGCTCCCTCCTGGCTAATCTATAGCTATCCATTGCACTAACTGAGCCTTCAAGCCTCATCCTGACATAAGCCTCTTTTTTCCTTTTAACCAGCGAATTAACTTTTTTAGTACACCATGGTTCCCTTACTCGACCATTTCCTCCTTGCCTGACAGGGACATACTTATCAAGGACTCGCAGCAGCTGCTTCTTGAATAAGCTCCACATTTCAGATGTTCCCAGTCCCTGTAGTTTCCTAGTCCAACCTATGCACCCTAATTCCCTCCTTATGGCCTCATAATTACCATTCCCCCAGCTATAACTACTGCCCCCAGCTTCATGCCTATCCCTATCCATCACTAAGGTGAACGTAACCGAATTGTGGTCACTATCACCAAAATGTTCACCAACTTCCAAGCCTAACACCTGGTCTGGCTCATTGCCCAGCACCAAATCCAATGTAGCCTCACCTCTAGTTGGCCTATCTACATACTGAGTCAAAAAACCTTCCTGCACACTTTGTACAAAAACTGACCCCTCTAACGAGCTAGAGCTATAGCTATTCCAATCAATATTAGTAAAGTTAAAGTCCCCCATAACAATTACCCTATTACTTTCACTCCTGTCCAGGATCGACTTTGCAATCCTTTCCTCTACCTCTCTAGAACTTTTAGGAGGTCTATAAAAGACTCCCAACAGGGTGACCTCTCCTCTCCTGTTTCTAACCTCAGCCCATACTACCTCAACAGACAAGTCCTCATCAAACTTCCTTTCTGTCACCGTGATACAGACTTTAACTAATAATGCCACTCCTCCCCCGCTACTACCTCCTTCTCTACTCCGACTGAAGCATTTGAACCCCGGAATCTGCAACAACCATTCCTGTCCCTGCTCTATCCATGTTGTTCAAGAAGGGGAAGAGAGACCTTCCAGGGAATTATAGGCCAGTCAGTCTTACTTCTGTGGTGGGCAAAGTGTTGGAGAGAATAATTAGGGATAGGATTTATAGTTATTTAGAGAGTAATGAATTGATTGGAGATAGTCAGCATGGTTTTGTGAAGGGTAGGTCGTGCCTTACTAACCTCATTGAGTTTTTTGAAAAAGTGACTAAGGAGGTGGATGGGGGTAAGGCGGTTGATGTGGTATATATGGACTTTAGTAAGGCGTTTGATAAGGTGGCCCATGGAAGACTTCTGCAGAAAATGCAGATGTATGGGATAGAGGGTGATTTAGCTAATTGGGTTAGGAATTGGCTAGCAGATAGAAGACAGAGGGTGGTGGTTGATGGGAGATATTCATCTTGGAGTTCGGTGACAAGTGGTGTACCTCAGGGGTCTGTTTTGGGGCCCTGCTGTTTGTAATTTTTATAAATGATCTGGATGAGGGTATTGAAGGATGGATTAGTAAATTTGCAGATGACACTAAAGTCGGTGGAGTGGTAGATAGTGAAGAGGGGTGTTATAGTTTGCTGAGGGACTTGGACAAGTTGCAGAGCTGGGCCGAGAGGTGGCAAATGGAGTTTAATGTGGAAAAGTGTGAGGTAATGCACTATGGCAGAAATAATAAATGTGTAGAGTATAGGGCAAATGGTAGGATTCTTAGTAGTCTAGATGAACAGAGGGATCTTGGTGTGTATGTGCATAGATCCCTGAAAGTAGGCAGTCAGGTCGAGAAGGTTGTTAGGAAGGCATATGGAGTCTTGGCTTTTATTGGTAGAGGGATTGAATTTCGGAGCCGCAACGTCATGTTGCAACTGTACAAAACTCTAGTGCGGCCGCACTTGGAGTATTGTGTGCAGTTCTGGTCCCCACATTATAAGAAAGATGTGGAGGCATTGGAGAGGGTACAGAGGAGGTTTACCAGGATGTTGCCTGGTATGGAGGGCAGGTCTTATGAGGAGAGGCTGAGGGATTTGAGGTTGTTTTCGTTAGAAAGGAGGAGGCTAAGAGGGGACCTGATCGAAACATATAAGATGATTAGAGGTTTAGATAGGGTGGACAGTGATAGCCTTTTTCCTAGGATGGAGAAAGCTAGCACGAGGGGACACAGCTTTAAATTAAGGGGTGATAGTTATAGGACGGATATCAGAGGTAGGTTCTTTACCCAAAGGGTGGTTCGGGAGTGGAATGCCCTGCCTGCAGCAGTTGTAGATGCGCCAAGTTTGGTGGCGTTTAAGAGGTTAGTTGATAAGTATATGGAAGAGAAGGGAATGGTTTAGTTTGGAGGGGCATTGCTTTTTATATTGGTCGGCGCAACATCGAAGGCCGAAGGGCCTGTTCTGTGCTGTAATGTTCTATGTTCTATGTTCTATGTCTCTGAAATGGCCACAACATCGAAGTTCCAGGTACTGGTCCAAGCTGCAAGTTCCTCCACCTTATTGCGAATACTTCTTGCATTAAAGTATACGCATTTCAATCCATGCTCTACTCCACCCGTACGCTGCTGTGTTTTACAGATCTCATCTATGACCCCCCTGTTCTCGTCCCTCTTAACATCCAAACTACTCAGGATCCCACACCCCCCTCTGAATCAGTTTAAAGCCCCCTGCATAGCCTTTGCAAATTTTCCCCCCAAGATATTGGTTCCCCTCTGGTTCAGGTGTAGACCATCTCTCTTGTAGAGGTCCCACCTATCCCGGAATGAGTCCCAATTGTTCAGGAACCTGAACCCCTCCCTCCTGCACCATCCCCGCAGCCACGAGTTCAAACATTCCCTCTCTCTGTTCTTCTCTAAACTATCCCGTGGCACAGGCAAGAGTCCAGAGATAACCACTCTGTCTGTTTTGGCCCTAAGCTTCCACCCCAACTCCATAAATTTCTGCTTAATATCCCCTTCCCTTGTCCTACCTACATCATGAGTCCCTACATGAACTATGACTTGGGGCTATGGTTAAAACTATGGTTTTGGTGTCCTTACCTGAGGAAGGATGTCCTTTCTACAAAACAGTACAGCAGAGGTTTACCAGGCTAATTCCTAGGATGGCAGGTCTGTCATATGAGGAGGACTAAGTCAGTTAGGATTATATTTACTGGAATTTAGAAGAGTGAGAGAGGGCCTCATAGAAACTATAAATTCAAACAAGATTAGGCTCAGGTAGATTCAGAAAGAATGTTCCCAATGATGCAGGAATCCAGAACTAGGGGTCATAGTTTGAGGATAAGGGGTGAAGAGAGGTGAGGAGAAATTTCTTCACCCAGAAGGTAATGAATGTATGTAATTCACTGCCTCAGAAAGTAGCTGAGGCCAAAATATTGTCTGATTTCAGGAAGAAATTAGATATAGCTCTTGAGGCTAAAGGGATCAAGGGATATGGGGGAAAGAGGTGATCAGGATATTGAAATTGGATGATCAGCCATGGTCAAGATGAATGGCGGAGTAGGCTCGAAGGGCCAAATGGCCTACTCCTGCTTCTAATTTCAACGTTTCAAGGGTTTGGACCTGGGACTAAGGATTGTGCTGGAAGCATGGATAAGTAATGTTCCCCGCTGCACAGGCTAAAGGGAAATTTTGTCATAGTTTCCTGGCCCAACTTCGTCAGTTATATATCCAAGGGTTTACCGTCATAGTCCATGGCTTTTGATTGTGCACACATTTTTAAAATGCACCCAGCATCACTGACCCAGCATTCAAGAAAGAAGATGAATCTTCTAAAACAGAAGATGGACCTTCTGGAAAAGATGGATTTCCAGAAATCCCAAACTCTCACCCTGCCTTCTCACCGAATGGCAGCATTAAATATTGAACAACCATATTGTAGATAACAGTCACTCAGGTTAACTTGATGTCAGTAAGTGAATGAAGTATGACTGTGTCAGTTAAAGCATTCTTAACTTGACAGTTCTAATCCACTTCTTTCATCTCCCAAAGGACCTTCAAGCATCCAGCAGGAGGGAATGCATGTAGAGGATGATGGCTGGCCCATCCTGAGTGTACACCACCACATGAGAATCATGCAGGCTTCAGTGGAACCGGCAAGGCAGACTGGTGGCTTTTCACTTGGGGACTCACAGGTCACAAGTCAGCAAGAGTGAGGGCCGATGATGGAGACACGGTCAGCAGTGGAGAGAACAGGACGCTTTAGGCTCTGCTGAGCTACCCAGATGCTGAAGCCCAGGGTTGCCAATGAAAGCGGATATGTCTGGAGTAGCAGCAGAGAATTTGTGATGAACTGGTAGGTGTTCCTGCGACACTGTGCAGAGAGGTTTGAGGAACCACTCTGAGGCATGGATAGCAGGTCTTTGCCAAGGTGTCTACTTCCATAGAAAGCATAGCTATCTGTGTGGACCATCAAATGAGGCAGTCAAATACAAGCACACAACCATCACCAGTCGCCTGCACACTATGAATAGTAGCTCAACTATGACAACTGATAACCAACCATGACCATTCATTGATTTGCAGTTAAGGATCCTCCAGCTCATTGCTGTCAGGGAAGTATGGCGGGGCCTTGAGAGAGATGACGGTAAAAAGATGGTGGCAGGTTTTTGTAGGCTGTTGAAACAAATCCTGCTGCCAAGTGGACTTTGTGGTCACACCTTACCCAGTGGCTGTCAAAGTCAATGCCCATCTTGCTGTGTATTTTGTACAGTGGTGCCTCTGGCCAGCAGATGGCAATGGTGGGGGAAGAACACTGAGCAGAGGGGAACTGGATGGCCCCTGTGCGACAATGTCTTTGATAAGCCGAGGGCAGAGCCGGATGCAGTGAGGCGGGGGGGAGGCGCAAAAGCAGTCAGGACAAAGCCAGGGCTTGTGAGTGACAGTGTGGCAGGAACCTTGGGCAGCTTGAAGCTCCTGAGCGCAGCTGAAGAACTCAGTAAGAATTTAGCAACACCAATTTATAATCCAACCGATTTATTTGATAGTAAAATTGGTGTTGCTAAATTCTTACTGAGTACTTACCACCCCAATCCAACGCCGGCATCTGTACATTGCAGCTGAAGAACCAGGAAGGGGATTGGGACTTGGTTAGGCTGACTGGTAGCAACTCTGAATCTGAGGATCCTTCTGGAGGCAGAGAGGAGTAGGACCTTATTGTCACTGGGTCAAAATTCCCGAACAGCACTGTAGGTGTACCTACACAGGAACTGCAGTGTTTCAACAAGGCAGCTTACCACCACCTTCTCAAGGACAATTACAGATGGACAATAAATTCTGGTCTAGCCAGTGACACCCACATCCCAAGGAACACTTGAAAAAAAAATACCGGCCATTATTGCAAGAATTTTTATGATTACTTACATATTCTTTGACATTCTTTGTTTTTACAGCCTTGTAGGATGAATATGCTGGATAAAGTGTGCCAAAAATCAGCCTGGAAAAGAAAACCTCAATTGGAATAATGTACATCATGCATCACAAAAGTAACTTCAGATTAAAGGCAGTTGATTAAAGTTCAGCCACTACTTGGCAACAATTTGGAGCCTTTATAAAAAGGGAAATCTTGCTTTTTATAAAATCAGATGAGTGTTTGACAAATAATAGCAATGCATAACAATGTTTAAGATATCATATATATTGCTGGGACACCACAGAATCCTTATAGCAGAGGAAGAGGCCATTCGGCCCGTCGAATCTGTACCGACCACAATCCCATCCAGGACCTACTCCCATTGCCCCACACATTTATCCTGCTAATCCCTCTGACACTAAGGTCAGTTTAGCATGGCCAGTCAACCTAATCCGCACACCTTTGAAGTGTGGGAGGAGTCCACAGCACCCAGAGGAAACCCACACAGACACGAGGAGAATGTGCAAAGTCCACACTGACAGTGATCCAATGCCGGAATTTAACCTGGGTCCCCGGCGCTGTGACGCAATAATGCTAATCACTACCTGCTATGCAGTGCATAGTTTTCGCACAATGATACATTCAATTTACCCTGTTAACAGCAGTGTCAACCTGCATTTCTGTAGTGACATTAATTAACATGGTAAAACATTCCAAGAGTATTATTGAGCATAACTGACACCAAGCAACACAGAAAAATTGAACGGGCAGCTGTCAACAAGGTTGTCGAAAGAAGCAGGATTCAAGGAAAAAGAAAATCTGGAATTAAGAATCTACTGATGATCACGAAACCGTTCCTGATTGCTGGAAAAACCCACCAGGGTTTGCTAACATGCTTTACCGAAGGGAATTTGCCATTCTTACTTGGTCTGACCTACATGTGACTACAAAGCCACAGCTTTATGATTGACCCTCATCTGCCATCAAGCAATTAGTGATGGAGAGTAAATGCTGGTCCATTCTTGATTTTTAGACTGGCAGGAGGGTTTCCCAGGAGTAAGGAATCAGGCTTTGGGGCGGGTGGCTCCATCATAAGCCCCTTTCTAATTTCGAATGCCCTCCGAAATCCCCTCCTCCATCCTAGTTCCAATCGCTGATGGACCTCCCTCCGACACTTAATCTGCAGCGCGGTATGGTAGCACAGTGGTTAGCACTGCTGTTTCACAGCTCTAGGGACCTGTGTTTGATTCCCGGCTTGGGTCACTGTCAGAGTGGGGTTTGCACATTCTCCTCATGTGTGCGTGGGTTTCCTCCAGGTGCTCCAGTTTCCTCCCACAATCCAAAGATGTGCGGGTTGGGTTGATTGGCCATGCTGAAATTGCCCATTAGTGTCCTGATATGTGTAGGTTAGAGAGATTAGGGGGTAAATGCATAGGGATAGGGTCTGGATAGGATGCAGTCGATGCAGACTCAGTGGGCCCAATGGCCTCTTTCTGCACTGTAGGATTTCTATGACATGTCAGGGCTAAATTCAAACTTTCATCCCCAAAGTTACAAACATAAAAAGCAGTCAGAGCAGGTCTCCGTCTGAGCAATATAAAGGCAATTGTATCAACCTTTTGAGGTTACTTTCTCCCTTATTACCAGCATTGTTCTCAAACATTGTAAATCAAGCACGTGAGCTAAAGTCCACATTAAAATAAATAAAGGATCTGGGAAGTGTATTCCAGTTTGCCTCGAACGTGCTTTATGATATCTCGAGGTTACACAGAACACTGACACTTTGTCCTTTCCTTTCTCTCTTTTCTCTTTGTATTTCTACGTTATTTTTTTGCCTGTGTAAGCAAACTGAAAATCTAGTTTAAGGTCAATGTTCTGTGTAACAGAGACACTCATTGTAAAGAACAAGTGTTCAGTAAGTGCCCTAAGGCAGGCACTTCAGCTGCAAAGTCTTACACAGTGATGCATATGGCAAAGGAAATAATACATATGGCTGGAGACAGAAACAATTGCCTGCCCTTCAGATGATCCCATCTGAACCCAAGTAGACCAGGCAGTTCACAATGCAACTGTTACTCTGATTGACACATTATATTCTCTACTAGGCTCATTAAGTCCCCTGTTCACAACTTCCCTGAGTCACATCAAGGGGTTTCCAAAGCACATTAAAATATGTCAATGCAGCTATTAACCCTGTAAATATTTGTCTGCATCATGATTTAGATGCTGATGTGTTTGACCATGAGTGGGTGAATCTCAGATAATTTCCCATTACTTTTCAGAATTGTCTGATTACACACGGATCAAAGACAAAGTGTTCCTCATCTTGTACGTGACGCATACCCTGTATGTTGTTGTAATCATAATGTACTTTTGGGTGGAATTTATTTATGCAACAAACATTGTTGGATCTGAATCCAACCATTTTTGAGCTGATTTTGCTTTGCTTTCCTGTTTTCTGAAGGGTCATTGCTCCTTGGAGATAAGGGAGACAGGTCAGTAGAGGATTCACAGCAGCACTCCCTCCCTCCCCCTACCCAAGGACTCCCCCCCGTCTGTGTGTACGGACACAGGTACACACACACACACACACACACACACACACACACAGGGGTTGAGACATTCCTTGGGGCCATTACCTGACTGAGCACTTCCTCTTTCCTTGTGTTAGGGACCAGAAATGCTGAGGTCTATTATAAAATTAGCCAGACCCCAACTTTATTTGATTTTGGCATTGGTATGAGCATAAGGTGTTTTGCTCTAGGTGTGATTCTACTGATCCACTAGATAGTTTTTATTAAAACCAACTTTATTTAAGATCACAGTTAGAATATTACAAAGAAATCCGCATACCTTTTACCAATTAAAGTACTTAAACATGACAAAATAGAAATATCAAGAGATATCTACCTTTATAATTCCAATTTAATATCCCCATAAACATACATTCTTCTTCATAACCAATTAGCACCTAAAGCAGAAATGCTCACATGAATGCTAGATTTCCAACCTTTTAGTCCTTCTGGACAATATAAAAAGACACTTGCCTTTTGATTCCCATACAGCAGTTTCCAGAGAAATATCGTCCTTCCAGCAACAGAACTTCTGAAAAGGAGATATATTTTCTAGAAGATCCCAGTCTCCAATCTCCAGAGAGAAAGAAAGAGACAGACAGAGCTATTTCTTCTCCCTACAGCTCCCAGACAGCAACTGATCTGGGGTTCTCCTGTGAACCTAGCCCTACCAATCACATGATCTTACTTGTCAAGCAACCAAATCAAGCCCCACTCTGCAAACCCCAGGGGAAAACACTAATATAACAATCCTGCATTAGTCCAGAATAAAACAAACATTCCAACAAATAAGATCAATTATGTTGCTGAAGTAACAGCATGGGCAGCTGGGTACAGTTAAGTGGCACCAATAATAAAACAAACTGCTAAAACAAATCCTGTACAAGAAACATGACACAAATATATTACTTAAAGGCAGACTTGTGTTTCCCAGAATGCAGTCCAGGCATCTGATATCTTTATTAGGTGAATAAGTTTGCCACAAGGACAGGTTCCCATTTTGGTTTTTGTCAGGATCGACTTCTTGTTTGTCCCTGTGGTTACACCCTTTGGATGTCATGTGACTGCAGCATTTCTTTGAATAGGCAATTAAAAAAATGATTCACTATCCAGCAACAATGTGTGTGGACCACAGGAACAGCCAGGCTGATTAGAGATGGGCAATAATACTGGCCTTGTCAGTAATGCCCACATCTCATGAATGAAAGGAACAAAAAATTAGCAGTTCAAAGCAAAAAACAGAATTAATAAATGTCACCAAATCAAATGTCAACCAAGATGGCTCTCGTCCTTGTTCTCAAAAACCACTTTAAATCTGTTAACATGAAAACTTCCAATAAATCACCTCAGAATCTTTTTTCCAAATCAAACAAATCTTTTCTTCTTCAGACTTTTTGTGACATAAATTGTTGATAAAGGAATTTTTCCTTTTGCCTCAGGAAATTACAAGAGTGCGAAGACAGAGTTGGCTAAAGTGGACTGGGGGTAAAAGTTGAAAGGTTAAGTCCGTAGAGAAGCGGTGACAGGCATTTAAGGGGATATTTCATAACTCTCAACAAAGAAATATTCTATTGAGATAGAAAGCCAGCAGAATGATGTGCCATCTGTGGGACAGCACAGAGGTTAGCACTGCTGCTTTATGGCACCAGGGACCCAGATTTGATTCCCAGCTTGGGTCACTGTCTATGCAGAATTTGCATATTAAGAACATAAGAACATAAGAAATAGGAGCAGGAGTAGGCCATACAGCCCCTCGAGTCTGCCCCGCCATTCAATAAGATAATGGCTGATCTGTAGTGGTTCAGTACCACTTTCCCGCTTTCTCCCCGTAACCCTTAATTCCCTTGTCAATTAAAAACCTATCCACTTTTGACTTGAATGCATGTCTGTGCAGGTTTTCTCTGGGTGCTCCAGTTTCCTCTCACAGTCTGAAGGACATGTTGGTTAGGTGCTAAATTCTCTCTCAGTGTACCTGAATAGGCGCTAGAATGTGACAACTAGTGGATTTACACTGTAACTTCATTGCACTGTTAATGTAAGCCTACTTGTGATACTACTAAATAAAATTTAAAACTTTACAAAGAAAGTTAAGGATGGTATCAAATTGAAAGACAAGGCATACAATGCTGCAAGGATTAATGGTAGACCAGAAGCTTGGGCAAATTCTTGTGAATCAACAAAAGATGTGGAAGATGACAGCCCAGTGATACTATTGCCATTAATCTCGAAATTCAGCTAAAGATCTTGGGACCCAGGTTCAGGTTTCTAGAACATGGCAGATGGTAGAATTTGAATTCAATATAAAAAGAATCTGGAATTAAGAATCTACTGATGACCATGAAATCATTGTCGATTGTCGGAAAAACCCATCTGGCTTGCTGATGTCCTTTAGGGAAAGAAATCTGCCATCCTGAGGGTTTGAAGTTAGATAAGTCCCCTGGGCCGGATGGGATTTATCCTAGGATTCTCTGGGAGGCGAGAGAGGCGATTGCAGAGCCTCTGGCTCTGATCTTCAGGTTGTCGTTGGTTACGAGTATACTGCCGGAAGACTGGAGGATAGCGAATGTGGTCCCATTGTTCAAGAAGGGGAAGAGAGACTTTTCGGGGAATTATAGGCCAGTGAGTCTTACTTCTGTTGTGGGCAAAGTATTGGAGAGAATTATTAGGGATAGGATTTATAGTTATTTAGAGAGAAATGAATTGATTGGGGATAGTCAGCATGGTTTTGTGAAGGGTACGTCGTGCCTTACTAACCTTATTGAGTTTTTTGAAAAAGTGACCAAAGAGGTGGATGGGGGTAAGGCAGTTGATGTGGTATATATGGACTTTAGTAAGGCGTTCGATAAGGTGGCCCATGGAAGGCTTCTGCAGAAAATGCAGATGTATGGGATTGAGGGTGATTTAGCTAATTGGATTAGGAATTGGCTAGCAGATAGAAGACAGAGGGTGGTGGTTGATGGGAGATATTCATCGTGGAGTTCGGTTACTAGTGGAGTACCTCAGGGATCTGTTTTGGGGCCCCTGCTGTTTGTAATTTTTATAAATGATCTGGATGAGGGTATTGAAGGATGGATTAGTAAATTTGCGGATGACACCAAAGTCGGAGGAGTGGTAGATAGTGAAGAGGGGTGTTCTAGTTTGCAGAGAGACTTGGACAAGTTGCAGAGCTGGGCCGAGAGGTGGCAAATGGAGTTTAATGTGGAAAAGTGTGAGGTAATTCACTTTGGCAGGAATAACAAATGTGTAGAGTATACAATGGTATACTCTACACATACAGAGGGATCTTGGTGTATATGTTAATAGATCCCTGAAAGTTGGCAATCAAGTCGATAAGGTTGTTAAGAAGGCATATGGAGTCTTAGCTTTATTGGTAGGGGGATTGAATTTCGGAGCCGCAACGTCACGTTGCAACTGTACAAAACTCTAGTGCGGCCGCACTTGGAGTATTGTGTGTAGTTCTGGTCCCCACATTATAAGAAAGATGTGGAGGCATTGGAGAGGTTACAGAGGAGGTTTACCAGGATGTTGCCTGGTATGGAGGGCAGATCTTATGAGGAGAGGCTGAGGGATTTGAGGTTGTTTTCGTTAGAAAGAAGGCGGCTAAGAGGAGATCTTATTGAAACATATAAGATGATTAGAGGTTTAGATAGGGTGGACAGTGATAGCCTTTTTCCTAGGATGGAGAAAGCTAGCACGAGGGGACACAGCTTTAAATTAAGGGGTGATAGTTATAGGACGGATATCAGAGGTAGGTTCTTTACCCAAAGGGTGGTTCGGGAGTGGAATGCCCTGCCTGCAGCAGTTGTAGATGCGCCAAGTTTGGTGGCGTTTAAGAGGTTAGTTGATAAGTATATGGAAGAGAAGGGAATGGTTTAGTTTGGAGGGGCATTGCTTTTTATATTGGTCGGCGCAACATCGAAGGCCGAAGGGCCTGTTCTGCGCTGTAATGTTCTATGTTCTATGTTCTATCCTTAGCTAGTCTGGCCTACATGTGACTCCAGAGCCTCAGCAATGTGGGTGACTCTCAACTGCCCTCAGGCAACTAGAGATGGGCAACCAGCGACACCCATGTCCCATGAATGAATAAAAAAAAACAAAGTATGACCAAAGATGACAGCATGAGTATGGATGGATTGGGACTATTTTCTCTGGAGCATAGGAGACCTAGGGAGATCTTATAGAGGTCTATAAAATAATGAGGGGCATTCGTCAGTTAGATAGTCAACATCTTTTCCCAAAGGTAGGGGAGTCTAAAACTAAAGGTGAGAGGGGAGATATTCAGGAGGGTCCAAAGGGGCAATTTTTTCACACAGAGAGTGGTGAGTGTCTGGAACAAGCTGCCAAAGATAGTAGTAGAGGCAGGTACAATTTTATCTTCTAGAAAAGCATTTAGTCAGTTACATGGGTGAAATAGGTATAGAGGGATATGGGCCAAATGCAGGCAATTGGGATTAGCTTGATGGGTAAAAAAAAAAGGGTGCATGGACAAGTTGGGCCGAAGGGCCTGTTTTCATGATGTAAACCTTTATGACTCTATGACAGAAAACTCAAAGAAATATAAAAATAGAGAGCAAGCTTATAAAAAGGAAAACAGTAAGTAAATTAAGTTTTGGTTCCTTCGAGAATGAAACTGAGGAATTAACAATAGGAAGATAGGAAATGGCAGAGACTTTGAGGAAATATTTTGTATCAACCTTCACAGTACAAGAAGCAAAAACCATCCTAAGGACAGTATAAAATTGAGAGGCTAAAGCAAGTGAGCAGCTTCAAACTATCAGGATAAGCGGAAAAAGTATTGGGAAAACTCACTATACTAAAGGCTGACCAAACCCCTGGGCCTGATAACCTGCAATCCCAGGGTCTTAAAAGATAAAAGGCTTATTGGTTGTAATATTTCATCCTTACATCCAAAGTCCCTACATTCTGAAACAGTCTCAGTCGATTGGAAAACTGCAAGTGCAACACCTCAATTCGAGAAGGAGGGAGAGAGAAAGCAGGAATCTATCAGCCAGATAATCTCATACCTGTCAGTGGAAAATTCTAGAACTCGTCATTAAAAAAGAAAATAGCAGGATGCTTGGAAAATTAAAATACAATCAGGCAGAGTCAGCAAGATTTTGTGAAAGGGAAAGCAGGGTAGATAAAAGGGAACCAGTAGATCTAATGCATTTAGATTTCCAAAAGGCATTTAACAAGGAACAACATGAAAGATTATTGCTCAAGAGCTCATGATGTTCGACATGGTATATTAGGCAGAAAGTCCATGATTTTCACCTAGCAATAGTGAAGGAATGGCAATGTATTTCCAAATCAGAGTAGTATGTGGCTTGCAGAGGAACTTGTAGGTACTGCTGTTTGCATGAATCTGCTTCCCTTGTCCTGGGTGGTCGAGGTCATGTGTTTGAAAGGTGCAATCGAAGAAGGAAGGCACTGACATTGGAAGATTGAGCAGATCGTTGACCTTAAGGAGAAGGAGAGGTAATCTTATTGAAATATATTGGATTCTGAGGGGATTTGACAAGGTAAATGCTGAGAGAATGTTTCCCATACTAGAACCTAGAACTAGGGTGCCCAGATTAAAAATAAGAATCCCCCATTCAAAACTGATGTAAGGAGAAATAATTCTCTCAGGGAACTGATATTCTTTGGGATCCTCTTTTACAGAAAGCAGTGATGGCTGGGTCATTGAATATATTCGAGATTAAGTAAGACTGATTTTTAACCAACAAAGGAGTCAAGCTTTGTGGGCAGGAAACTGGAGTTAAAGCCACATTCAGAGATCAACCATGAACTTTATTGAATGGTGGAGTAGGCTTGAGGTGCCAAATGACCTACTCCTGCTGTCAGTTCTTATTTAAGTTTATTTATTCGTGTCACAAGTAGGTTTATATTACTAAGGAAATCTCCTAGTTGCCACACTCTGGCACCTGCTTGGGTACACTGAGGGAGAATTTAGCATGGCCAATGCACTAGCCAACACGCCTTTCGGACTGTGGGAGGAAATCAGAGCACACAGAGGAAACTAATGCAGACCCGGGGAGAATTGATAGTGACCCCAAGCAGGGAATCAAATCTAGGTCCCTGGCACTGTGAGGCAGTACTGCTAACCACCGTGTCACCCTTATTTATCCTTGCCAGAGAAATGAGTTAACCAGAGGATAGTGCAAACAAGAGCTGTCCAATATCTTGTGCAGTAACATTACAATATCTTCTGATGTGGCTTGTCATGTGTTAATGCAGCTCATTTTGTGTTAATGCATGTGTTAATGCAGCTCATTTGCCTTCTTCCTCAGGCTAAACACTCTCCTAATAATATCTAGGATCAAAATCCATTCTTCATGCTTTGATGGTGACAATGCCTTTATCTCTCTGTATTGCCACTAAACAGAGGGAACTTTCCCGTGTTTTTTCAATGTCATGCCATTTATCTCTTCTAATGCACTCCTAGCATACATTGATACATACAAATTAGTAGCAGGAGCAAGTCATTCAGCCCCTCGAGCCTCCTCCACTATTTGATAAGATTATGGCTGACCTAATTGTGGTCACTAATTTCCTATTGACCCCCTATACCCTTTGAATCCCTTCATATAATCCCTACAAGTAGAAGAATGCTGGTCAGCCCATTAAGTCAATAATCTCAATAATCTGTCTAGCTCGCCCTTAAACACTAAAAACGAATAAAAGCGGTCCTGCCGTCTCTGCCCTCTGGGGAAGGAAGGTTCACTGACTAACTAACTTTTAAGGGATGTGCGTGTGCGTGTGCGTGGAGGGGGTGTGTGTGTGTGTCTGCGTGTGCGTGAGAGGAATGAGTGTGAGTGTAAGGGTGTGTATGTGTGTGAGTGGATGAGAGTGTGTGTGTGTGTGGGTGTGTGTGAGAGAGAGAGAGAGGGGGGGGAGAATGAGAAGTGTGCGCATAAATGCAAGTGACGTGGGGCTGTGTGTGAGGATGTGAGGTGATCATGTGTATGCATGTGTGAGAGAGAGAGAGAGAGAGAGGTGAGTGTGTCCAATATGAGAATCAAATTTCCAGCATCATTATTTCCATTAAAAATGACAATAGTTAAGACTTAAGTATTTTTTTTAAAATCAGAGATCTTTTTAATTATTACTAGATTACCCACTGCTAAAGTAGGGACTACATCCAGAGCTTAATGTTAATCATAGAAACACTACAGTGCAGAAAGAGGCCATTTGGCCCATCGAGTCTGTACCAACCATAATCCCATCAGGCTCTACCCCTACATCCCTACATATTTACCCACTAATCCCTCTAACCTTGACATCTCAAGACAGTAAGGGGCAATTTTAGATGGCCATTATCTGCACATCTTTGGATTGTGGGAGGAAACTGGAGGAAACCCACACAGACACGAGCAGAATGTGCAAACTCCACATAGACAGTGACCCAAGCCAGGAATTGAACCTAAATCCCTGGAGCTGTGAAACAGCAGTGCTAAGCCCTATGCTACCGTGCTGCCCAAGGGAAAATGGGAGGGAAGCTTGGCCAGGGGTTAATGTGAGAGGGCTATGTACTTGGTGAACATATTTGTGACTGTGTGCCTCTTCTTAAATTCTAATGTGTGCATAAATAGAGTTAGAAAAAACACATTGTATTTGATTTCTGTGTTCACATCTCCTTGCAGCAAAAAAGGGGCATTGACATTTGGGGAATGCTTGCAGTTCCCCGATACTCTTGAGACGTCACTAAGGGTTCCGTAATTTGAAGAGTTTGGGAAAGCCTGTCTTATACAGCTGCAGTAAGAAGTTTCATAACACCAGTTAAAGTCCAACAGATTTATTTGATAGTAAACGCCACAAGCTTTTGGAACTTTCCACTCACCTGACGAAGGAACTGCATTCCGAAAGCTTGTGGCATTTATGATCAAATAAACCTGTTGAACTTTAACTCGGTGTTGTGAGACTTCTTACTGTGTTTACCCCAGTCCAACGCCGGCATCTCCACATCATTATACAGCTGCAGCAGAACTTCCCTGCTTTTATATTCCATTCCCTTTGCAGTAAATGACAACATTTCAGTTGCCTTCCCAATCACTTGCAGCACTGCATACTAACATTTTCTGATTCATGGACCATGACTTGCAGATCCCAGTGTTCCTTAAGAGTTTGGCAATCTCTTGCCATTTTAATAATATGCTGCCTTTCTATACTTCCTGCCAAAGTGGACAGGTTCACATTTTCCCACATTACACTCCATCTGCCAAATGTTTGCCCGTTCAGTTAACCTATTTGTATCGCTTTGCAGAGGCTTTAGGTCCTCTTCAGAATGTCAACAGTGGTGTCAAATGTTAAAGTCACAGTGGCTGCAGGGCACAGGATTTCCTTGGAGGGTAGTTGGGTGGGTATAGTTTCTTAAAATCATACAGTGCCTGCACTTCTTGTTAGCTAAGTGTTACAAGACCTCTGCTTTCCTTTTTTTCAGCATTGTACTGGGTTGAGCCATGAGCCTGATTATTCCTAGGAGACAAGGAAGTCTTTTCCTTTTCTTTAGACATTATAAAACCATTACTTTTTAGATTTGTTTTAAGTTTATCGTTATTTATCTATTAAACAACTTAAGAGTATGGTAGTACAGTGCACATGTGACTGTATGAATGATCCAGGGACCTGGGTTCAGAATCTGGATGAAATTACAAGTAGGGAGCATAGCCTCAAAATAAGGGAGAGCAGATTTAGGACTGAGTCAAGGAGGAACTTCTCCATCCAAAGGGTTGTGAATCTGTGGAATTCCCTGCCCAGTTGAGGCTACCTCATTGAACGTTTTTAAGTCAAAAATATTTTCGAACAGTAAAGGAATTAAGGATTATGGTGAGTGAAACCGAGTCCATGAAAAGATCAGCCATGATCTTATTGAATAGCGGAGCTGGGTCGAGAAGCCAAATGGCTTACCCCTCCTCCTGGTTCTTATATTCTTAATCTGCCAGAGGAGCTGAGGAATTTTAAATCCAATTCATTAAATAAATCTAGAATTTAAAAATATTAAAAACGGTGATTGAGAAACTTCTGTAACTTCATTACAGTGTTAATGTAAACCGATTCGTGACACTAATAAATGAACTTAAGCTGAGATTGCAATAAAAGCATCTGGTTCACTGGTATCCAATGGGGGAAAGTTACCTGGATACTTTGCTTCAGGAGATGGTCACATTCCTTGGGACAAAATCTCCTGATTTGGTCAGTAGCTAGGAACAGAGAGTGTGACTGCGAATGAAGCAGATAAGGGGATCACAAGGGTAGAGGTGGAGGAACCTAAGCCCTTGGAATTCTCCACTCAGGGCTGAAGAGGAAGGATCCAGGCATCTATGACATTTGGAGAACGAGAAAAGAAGTTCTGCTGAATTAATGTGAGCAGCTAGGGGCTAAATTAGAAAGTGGAGGCTCAAAGTAATAACTTTTGGATTACTACCTAAATTTCCATAGGGTAAATAAGATTAGAGATTAAGTGGGTGGTTCAGAGATTAGTGTGGGAGAGATGGGTTTCGATTCAGGGGGCACTTGTATTGGGAAAAGTGAGAGCTGGGACATCTGAACTGTGCTGGAACCAGTGTTTCTGACGTGTAATATAACTAGAGCTTTAAACTAAATAGCAGGGGCAAGGGATTAATGAGCGAATATCTGTTAGCTTGAATAGAGAAAACAAAGTAAGAGAGCAAGGTAAGAATAAGGGAAATTATAATCAGTGTGGCAAAAGATCCTACATAGCAAACTGGTACAAAAACTAAAATCACATGGGATTCAAGATGCGCTGGCGAGATGGATATAGAACTGGTTTGGTTATAGAAGGTAGGGAGTATCATTAGAAAGGTAGTTTTCAGAATGGAGATCTGTAGTTAGTGGTATTCCACAGGGGTCAGTGCTGGGACCTCTGTTGTTTGAAGTGTATGTAAATGATCTGGAGGAAAATGTAGATGGTTTGATTAGTAAGTTTGAAGATGATACAAAGATTGGTGGAATATCTGATAGTGCTGGGGATTGTCAGAGGATACATCAGGATATGGATTGGAGACTTGGAGAAACTCAAAGTAGCAGATTGAGTTTAATCCAGGCAAATGCGAGATGATGCATTTTGAAGGATCAAGTTTAGGTATGAATTTTGCTATAAATGGCAGAAGCCTTGGGAATACTAACATTCAGAGGGATCTGGGTGTGCAGGTCCACAGTTTCATAAAAGCAGCAACAAAGCTGGCCAAAGCGATTAAAAAGGCATATGGCATTCTTGCCTTCATCAGCCGGGGCATAGGGTACAAGAGTTGGCAAATCATGTTACAGCTGTATAAAAACCTTGGTTAGGATGCATTTGGGATATTGTGTGCAGTTCTGTTCACCACATTAACAGAGGGACATGGAAACTTTGGAGAGAGTGCTAACAAGGTTCACCAGGATGTTGCCTGGTATGAGGAGAAGTTGAATAAACTAAGATTGTTTTCACCGGAAAGATGGAGGCTGAGAGGAGATCTACAAAAAGTCTACAAAATTATGAGAGGCATAGCTTCTTGATAGTCAGAGGCTTTCTCCAAGGATTGGAAATTCAATTTCAAGGGGGCACAGATTCAAGATGAGAGGGGGAAAGTTTAAGCGAGATTTATAGGGGAAGTTTTTCATGGTGGGTGCCTGGAACGTGCTGCCCGAGAAGATGATGGAAGCAGGTACAATAGCATTTGGATGGGGTGCATGAAGGGAGAGAATAGAGGGATATGGACTGAGTAAGGGCAGAAGCTTTTTCATGATCAGCATAGGCTTGGAGGGCCAAAGGGCCTGTTCCTGTGCTGTACTTTTCTTTGTTCTTTGTTCTTCATCAACATCCTGGGAGTTACCATGACCAAAAACGAAACTGGACTAGCCATATAAATACAATGGCCGCAAAAGCAGATCAGAGACTAGGAATCTGGTGGTGAGTAACTCACCTCCTGACTCCATCTACAAGGCACAAGTTAGGAGTGTGATGGAACACTCCCCATTTGTCTGGATGAGTGCAGCTCCAACACTCAAGAAGCTTGACACTAGGACAAATCAGCCTGCTTGATTGGCTCCCCATCCACAAACACATCCACTACCAACACAGAGTGGCAGCAGTGTGTACCATCTACAAGATGCACTGCAGGAAATCACCAAGGCCTCTTAGGCAGCAGCTTCCAAGCTCCCAGCCACTACCATATACGACAAAAGCAACAGATACCTCGAAACATCCCAATCCGCAAGTTCCCCTCCAAGCCACTCACCATCCTGACTTGGAAATATACCAACCTTCCTTCAGTGTAGTTGGGTAAAATCCTGGAACTCCCTCCCTAACAGCACTGTGAGTGCATCTACACCACATGGACAGCAACAATTCAAAAAGGCAGCTTGCAATTCTTTCTCAAGGTCAATTAGAGATGGGCAATAAATAAATGCTAGCCCAGCGAGCATTTGTAAACAAATTTTTTAAATGCTAAAATTCCATAACTCAGAACGGGTAGGACCCAAAGCAGTAGGGAGATAGAAGAGAAGGTTGAGGACAGCACGGAAGTTAAAGAGCGCATATTAAATAGTCAAGGCAGTTCAGTAATCCTAGTACTAGACACGTCAGGCAAGGGCACTGCAGAAAGCAAGGGAAATCCAGATTAAACTGCATTTATTTTAATGCAAGAGGTCTGACGGGCAAGACAGATGAACTCAGAGCATGAATGGTACGTGGGACTGGGATATTATAGCAATTACTGAAACATGATTAAGGGAGGGACAGGACTGGTAGCTCAATGTTCCAGGGCACAGATGCTATAGGAAAGATGGAACAGGACGTAAGAAAGAAGAGGGGAGTACCATTTTTGATTAAGGAGAACATCGCGGCTGCACTGAGAAGGGATACTTCTGAGGGTTCACCCACTGAGCCTTTATGGGTAGAACTGAGAAATAAGAAGGGGGAGATCACTTTGTCAGGATTGTACTACAGACCCCCAAATAGTCAGCAGGAAATTGACAACCAAATACGTAAGGAGATTACAGATATCACCAAGAAAAATAGGGTGATAATAGTAGGGAATTTTAACTTTACTAACATTGATTAGAACAACCAACGATAGAGGCTTGGATGGAGAGAAATTTGTTGAATGTATTCAAGGGGAATTTTTCATTCAATTTGTGGAAAGCCTGACTAGAGAAGGGGCAAAATGTGACTTCCCCTTGAGAAATAAGAAAGAGTAGATGAAAGTGTTAGTGAGGGATCACTTTGGGACCAGTGACCATAATTCTATTAGTTTTAAGGTAGCTATGGAGAATGATAGGTCGGGCCCAAAAGTTAAAATTCTAAATTGGGCAAAGCCAATTTTAATGGTACCAGGCAGGAACTTTCAACAATTAATTGGGGGAGTTTGTGGGAAGGCAAAGGGAGGATTTCAAATGTGTGTTAACTAGAATTCAGGATAAACACACTCCTTTAAAGTGAAAGGCAAGGCTGGTAGAAATGGGGAACCCTGGATGACTGGGGATATTGAGGCCTTGGTCAAGATGAAGAAGGAGGAACATGACATGCAAGGCAGCTGGGATCAAGTAGATCTCCTGAAGAATACAGAGGGCATCGGAGTAGAGTTAAGAGAGAAGTAGGAGGGCAAAAAAAGGGTAATGAGATTGTTTTGGTATTAAGGCAAAGGAGAATCCAAAAGCTTCTACAAATACATAAAGGGCAAAAAGGTAATTAGCAAGATAATAGGGCCTCTTAAGGAGCAACAAGATCATCTATGTGTGGATCCATAAGAGATAGGTGAGATCCTAAATGAATATTTCTCATCAGTTTTAGTGTTGAGAAAGCATGGATGTTAGGGAACTTGGGGAAATAAATAATGATGTCTTGAGGAGTTTACAGAGAAGGAGGTGCTGGAATTCTTAAAGCGTATCAAGGTAGATAAATCCCTGGGACCTGATAAAGTGTATCCAGATATTGTGGGAGGCTAGGAGGAAATTGCGGGTTCCCTAGCTGAGATATTTGAATCATCGACAGGCACAGGTGAGTTGTCTGAAGACTGCAGGGTGGCAAATGTTGTGTCTTTGTTTAAGAACAGCTGCAGGGAAAGCCCTGCGAGCTACAGGCCAGTGAGTCTAACATCTATACTGGGTAAGCTGTTAGAAGGTATTCTGAAAGACAAGATCTACACGCATTTAGAGAGGCAAGGACTGATTAGGGACAGTGAGCATGATTTGTGAATGGAAAATCATATCTCACAAAGTTGACAGAGCTTTTTGAAGGGATAACCAAGAAGGTAGATGAGGGCAGTACAGTCTACATGGACTTTAACAAGGCTTTTGACAAGGTATCGCTTGGTAGGTTGCTGCTAAATCTCACAGAATCTAGGGTGAGATGGCCAATTGGATACAAAATTAGCTTGACAGCCGAAGACAGAGGGTGGTTGTAAAGGGTTGGAGGCCTGTGGCCTGTAATGTGCCTCAGGGATTGGTGCTGTGTCCATCTTTACTTGTCATTGACATTAATGATTTAGATGAGAATTTAGGACGGATGGTTAGTACGTTTGCAGGTAACACCAAGATTGATGACATAATGGACAGTGAAGAAGGTTATCTGTGATTCCAACAGGATCTTGATCAATTGGGCCAGTGAGCTGATGAATGGCAATGGAGTTTAATTTAGACAAATGTGAGGTGATGCATTTTGGTAGATTGAACCAGGGCAGGACTTACTCAGTTGAAGGTATGGCATTGGGAAAGTTATAGAACAAAGAGATCCAGGGGTACATGATCATAGGTCCTTGAAACTGGAGTCACAGATGGACAGAGTGGTGAAGAAGGCATTCAGCATGCTTGGTTTCATTGGTCAGAACATTGACTACAGGAATTGGGTCACCTTGTTGAAGTACAAGATGTTGGTAAGGCCACACTTGGAATACTGTGTTCAGTTCTGGTCACTCTAGAAAGGATAATATTAAATCAGAAAGATTGCAGAAAAGATTTACTAAGATGCAACTGGGACTTGATAGTTTGAATTAAAGGAGATCCTGGATAGACTGGGACTTTTTTCCTTGAAGCATAACAGACTTAGGGGTGATCTTATAGAGGTCAATAAAATAATGAGGAGTAGAGATCAACAAAATAATCAATATCATTCCCCTAAGGTAGGGGACCCTAAAACTAAAAGGCATAGGTTTAAGGTGAGAGGGCAGAGATACAAAAGGGGCCAGAGGGGCAACCTTTTCACACAAAGGGTGGACAATGTTTGGAATGAACTGCCAGAAGTAGTAGTAGAGGCAGGTACAATTTTGTCTTTAAACAGCATTTAGACAGTTACAGGAGTAAGATTGGTATAGAGGAATATGGGCCAAATGTGAGCATTTGGGAGTAGCTTAATGGTAAAAACTGCTGACACGGGCAACTTTAACTGAAGGGCCTGTTTCCATGCTGTAAATCTCTTTGACTCTATGAGAATGGTCAAACAACAGAAATGAGAACTGGCATCTTCTGGGCAGAACCAAACTAGGAAACTGAGAGAGGGTAACAGGCTCCAAATTAAATGATTTGAATCTTGTTCCAAACCTACACGAGTGGGGTGGGTGTGGGACCTATTTGCAGTAAGTGATTAAATTAAATGAAGCAACGTAGGTTGAGAGGCGACCTGATAGAGGTTTATAAAATGGTGAGAGGGATAGATAGGGTGGACTCTCAGAGAGTATTTCCCCGAGCTGAAATGGTCACTACGAGAGGACACAGATTTAAGGTGCAGGGAAGCAAATACAAAGGAGATGTCAGGGGTAGGTTTTTCACTCAGAGGGTGGTGAGTGAATGGAACCGACTGCCGTCGGAGGTTGTTGAGGCAAACTCACTGGAGTCTTTTAAGAGACTTCTGGATGAGTATATGGAAAAGAATAGGATAGGGGGTTATAGAACATAGAACATAGAACATTACAGCACAGAACAGGCCCTTCGGCCTTCGATGTTGCGCCGACCAATATAAAAAGCAATGCCCCTCCAAACTAAACCATTCCCTTCTCTTCCATATACTTATCAACTAACCTCTTAAACGCCACCAAACTTGGCGCATCCACAACTGCTGCAGGCAGGGCATTCCACTCCCGAACCACCCTTTGGGTAAAGAACCTACATCTGATATCCGTCCTATAACTATCACAACCATCTATTATAGATGGGTCTATGGATTGGTAGATGTGATCGGCGCAACTCGTGGGCCGAAGGGCCTGTTTGTGCTGTATTGTTCTATATTCTATAAAGAGTGAGTATGTTCAGAATAAAACTGAAGCCCAACATTAGAAAGCGGCGCAGATAATATTGGTTTGGCATTATCCTGGACCATGGTTCCTGGTGACCTCCAGTCTTTCATCTATAGAATCATAGAATCCCTACAGAGCAGAAGGAGGCCATTTGGCCCATCGAGTCTGCACCAACAACAATCCCATCCAGCCCACATATTTACCCACTAATTCCTTTAACCTATGCATCCTGGACATTAAATCCTAACTCACCTAACCCGCATATCTTTGGACTGTGAAAGGAAACTGCAGCACTTGGAGGAAACCCACACAGACACGGTAAGAATGTGTAAACTCCTGACAGTGATCCAAGCTGGGAATTGAACCGGTCCCTGGAGCTGTGAGACAGCAGTGCTAACCACTGTGCCACTGAATTGCCCAACAGGGAGCATCCTCTGTAAGGTATCAATTCCACCTCCCTCTGCACTCCCCCCCCCCCATCTGCGTCCCTTCCCTCGGGATCTGCAGTGAACAACCTGTAGCCAGTGTCCCTGCGAGTGCTCGGGGCAGTGTGAAATTCAGGGGGTATAGTGCCTGGATGGAATGTTTCGACTATCCACGCCAGCCAGATTTTCCCATCCTGCTGCAGTGAACGGGGATCTGGCTGGGCACCAAATTCTCCGACTTCACTGTGACGGGATTGTGGCATGAACGGCCAGTAAGATTGCGCCCACAGTGCCTCAGCTGCGTCCCCCCTGCACCTGAACTTTAGCTATCTGCAGAGAGAGGGAGAAATCTAGGCAGGGGATGAGATGGGGGGGATGGGCTTCTCAGCCTTTTGGCTAAGATCAAGGGTCAGGTGCTAAAAGAAAAAAATACTGCTGGAAGATCTCAGCCAGTCTGGCAGGAGAGAAAAGAGCTGACGTTTCCAGTCTAGAGCAGGATCAGGTCCAATGCCTTTTCTTGTCAGCATGGATCCTGTTTGCCTCTCTTGTGACTTGGGTTTAATTTGAATTGTGTTTTTTGGAGCAAGCCAGGAGATGGGCTTGCCCTGTCCACTCTGTGCATTTGTGTTTATAAGAGTGGGGAAGAGCACTATAAACTGGTTTGCACAACGTCCTCTGTCCTACTGCTAACAACGGTGGGAGAGTGGGCTAGCGCAGCACAGTGAAAGATTCTGCCTGGATAGTTCATACTCCTCAGACGCAACGCCCTGTGTCTGTGCTGCCCAGACGCCACACGCAGGATACTTGGCCTCTCTTTACTGTATTTGGTATTCCTGTCCACTGACAGCAGCAGGCAATCCATAAATGTAACTTCAGCTGCGATTTTTTCTGATTGCACACCAAATCCCTTCAGTTCCGAGCCGGACAAATATTATAATCAATTATTGTTAGAATATATTTGAAAAAAATAATTTAAAAAATCGGGGCGTGTAGCGGGACTGATTAGTTCAGGGAACAAGGATAGGGTGAAAAGGGCTGAGTCAGCAGCGAGTGATGCTGGAACGGGGAGGGGGGGGGTGACTGCAACCTTACAGTCCCCTCACATTGGGGGAACTCTCCCCATCTCACATCTTTCCTTTGTTTCAACCAAATATGCCGGTGAAACTCTTTTTTTAAAAAAAAACTTACTTGATATTGTGATACACCCACAGTGTGCAAGGTCAGGATCGCAGTAAGAGGGGCTGTGTAATACATATTGCACACAGTGCAGGGTATAAATGGTAAAATGTTGCAGTACAGAGGGGGAAATCGCGCTGTTTTTTTATTGGGAGAGGTTGCTGCAGTCTGGCTCATGAGTTCTGCAGTTTCTGGAGACTCATTTTCAACATACATTGTAGATAAACTTCTTTGCCTTGCAGTTACTGTGTTTGTTGTGGGTCCAGCCTTAACTGATAACCCTCGCCTACAATTTATGAACTGAAGTGATGGAGTCAATGGACACTCTGTCCATTCAGCCCATCTCATCAAATGCCTACAACTCAGAGACAGATATCCAATTAGTTCTGTACCCCTTTAATTCACTCTTGCTCAAATATTTTTTCATTTTCTTTTTAAATGTGATCTTTGGGTACATAACATGTTTTATTTAGTGGCTGGAACTGTGGATCATCCAGGAGGTTTTTTTGAAAGTTTATTTATTAGTGTTGCAAGCAGGCTTACATTAACACTGCAATGAAGTTACTGTGAAAATCACTGAATCGCCACATTCCGACACCTGTTCGGGTACACTGAGGGAGAACTTAGTATGGCCAATGCACCTAACCAGCACGTCTTTCAGGCTGAGGGAGGAATCCAGAGCACCCAGAGGAAACCCACGCAGACACGGGAGAAGGTGCAGACTCCGCACAGCCAGTTACCCAAGCTGGGAATCGAACCCAGGTCACTAGCATTGTAATGTAGCAGTGTTAACCACTGTGACTCTATGCCATGTTAATGACAGTTTGTCCAGATCTGATGCTGAAGAAGGGCCTGGTATGTTTGGGCTGTGTCAGATGTGTTTCGATGTTGTCAGGAGCTTGTATATTTGGGCTGTAGGTCTGCTTTTAGCTGTGCTAGTCAGGGTCTGATGTGTTTGCATTAAATCAAGGCCTGACTTTATTGCTTTATTGGGCTCTGTTAGGGTCTGGTGCTTTTGGGCTATAGCAGGGACTGGATTATTTGAGCTGAGTCAGGGTCTGGTTTGTTTGGCTTGGATCAGGACCTTCTGTTTTTGAGTTGTGTTAAGGCCTAGTTTGTTTGAGCTATGTCAGAGCCTGATATGTTTGTATTAAGTCACAGCCTAGTTTGTCTGGGCTGTGTCAAGACTTGGTGTGCTTGGACTATGTTGAGGAATGTTATGTTTGGACTCTGTCAGTATCTAGCATGTTTATGTTGAAGCTGGTTTAGTAGAGCTATGCTTGGGCCTGTTGTGTATGGATTGAGTCTGGGCCTGGTTCATTTGGGCTGTATGAGGGCCTGGTGTATCTGAACTATGTTGAGGTCTGGTTTACTTGAGCAGCACTTGGGCCTGTTGTGTTTGGATTAAGTCAGGGCCTGGTTTATTGGGCTATATCAGGGCTTGGTTTAATTGGGCTGTGTCACGGCCTAGTGTATTTGTACTACGTTGAAGCCTGGTTTCGTTGAACTGTACTTCGGCCAGATTTATTTGGGCTGTATCAGGGCCTATTGTTTATAGGCTGTGTCAGAGCCTGGCGTATTTGGACTATGTTGAGGCTGGAGTCCATGAGGGATACTAAATTATCATGATCAAAAGTCAGATTCAGTTTTTAGTACAAAATAACACAGGTCCATGAAAAAATGTTTAAGGTTACCAAATCTCCAGATCTGTCCTGGCTGGAATCTCCAGGAATTTGGAGAAAAATGATAGTCTTCCTAGAAATAGAATAGTCATTCTCCCCTCAATTTCTTTAAACATTTGCGTTTGCTGGTTCTACAAGTCTGAAAGCCTGAGGGAAAAGGCCGTTTAGTGGGTGATGCAGTTGGGATACAGCTGGTGAAATCTCCAGAGTTGGCAAACCTCGGGTACAGAGGGAGTGATGATGTGGAGATGCCGGAGGGATCCAGAGAGAGTGGTCAGACATTGTCCAAGAGGGTTAAAAAGTTGGGTTAAAATTTCAGGTCAGTGATCTTTGGTTAAAGCCATTGCTGATCTCATTGGATTGTTGGGGATCCTCCCCTATCTTTCTGTAACTGTGTTATTTTTTGTTCAGTGCGGAGCCGCAGGTCAGTGTTCCTGCTCACTCTGCAAGGTGACAAATTGTTGCTTTAATCGAGACAAAATGCAAAAAAAAAGAACGAGAGGAAAAAGCCAGAACAGGCTGAGCTTTCATTCCCTCAAGGACAATCGCAGTAAAATCAATCCCCCACTGTCTGCATGCGACCCATTTATTGCACGGATGTGACACCCATTCGCTAAAGAACAAAAGACCCCCTGAAATGTCCCTTTGTAAATGAAGCAATAAGGCTCTATGGGCGGAGAGCAGGAATGAGCCAGATTTCACCCGTTCTCTCTTTGCAGGAGGAGAGCAAACAATCATCTTGATCATAAAGAAGGTTTTAAAGAAGAAATACACACACACAGTTTGTCTCGTCCCCTCTTCATCTCCAACCTGCCCTGTAGGTATGACAGGCTAAATTGCAAACCTCGACAACAAGGCCGCCTCTAACAGCTGCTGCTCTGACCCCGGGGTCGCATAGCCCGGTGTGAAACCCGATCAGGATCAGGCTAATTATAAAACCGTTTCATGCAAGCGGAGCGAGGGCAACAACTTGTGATCTGCCTTGATCTTGACTGTAAGACTGAGGGGTGAAGGGAGCTTCCCTGTAATATTGAAGGACAGCAGCAATTTCAATTTCACCTCTCCTTCAGCCTCTTTCCCCTTTAATGCAGTCCCTCCCTCCACACATACACACCCATCGAGATTCATATTTCCAATCTTGAGTGCACGGGTAAATGAAAGAAAGCTGCTGGATCAGTGACTAGTACAGTATATGTGATTGCCATGATGTGGATAGTATTGTACTAGTATACTACCAGTATAGTATACACCATAGACCAGCCCTCCCATTCTGGACACCCTCAACCTGCAGACTGTCTTTGGCTTGCTGCGACCCACCCAAACCTCCCCAGTGATGACAACAATATCCAGAATTATTTTTAGGACCCTGTGATGTTTATCTCTGCAAACGTTTAAGAGCAGCACATGCATGATACCAATTTTTAATGTCATTTATGTATACATATGCAATTATAAGAAATACAGCCCAGACTGACACATGTATCGCAAGCCACATAACAGATCATTGCCTTTTTTAAAAGGGAGAGAGAAAGAGATACATTTTAGCTCATGTAGGTTGGCTATCGTATTTTAAGTGAAGGATTAAGAGAGCAGCGTTTCCTATTGACAGCTGCAGTGTCCAAGAATTTACAGGTTGAGAAAAGATGAACGCTAAAATGTACACATATTCTAATAAGAAAGGAATAAAACACCTTAAAATCCTGCAATACTCACACGACTAATCTAGAGATGATCCATGACACCATGGCGGTTGTAAGAGGGTTGTTTGTCTGAAAAAAAAGCGAGGGAGGAGTTTCTCACTCGAACGGAACCAGGACTCAACCATTCGCCTGTACCGTCAGCGCCACCGTCAAGAGCAAGTGAGTGGAGAAGCTCGCCTCACATTGCCTCCCCTCCTTCATATCCCCTCCCCTGGACACACAGCAACTCCGAGCCGCAGTGAGGTGGACAATCTGTGCACATGGCCACTATTAGCGTCACAAGTAGGCTTGCATTAACACTGCAAGGAAGCCACTGTGGAAAATGCCCCACTTCGCCTGTTCAAGTACACCGAGGGAGAATTTAGCATGGTCAATGCACATCTTTTGGACTGTGCGAGGAAACCGGAGCACCTGGAAGAAACCCCAGGCAGACACAGGAAGAATGTGCAAACTCGAACCTGGGTCCCAGGTGCTGTGAGGCAGCAGTGCTAACCACAGTGCCAGCGTGTCACCCCATGTTACCCTGTTGCTGCTAGCGCATTGCATCTAACCCCCTTCCCCACCCACTCCCTGGACCATCCCCACGGTGTGGTTCAACTGAAACAAATTATGAAGTTATCCTTGTACATGTCAGGTACATTGTCCCTTAGTGTCAGAGGTTGCTGGTGCAGGTTTGATGGGTCGAATGACCTCCTTCTGCACTGCAGGGATTCTATACTTCTATGATTACATTCCGGATCTTAACCACCCTGTGGCCTCTTATGAATATATAGGGGGTGGGGAGGTGGGAGAGAAGTAAAATTGAGAAAAAAAGGAGGAAATGGGGAGAAAAGGTAAAGTAAGAAAAGATAAGAAAACCTCTCTCCCACCCATTCCCCCCACATCTTCATCTGTCACAGCCTATCCTCTGATTTCAGCCTCTCTGCCGTTTGGCCAATTACAATCCTTCATTCTCTCTGTGGACTGCCATTAGCAGTCTTTCCCCTTGTTTTTATGGCTATGACTCATCTTTCATTCTCTCAGCCTGCATATAAACGTCTCCCAATTTTTATGCTTTTTAGCTTTGACAACAGGTCATCTGAACTCAAAACGTCAGCACTTTTCGCTCCTTACAGATGCTGCCAGACCTGCTGAGATTTCCAGCATTTTCTATTTTCATTTTTCCCTATCTACTCTGTCCCTCATGATTTTGACCTCTATCAAATCTTCTTAGAACTTCTCATTTTCAAGGAAAATAGTCCCAATCAATCAGTTCCAAATTTCTCCAATCTATCCAGATAACCAAAGGTCCTCATCCCTGGAGCCATTCTTGTGGGACCTTTTCTGCACTCTCTCTAATACCTTCACATGGTGCCTAGAACTGGACACAATACTCCCGTTAAGATCAAACAATACAATGTTAACATCCTTCCTCTTGTACACTCTGCCCCTATCAATAAAGCCCATAGTGTTGTATACATTTTTAACCACTTTCTCAACATACCTTGTCACCGTTGATTATATATGCACACACACACAAGTCTCTCTGCTTCTGCATCTCCTTCAGAGTTGTACCTTTTATTTTATACCATCTGCATTTCTCCAAAAAAATAAAGCATTTCACGTTTCTCTGTATTGAATTTGATCAGCCATTTGCCTTGCCCATTTCACTAATCTGTCTGTGTCCTTGGAAAGTTCTCCACTAGCTTCCTGACGGTTCACAATACTTCCTAGTTTTGTATCATCTGAAAATGTTGAATTTGTGCCCTGTAAACCAAGTCCTAGGACATTAATTTATATCAGGAAGAGCACAGGTCCTAACACTGATTGCTGGGGAACTTTACTATAAACCTTCATAGAACATAGAACATTACAGCGCAGAACAAGCCCTTCGACCCTCGATGTTGCGCTGACCAATTAAGAAAAAGCAATGACCCTCTAACCTAAACCATTCCCTTTTCATCCATAAACCTATCCACGGACCTCTTAAAAGCCCCCAAACTTGGCGCATCTACAACTGCAGCAGGCAGGGCATTCCATACCCTTACCACCCTCTGGGTAAAGAACCTACCTCTAACATCCATCCTATAACTACCACCCCTTAATTTAAAGCTATGTCCCCTCGTGCTAGCTTTTTCCATCCGAGGAAAAAGGCTATCACTGTCCACCCTATCTAAACCTCTAATCATCTTATATGTTTCAATAAGGTCTCCTCTTAGCCCCCTTCTTTCTAATGAAAACAACCTCAAATCCCTCAGCCTTTCTTCATAAGACCCGCCCTCCATACCAGGCAACATCCTGGTAAACCTCCTCTGTACCCTCTCCAATGCCTCCACATCTTTCTTATAATGTGGGGAACCAGAACTGCACACAATACTCCAAGTGCGGCCGCACTAGAGTTTTGTACAGTTGCAACATGACGTTGCGGCTCCGAAATTCAATCCCCCTACCAATAAAAGCTAAGACTCCGAATGCCTTCTTAACAACCTTATCGACTTGATTGCCAACTTTCAGGGATCTATGCACATATACACCAAGATCCCTCTGTTCTTCAACACTATTAAGAGTCCTACCATTAGCCCTATACCCTACACATTTGTTATTCCTGCCAAAGTGAATTACCTCACACTTTTCCGCATTAAACTCCATTTGCCACCTCTTGGCCCAGCTCTGCAACTTGTCCAAGTCACTCTGCAAACTATAACACCCCTCTTCACTATCTAACACCTCCTCCGATCAGAAAAGCAATCGTTCACTACCATTCTTTTTTTTCACTTACTTTGCCAATTTTGTCTTCATCGAGCTACTGTTCATTTTATTCCATGAGCTCTAACTTTACTCACAGGTCTGATGTGCAGCACCATCTGAAATGCCTTTCAGAAGTCCATGCACAACATTACCCTCACCAACTTTCTCTGTAATAAGATTCATAGAATCTACAATGCAGAAGGAGGCCACTTGGCCTATCAAAGCTGCACTGACAACAATCCCACCCAAGCCACATCCCCGCAACCCTATACCTTTACCTCCTAAAACCCCTAAATTTAAAGGTCAATTTAACATGGCCAATCAACTTAACCCACACATATTTGGAGTGTGGGAGGAAACTGTTGCACCCAGAGGAAAGCCATGCAGACATAGGGAGAACATGCAGACTCCGCAGACAGTGATCCAAGGCCAGAATCGAACCCTGGTCCCTGTCGCTGTGAGGCAACAGTGCTAACGACTGTGCTACCCTGTGCCCCATGGTGGCAAGTGGTTACAATTTCTTCAAAGAATTCAAGCAAGTTCAGAGGCACTTCAGAGAAGGTTCATTAGGTTGATTTCAGAGATGAGGAGTTTGTCGTTTGAAGAGCGACTAAATAGTTTAGCCTGTACACCCTGGAATATAGAAGAATGAGGGGAGATCATATTGAGGTACACAAGATGATAAAAAATATGGATAAGATAATGTGGAGTGGATGCTTCCTCTTGTGAGGGATTCTAGGATGAGAGATAGCCTCATGGATAGCCTGATGGACAGTGATAGCCTTTTTCCTAGGATGGAGAAAGCTAGCACGAGGGGACACAGCTTTAAATTAAGGGGTGATAGTTATAGGACGGATATCAGAGGGAGGTTCTTTACCCAAAGGGTGGTTCGGGAGTGGAATGCCCTGCCTGCAGCTGTTGTAGATGCGCCAAGTTTGGTGGCGTTTAAGAGGTTAATTGATAAGTATATGGAAGAGAAGGGAATGGTTTAGTTTGGAGGGGCATTGCTTTTTATTTTGGTCATCACAACATCGAAGGCCGAAGGGCCTGTTCTGTGCTGTATTGTTGTTCTATGTTCTAGATCTTAGGATAAGAGATAGCAAATTTTAAACAGAGTTGAGCAGAAACTACTTCTTCCAAAGGTGAATCTATGGAATTTGCTACCCCAAGGTGTGGTGGATGCTGGGACAGCAAGTAAATTTAAGAAGGATTAGATTTTTAATTGGTAATGAGTCGAAGGTTTATGGGGGGAATGCAGGAAAAGGGGGATGAGGATCATATCAGCCATAATTAAATAATGCCACAGACGTGATGGACTGAATGGCCTAATTCTGCTTCTATATTTTATGAATTTATGAAACTATTTAAATATCATTTCCTTAACAAATCCATTCTGGATTTGCTAAATTAACTCACATTTATGGATTTTGTCCCCAACTATCGTTTTTATAAGCTCCCCACCACCAAGATTAAACTACTAGTCTGTAGATGTTGGAATAATGGGTTTATCTTTAATCCTTTTTTGAACCAGGATGTAATATTTATAACTTTTCAGTCCCTGGCAGTATCCCTGAATCTTTGGAAAAGAATGGAATTTAATTACCCACAATTTTCACTGATTCCCTAATTACCTAAAATTGCATCTTCTGATCCTGTTGCCTTACCAACCTTATATACAGACAGCCTATCCAATACCACCTCCTTATTAATTTTAAACCTCTAGTGTCTGAATCACCTCCACTTTTAACATGTCCTGGGCAGCATCTTCTTCTTTGGTAAGGACAGGTGCAAAATATTCATTTAACACTTCAGCCAGGCCCCCTGTCTCCATACATAAAACACAGATTTTGGCCCCCAGTTGAACCCATTCCTTTTACTTGCCAGTAGAAGACTTCTGAATTCCTTTTATGCTGGCTGCTAGTCTCTTCCCATACCCTGCTTCTCTTATTTGTTTTCTCAATTCCCCTCTGGAACTTCTATATTTGGTACGGTTCTTGATTATCTGTTGTAAGCATGGTGTTGTTTACAGTTAGCATAAACATGTCTATGTCATCTCTTCAATCATTTGAGGGGATCTAACAGGAGTTTCTCAGAGTTACCCTTCTCCCCCACACTCCTCCACTTCCTTATTCTTCCATTATTGCCTCTCCCAGAGAATTAACAATTTCAGGGTTGGTCATGGAGTTGGAGGAATGCGGGGAGCTTGGCACAGCAAGTGCAGTGACTTTAAGTGCCTATCATATTTCAATATTCATAACATTAACCAATATTGATTTGAATAAATAAAGTGTCAATGGGCCTCTCTGTAGAAATATATCTACAACTTCCTTACACATCAGTCAGAAGGTAGAGCGCATGATTTGGGTCATTCTGAATCTCCAGCCTTAATACAGTTGTCAAGATTGTCTGGGTATTGCAATTTTGTACAAGAACGGATGGAGACGGTGAAATTGCCATTTTACCAACAGATCAGCTGTCCTGTTGAGATTTATTCCTCAATAAAATTGGGAAAAAAAGAGCTAGAATTAAAAACGAAGATGTTACTGCTTATTCAGAGTAAAGCTACTAAATCAAAACCAAAATCATTGGGGTACTATAATAATGTAGAGTAATGATTAGAGCTATACAAAGTAATCCATTCCTAACACAGTAAATTGAGTCTGACCATCTGACAAATTATTTCTTAAAACTGCTTTTTTCTCTTTACTTTAAATCTGATGGCCCAGTTGCTCACAATATTAAAGGAAACTTAACCCTTCTCAATCTCTCTTCAATTCTAACATTGATGAACTTGACAATTCAATCTTGAATCGTCCTTTCTGTTTCACTATTATAATCAAAACTAAAGAATTATTATCCTTGGAGTGGATCTTTTCTCTATGGATTGCAATAGTACCTCTAAATCCAAATGACATCCTTTATTATAGGTTTATACATGGAGGCTCTTCCACCCATGCTGTTCAAAAACAAGCAGAGGGCTGTTTAAATATGCAATTGGGGTCTCAAACAATTAGACGGAACCTACCTCCTTGGTAGCAATTTCCATGGAGAAATGGATGAAGAATGAATATTACTCCGATTCTTGATCCATTGACCTTTCTCTACACCTTACCTATGACATTCTGCACTCTCTCTTTAGTTTCTCCCCTATGTCCGCGTAGCAAGAAACAATACTTTTGACTGTATGCCAATATGTGTGACAATAATAAATCTAATCAAAGCGATTTGCCAACAGCTGTCAACAGAAAACATTCTGAGAAGATACATTTTTCTCTTTTTTTTAAAGATTTTGCAGCTTCGAGGCATATTCAACATTCTCTTAGCTCCACGAGAATATTTCAGTCCACTGCTGACCCACTCTCACCCCTCACCCCTCAGCAACCTCTTCTTTCCACCCTATTCCCCGACAAACCCTACAAATTACTTGCCAACCAGATCATTGCAAAAGGGTGGCATGGTGGCACAGTGCTTAGCACTGCTGCCTCACTGCACCAGAGACCAGTGTTCAATTCTAGCCTCATCTGTGTGGAATTTGCACATTCTCCCCATGTCTGTGTAGATTTCCTCCAAGAGCTCCAATTTCCTTCAACATTCTAAAGATACTTCATCCTTAATTTCCCGCTAACTATTTGGAGGCCTATAGTACAACCCTATCAAAGTGATTTCTCCCTTCCTGCGCTACCTGCCTGCCTCTCCTGATGGTCACCCATCTCCCTGACTGAACCTGTGGTGTGATAGCCTCTCTGTAACTAGTGTCTATCACACTCTCTGCCTCCTGTATGCAGTGCATCCATCTGCTGCTCCAACCTAGCAACCCGGTCTGTAAGGAGCTACAACTGCACACACTTCCTACAGACAAAGTTATCAGGGAGAATAGATTGCTCCCCAATAGACATAAACATAGATAGGGATCATGGGTATAAGCAGGAACATCGAGGTGGCGGCACGGACTCGTTGGGCCGAAGGGCCTGTTTCCCATGCTGTTTTGTTCTTTGTTCTTTATGTACGGGTTAGGTTGAATGGCCATGCTAAATTAACCTTAGTGTGAGGGGGATTAGCAGGGTAAATATGAGGAGTTACAGGAACAGTGTGTGGGTGGGACTGTTGGTTGGAAGACTCCATGAGCCACCTGGCCTCATTCTGGAGCATAGGAATTTATGGTTCAATGATTCTACAAAAGCTAACCATTTATCTAACAGAGCACTCGGTTAGTATCCTCCACTTGGTGGAGTAATATTAAAACAGATGTTACCTGGACTTGCTTCAGGCCTCCCAGACTCTGGCCTTGTTTGGGTGCTGCAGGCCCACCACCAATCTACTCTCTCGGTTTTGGGCCCTAGATTAAAACTATCCACCCAGACTTAATGGAAATATCGGGTTGCTTCTGAGTACCTAACAAAGAGCTGTCAGAATTAATTCCTAGATGCTGGTTTAAAAAAGTCACAGACAATTCATCCAAACACATTGTCAACTCCCGGTTAGCTGCAGCTTTGCAGCTATTTCTCTCATTCCTGGCTATTTAATTAACTTGTCGCATTCCAGCTGGAATTGTCAGTTTCATTCAATCCCAGCTCCCAGAACTGTAATCAACGCTCTCTGTCACATAACATTTATGCAAATTCATCTTATTCCCCATTGAAATGGCAACCCGTGACTACTTTCCCAGTGCTGCCCACAAGTGAAGACTTATCGGCGACGTCACCTCAGCTGTTACCTTTTCCAAAATAGAAAATGATGGGCTAATCGGCACCTGCAAAAAGAAGCGACAGGTTTGGTGTTTTGACACTGCATTGGAAATTCTCTGTTTTGCTGGTGATCAGCACAAGACAAGCTTGGAGGACAAAACAGAGTGAGACTAATTTTATTGAGTACAAGAGTTGGGAAATCATATTGCAACTATGTAAAATCTTTGTTAGGCCGTTCATAAAGTACATAGAAGAAAGGGAAAAAGATAGATGCAGAATATTATATTGCAGCTACAGTTAGTATGAATAGAAAGATCAGCTTAACATGTGATAGGACCATTTAAAAGTCTGTTGGCAGCAGGGAAGAAGCTATTCTCGAGTTGATATGTGACATCAGGCTTTCATTAAAGTTTATAGTTAAAGTTTATTTATAGTCACCAGCAGGCTTACATTCACACTGTGATGAAATTACTGTGAAAATCCCCTAGTGATAACACTCTGGCATCTGTTCAGGTATACCGAAGGAGAATTTAGCATGGACAATTCACCTAACCTGCACATTTTTGGACTGTGGGAGGAAACTGGAGCACCCAGAGAAAAGTCACACAGACACAGGGAGAATGTGCAAACTCCACACAGACATTGGCTTGGGTCAAGTCAGGAATTGAACCCAGGTCACTCAAGTTGTGAAGCAGCAGTGCTAACTACTGTACCACCATACCACCATTTGCAGCTTTTTCCCAAAGGAAGAAGGTGGCAGAGGGTGTGTCCAGGGTGCATGGGGTTCTTTATTGTGCTGGCTGCTTCTTTGACACAGCGGGAAATACAGATGGAGTCAATTGAATGGGAAGCTAGTTTGTATGATGGGCTCTGTTCACAACTCTTTGTAGTTCCTCCCAATCTTGATCACAGCAGGAGCCATACTAAGCTGTGATACATCTGGAAAAGATGCTTTCCACAGTACATCTGTAAAAATTGATAAGAGTAACTGTAAGATTGTTAACTGCCAGCCTCTGCCCACTATGGGTAAATCCTAACGGCTCCAGGAGGGGGACATTAATTTGGCCACTTAAGGGCTTCAATCCATGCACATCCTGGAGTTGTGCCTCCCACTTGAATCTTCATTTTGGGGTCCCTGCCCATTATATAAAATCCAGTCCAAAGTGGCATTCTGGTTGGTGAACTATGATCAGAACTGTAGGGAGTTAAGAAAGTTTTCTATTGACCAGGAATGGCTATAATTGTTAGGGATGGGTTAACAGACCTGCCACTTAAGTCCTAATTTGATATAAATTATTCAGTAGAAGTCACTGATATATAAAGGGGTTACAGGTGACACTGGGTGTTGGTGTGTATGTGGAGTTGTGCAATATAATAAAGTGGGTTTATGAAAAAGCAGAATTTGCATCATCTTTTATCATTGAACTGCAACTGTAGACCTAACAATAATTCCACTTCCCTCTCCAAAAATGCTACTTAGCCTACTGAGTGTTTCTGTTTTTGTTCAGATTTCCAGCATCCAAAGTATTTTAGCAGACTAAATGTTTTGAGTTCAAATCCCATTGGCAAAATATGAAATTGAAACTGGGATCTGATTAATGCCCTTAAATGATGATGATTACTATAAAGCCTCAACTTTCTCAATGGCAATTAGAGATGAGCAGTAAATGCTGCCCTTGCATGAATGCATGATAAAAACATGCGTCCTGCTGTCTATCAGGAAAGGAAAATTCACCACACCCATGTACAACTATCGACAGATGTCAAGCTCATTGGTTGTAAAAACCAAACAATCGCTTGCAAATAGAAATCCACAGTAAACACTTTGGGAACACATCAAAAATAGAGATGAATAACCCCAGTCTGAATAAAATCGCAACAGATGCTTTCATGAGTTCAAAGAAATTAACATAATATTTACCATATGGCATATACTATATCATGTATGTCAATACCATATGATTAAATACAAATTAGACTAACAAATTAAGCCATTTCAGCCGGTGTGTACATAAGGGAATAAGTGTCAATAGCAGAAGATTGCACAAGAATGTCACATGGGGGCTCACTGCTGCTCAGCTTTCACATACCGAGGCCTTATCTGCATGCATCAGCCTGCAAGTCTGTTGATTCTTATTTACCGAGCATAAAATGGAAGGTTCCAGAGAGATAGCAAATGGACGGAGCCATTTTGAAAGCCACAATACTCCTTGGATTGGTACCACATCAGACAATTCCCATTGATCATTTTCCTTCAGAAATTTCAGCTCGTACACCATAAAAAAAACCCCGATATTACAATGATATGGTCTATTACTATAATATTAATGTGATCTTGTAACATAAGTAGCAAAAAAAAACTTCATTTTTTCCCTTTTGCATACATTTCTTTTTTCACAATCTTTAAAAAATATGTTAAACATTTCTACCTCTACCACTCTTTCAGGCAGTGAGTTCTTACACCTTCTGGGTTAAGAATTAAACTCCCCTTTAATTCTTGTGTTAATGACTTTAAGTTAATGGTCCCTAGTTTTTGGTTTCTCTGCTAACAGAAACAGGTTTCTCCTATCCATTCTATCTGGGCCTCATTATTATATACAGCACAATTAAATCACTCCTCAGCCTCCTTTGTTCCAAAGCCAAAAGCCTCTTTCTCCGTAATGGAAACATTGGGTGGGATTCTCCAGCCCTTCTTGTCAGTAGGATCTTGCAAAGTTCCTGAGGTTGACCCCGCTGCTACAGTTTCCCCACCTGCGGGGCAGGCAAGTCACCCAAAAGCCTGTAGACGTTGGCAAGACTGGAAGATCCCAACGGCAGCCAATGGCTCATCCCATTCATTGTGGAAAATCCCACTGCAGAGGGTACCCAGAAACTCCTGTCCATTGCACTGCAGCCATGGTACATATCCTTACCCAGTTGCTTGCTGAGTTTGAATCTGAGGCCTGAATGTTCACATCAATGGAGAGGATCTCTAACTTATCCAAAAAAGGTTCTAGATTCGAACCTGATACCCACTATCTTTGCTGCAGGGGAATGTAAGGTGATGGGAAGGTGGGGGGATGCGATTGTAATTTGCATGCCTGTGATTGACAGAGGCACCTGCTTATGTTGAAGTGCACCCAACTTCCAACAGTTCTAAGAACAAAGAACAAAGAGGATTATACAACAGGAACAGACCCTTTGGTCCTCCAAGTCTGCATCGACCATGCTGCTTGATTGAACTAAAATCCCCTACCCTTCCAGCGACCATATCCCTCTATTCCCATCCTATTCATGTATTTCTCATGTATTTTCATTAATACGATGTCCAAAATATAATTTGTGGTCTTTACAGTCTAAGTTTATCAGGTTTGTTTGAAAAGATCGGCACCTTTTTGGAGAGGCAATGTTCCTTTTGAATGGAGAAGTCAAGTCCCTTTTGGGATAGTTAAAAGTAGACCTGTGCATAAAAAATGGATAAACTCATTGGAATTGTCAAAAATCATCAAAGCATTTAAATCTCCTCTTTAAATTTAAGTAAAAGCGGGTTGTAATTTATTTTAAAAATCAGTGCTTGCTATTTCACGCTGTCCATTGAAGTAAGCTTGGAGGCAAAGTAAGCTTGGTGGTTATCATTATAGGATTTGTGCTGCGTGAATGATTCCACAACTTATTATCATCGCAGTGGGATGACTTGTCTGTTCACAGCTTGACTGACATTTCCATGTGGTTTAAAGCTTTGATGTTGAGCTATAAATACAAATACTTGATTTTATGAAGGATTAATTCATTGAAGTAAATTAAGTGTAGTGAATGTGTTTTAACTAATGAGAGTTTTTTTTATATAGAAGCATCATCAATAGAAGCATAACTTTATTTTATTTCATCTCAAGGGCTCTTGAGATCTGCCCATGGTGCATGTTGGGTGAGTTAGCATGGGAGATGTAAGAATAAAGGTGGTGGGGGGCACGTGTTGACATAAGTTGGCAGTAAATTGGCATAAATAGTATGAGGTGCCATGGAGTGGGTAGAGGGGCATAGGTTGACATGAAGGGTATGATGAGCCATGGAGAGTGGGTGGAGGGCATGAGATGATTTGGGTTATCATGGATGGGGTATTGGGAGAGAGTATGTGAGAGATAAAACACCCAAGACCTGCTACCCTTCTCACCCAGGCACCCCAGCACTCTGCCACCTGGATGCCCAGTAGCACAGTGGTTATCACTTCACTATCACCAATTCACACTTAGAATTCACAACTGCCATTAATGGCTGTGCTTCACCCACCTAAATGCAAGTATTTATTGTTTTAATTTTTTTAACAATGATAAGCCATATGCATTTTAAATAAAATTTCAATAGCTTATTGAATTTAACTTCTAAAGAATTTAAGAGCCTGATCTGCCAATGAGTGGAAATCACCGTATAATTTTTTTAATGCTGTGCTGGAGCTCCGCATTTCTGGCCTGGACTTCTCAAGTGAGTCTTCTCTGAAATGTTGAGTATTCTGGGAGGAATGACTGGGCGGGGGGGAAGAATGATGGGGGTGAAGCCACGCCACACCCTGTTTTACAGTTGTGTCAGTCTGTACTGAGGAAGGTGCAGGAAATCTCCCAGAATTAGAGATCCAGGGGATTAGGGAGAATGAAGAATAGAAGGCAATTAGCTTTAGCTAGGGGGTTGTCATAGAGTCATAGAATCATAGAGGTTTACAGCATGGAAACAGGTCCTTTGGCCCAACTTGTCCATGCTGCCTCTTCTTTTAACTACTAAGTTAGTCCCAATTGCCCGTGTTTGGCCCATTCTCTCTATACCAATCTTATTCATGCAACTGTAGAAACACTTTTTAAAAGACAATATTGTACCCACCTCTATTACTATCTCTGGCAGCTTGTTCCAGCCAATCACACCCTCTATATGAAAATATTGCCCCTCTGGACCCTTTTGTATCTCTCCCCTCTCACCTTAAACCTATGCCCTCTAGTTTTAGACTCCCCTACCTTTGGCAGAAGATATTGACTATCTGGGAAAAAATATTGACAATTGAATTGTACTGTTGTACTATTGTTGGAGAAAGCAGTGGAACTGAATGTTGCTAAGTAATTTGGATTGATGATCTTCATCCCAGACTGTTAAAAGAGATAACTATGGAGATAATGGATGCATTGGTTATCATCTTCCTTTATTGATTTTGGAATGGTTCCTGCATTTGGAAGGTCGAAAATGTCCTTTATTTTAGAAAGGAGGGAGAGAGAAAATGGGGAACTGCAGACCTATTAGCTTTACATCATTCCAGTATTAGGGAAAAATGCTTGAATCATAGTATCTCTACAGTGCAGAAGGAGGCCATTCAGCCCTTTCAATCTGCACCAACTTTCCAACAGAGCTTCACCATTCAGGCCTTATTGCTAAAACTTTATGTATTGTCCCACTAATCCCTTACTCCGCATATCTAAGGGGCAATTGGCATGGCCAATCCACTTAACCTGATTTGGCACAATCAATACAGATTTATGAATGGGAAATCATATTTGACAACTGTTGGAGTTTTTTGGGATGTTACCAACAGAAGTTATAAAGAGGGGTTAGTGGGAACAGTCTTCTTGGATTTTCAGAAGGTTCTTGATAAAAGTACACACAGGAGGTTATTTGGCAAAATTAAAACACATGGGTAGGAATTAATACACTGCCATGGATTCAAGATTAGTTAACTGGTACAGAGTAGCTTTAATTGTATAGAAAATTGGTTTGATCACATCTGGAGTACTATGGGCAGGATTTTATAATCTTGCTGAAAGAGGGCGTAAAATCCTGCCCAAGGTCAACTGAGATTTCCATTCTGGGAACCTCAATCCTGATTCTGGGATGGGCAAGGTGGTAAGTTTTCGGCCTTTGTGCGGTTTTGACAAGAATATTATTGTAAGAAGTCTGACAACACCAGGTTTAAGTCCAACCGATTTATTTGATAGTAAACTGACGAAGAGCAGAGCCACGAAAGCTTGTGTGGGTTTACTATCAAATAAATCGGTTGGACTTAAATCTGGTGTTGTCAGACTTCTTACTGTGTTCATCCCAGTCCAGTGCCAGCATCCCTACATCAAGAATATTATTGCCATAGAGGGAATGCAATGAAGGCTCATTGGACCCATTCCTGGGGTGGCAGGATTGTCTTATGAAAAGAGGTTGGGGAAACTGGGCTTATGTTCTCTAGAGTTTTGAAGAATGAGAAGTAATCTCATTGTAAACAATAAGATACTTAAAGGAATAGACAGAGTAGACGTTTTCAACAGTTGGATGTTTAGAACCAGGGAATGCAGTTTCAAAATAAGGGACAAGCCACTTAGGACCAAGATACAATCTATATTAACGGCTTGGATACATGGATAGAAACTCTACAATCAAATTTGCAGATGACACAAAAATAATCAGGACAGTAAATTGCAATAAGGAAATAAGAATCTTACAAATGGATATAGATAAGTTTGGAGAATGGGCCAAAATGAGACAGATGGAGTTTAACATGGGTAAGTATGAAGTCATGCATTTTGGTCGGAAAAATAGGAAGGCAGCTTATTATCTAAATAGGGGATAGGAGTGCTCCAGAGCAGAGAGATCTGGGTGTCCTCATTCATGAGTCACAGAAAATTAGCATGTGGATACAAGAGATAATAAAGAAAGTAAATGGAAATTTGGCATTTATAGATATAGGAATAGAATATAAAGGGAAGGAAGTATTGTTGCAACTATACAAGGCACTGCTGAGGCTGCACGTAGAGTATTGTGCACAGTTTTGGACCCTTTATTTGAGGAAAAATGGTCGTAGGTGAGTGATGATGGGAGATAGAATCATGGGGTGGGAGTCATGAGGGATGGGAGATGGAATCAGAGGGTAGGGGGCAAGAGGAAGGGGATTCTGGGAGCATCACCATGGGAGCTGAGAGGGGGGGATTACCAAGCTGCACCATACTTTACAGTTGTACCTGTTTGTACTGAGGAAGGTACAGGAAATCTCCCAGAATTAGAGATCCAGGGGATTAGGGAGAATGAGAAATGGAAGGAAATTAGTTTTAGCAACACCTACCCCACTCCCCCTTCCCAATGCCAGGCGCCTCAATCAGGCACTGAGTGTTTTTGAATGAGGTATTCCCCTTGAGAAACCCCCGTAATTAACCGTGACCCAGCCAACCACTGGGTGATTACTGGACTGGCAGGTTATGTATGTCCTTTAAGTGAGGATTGGCAACAGAGCAGGAAGGCTGTCCATGTGCTAACCTGCCATGGAACTAATCAGGATGGGAATGTGAAGGTGGCACAATCTTACTTGATTAAATGCCCCCACCGCTGAACCTGTCACAGACGTGGGAGGCTTTAACTTCTGTTCAGTGACTTAGGCAGTGTACATATGAAATCAAATGCTGTGTTTTCAGACAATGTCCCCAAGGGACAGCACGTAGATGAGAAATCGGAGGGATCCAAGGAGGATAGATCTTGAGAGACTCCAGAGGTATCTCTGCAGGAGCAGGAAGCAAAATCATGCCAGACGGTTTCCTGGTTATGTTTAGATGAATACAATTGTAACCAAACAAATTCCGTCCTACCCAACTGAAAGAAAATGGTGAGGCGTACATAAGGGTTAAGATTGAAAATCAGGCTTTTACATAGAGAGACCTGTCTAGGGGAAGAGGAGGTCAGTGAATTCAGAGTTGGGTGTGTTGGAAAAGCTGAAATGAAAGCTAAAATTCCCAGAAGATGCTCTAAGTCTCCAGCATCAACACTGAATCTCTTGTGCTGAAATTTCCATTTGCCTTTGGGGAATCTTTGAAATAAGAATCCGTGTCACCTTCATTTTATCATTTCCTTGTAATATTTCTTTCGGGGGAATGACCCAGAATATTCTGACTCCTCATCTCTCGTCAAATATTTCTCCAAGCGACCTAGCTGCTCATAAGGTTCTGTCACCACTTTGTTCTTTCTCACGGAAATGTAAACATGAGGCTATTGTTTCGCATCGCGCCCCAACCCCCAAACACCGTGATATCGTGGCTTCTCATAACAACGAGGCATTCTCGTTCCCCACAGCGATTCACAGAGGTGATTTCATTCCCCACAGGGAGTTCACACGCCGCCATTTCAGAACTTCGCTTTATATTGTTGCTGTGATTCAACCCAATATTCTTCTAATTTATAAGCACTCACGCATATTTCATTATGATACTGCCATATCTCAGAGGCATTTTGTGGCGATCTTCTTGATTACTACACAGCTTGATGTACTGCTCCTGATTTTGACCATTAATACACTATAGTTTACTGGAACACTGCTTTACTTTCTCACAGAGATTCAATACAGACCCTCGTGTCATCTGCACAGCTCTGATCAATTTGCTGTGATGGACTAATTTCCCATAGGAATTCTCCGCAATACATTTCAATGCTGTGATTTATTGCAATTTGCAGCAGTTCTCCATTTGCCGGTTTCCAGTTTCTCTCTTTTCTAGATGCGTCGGTGACCTCTCAGAGACACCAGCTGCCCCGATAGATTCACTGCACCAAGGGATGCAACATAATGTTATTATTCTAATTCTGGAAGAAAAGGGAAGAAAGAAGTTCTGAATATATTTCAATTCCAGAAATAAGTATTTTCTATTCTTTGATTGACCATAAGAAATAGGATCTGGAGGAGGCCATTCAGCCCTTTCAGCTTGTCCCATCATTTAATAAGATCACGCTGATCTAACACTAAGTCCATTTTCCTGCCTTCTGTCTGTAACCTTTAATTCCCCAACTGATTAAAAACCTATCAATCTCAGCCTTGAAAATATTGAGGACTGTGCTTCCACAACTGCCTGGGATAAAGAATTCCAACGATTCACCACTCTTAGAGAGAATAAATTCTTCCTCAAATCCTTCTTAAATGAGCAACCTCTTATTCTGATTCCATGCCCTTTGCTCCAACACTCTCCCATGAGTGAAAACATCCCCCCCAACATTTACCTTGCCTTACCTTAAGAATCTTATTTTACAGTCATATCATCTCTCATTCTTCTGAACGCCAAGGAGTACAAATCCAGCCTGTTTAATCCTTCCTCATATGGCAGTCCCCCCACACTGGGAATCATCCCAGTAAAACTCCTCTGTACTGGGTCCCTAGTGATGATATGGAGTCACATTGTGGCATAGTGGTTTGCACTGCTCCCTCACAGTGCCAGCAACCTGGATTCAATTCCTGGCTTGGATCGCTGTCTGTTTGCACGTTCTCCCCATGTCTGTGTGGGTTTCCTCCGAGTTCTCTGGTTTCCTCCCATAGTCTGAGAGACATGCTGGTTAGGTACATTGACCTGGACAGACGCTGGAATGTGGTGACTAGGGGAATTTCATAGTAACTTCATTGCAATGTTAATGTAAGCCTTACTTATGACTAATAAATAAACTTTGCTTTATAGCTTTATTTAAATAAGGGGACCAAAATTGTATACAATATTCAAAGTGTAGCCCCACTAGTACCTTGTAAAGTTGTAGCAATTCCTCTTTACTTTTAGCCTCTAGCCCTATTGAAATAAAAGCCAGCATTCCATTTGCCTTCCCTATCGCCTTCTGCACTTGTGTGTTAGCTTCCTGGGTTTCATGAATAAGGATCTCTAAGTCCTTCTGTGCTACAGATTACTGCAGCCTCTTTTCATTTAAATAATAATCTGTCTTATCATTCTTTTAAGAAAATGAACAATCTCACATTTTCCTATACTGAATTCCATTTGCCAATTGTCTGTCCTCTCACTTAACCTGTCAATATCTTGATGTAAACTATTTATGTCCTCCTTATAAACTACCTTCTATCCCATCTTTGTATCATCCTCAAATTTGGCCACAATACTCTCTGTTCCTTCATCCAAATCATTAATATACATTGTGAAGAACTGTGGTTCCAGCACTGATCCATGTAGCACTCCATTGGTTACTAAATGGTAAGCATATATCTCAGGCAAGATCATTTATTGCCTATTTCTAATTGCCCTTGATCTGAATGGCTTATTTGGCAATTGAAAAGCACAGTTCAGAGCCAATGGTGTGTGTCTGGAGCCACATGTAGGCCAGGCCAGGTAGGGATGATAGATTTCCTTCCTTAAAGGGCATTATTGAACCCAGATGGGTTTTTATAACAGTATAGCTGTCATGGTCACCATTATTAACCAATTTTATTATTGGGTTTAAATTTTACCAGCTGTCATTGATTTGAGTCCATGTTGCCAGAGCATTGCTCAGAGCTTCCCCGAGTGAACTGTTGTTGGAAACAGGGAGGCCTAAGAACAATAACAAGCTATTCAGTTCCTTAGACCTGTTCTGTTATGCAGTTAGATCATGGCTGATCTGTACCTCAACTCTCTTTACACATCTTAACTCCCTATTCTGTGATATATAATCATAGAATCCTACAGTGCAAAAGGAGGCCATTCAGCCCATTGAAACTGCAGCACCCAAATCCCTCCCAGGCCTTATCCCCATGACCTCTTGCATTTATCCAAATTGGTCCCCTAACACTAAGGGGCAATTTAGTGTGGCCAACCCACTTAGCCAGCACATCTTTGGAGTATGGGAGGAAACCGGAGCACCCAGAGGAAACCCACACAGACACAGGGAGAACTTGCAAACTCCAAAAGAGACAGTGATCCAAGCCAGGATTCAAATCCAGGTCCCTGGTGCTGTGAAACAGCAGTGCTGATCACTGTGCCATTGTGCCACCTTTATATATCCTCAACTAACAATAATCTATCAATTTCTGTTCAATTGTCTCAGCATCTGCAAATATTTGTGGGATAGAATTCCAGATTGCTACTACCTTTTCATGAAGGGCAGCTTCCTGATTTCAATCATAAGGGGCAGCTCAAATTTTTGTATTATTTTCTCATTCCCAACTTCCCTGTCAATCAGTCTAGTCTCTCTGTATCTATCCTATCAAATCTACTTTACGTTTTACACACTGGTCAATCTCCTACATGCAGGAGGATGCAGGTTATGTTTATGCAACCTGCACTCATAAATTAATTCTTTGAGCCCTGGGGTCATTTTGATAAATCTGTGCTGTGCCTTTTTTGCCAATATAACTTTCATGCGGAGAAGTGCCCAGAACTGAAGACAACACTTCAAATGGAAGTCTAACCAAGGCTGTCTACAAATGAAGCATAAAACCATCTGCTCTGTATCACTGCTCTGCTCAGATCATATAATCATATATAATCCAAAAGGAGGCCATTCAGCCCATTGATTTTGCACTGACAACAATCTCATCCAAGCCCTTTCCCCATAAACCTCATGTATTTAACTTGCTAAACCCCTGACACTAAGGGGCAATTTAGTATGGCCAATCAACCTAAACACGTACCTTTGGACTATGCAGTATAGCACCTGGAGGAAACCCAATCTGACAGGGGAGAACGTGCAAACGCCACACAGTCACCCAAGGCTGGAACTGAGCCCGGCTCCCTGGTGCTGTGAAGCAGCAGTGCTAACCACCATGTCACTGTGCCACCCCAACATCCTCCCGGCTACCATTGCAGCATCTGAACCTGTGTCACCAGAGCATTAATCTAAGTCAACAAGAGAAGCAATGCTGGAAAATCTCAACAGGTCTGATAACATCTGTGGGGAAAGAATAGAGCCATCGTTTTGAACCTAGATGACCTTTCATCAAAGCTGGGTCTAAATCTCTAGATTGACACTGAAACTGGGAGTTTTTGGTCCCATTGCAGGTGGGATAGAAAATCTGATGGACCAGCCAAACCAAATTAATTTTGGGCATGAACTTTCAGTCTTGAGGCAGTTGAGGCCAATAAATCTCGACCTGAGATTCCATTAGCATTTATGATTGATTTTTGTACCTTGTCTATTGGTTTCTGTGCTGCAATTTTTTTATACAGGAAAGTAAACTCATGGAACAATGGTACAATAGTGCCCAGACGCTCTGTGTTAATCGGAAAGAGGAAGATGGACTGGATCGGTGTTATTTTCACTGGGATTCAAGAAAGTTGCAATGTTTTTAGCACAACAAATCCCAACTCAACTGAAGTCTTCAAATGAGGAAATGTACAGACTCTTAACTCATGGAGGGCAATTTTTTTATTCATTCAGGAGATGTGGCTATTAGGGAGTGAATTCCAGGATTTTGACCTAACAACAGTAAAGGAATGGTGACATATTTCCAAGTCAGTGTGGTGAATGGCTTGGAGGGAACTCTTTCCCTAATAGCATTCTGAGTGTACTTACACTCCATGGACTGTAGCGTTTCAAGAAGGCAGCTCACCATTATCTTCTCAAGGGTAAATATAGATGGACAATAAATGCTGGCCTAGCCAACAATACCCACATCCCTCGAATGAATAAAAAATTGTTCTCCACGAGTTAGGAATCTGTATATTCCCTCCAAGGTGGTGTTCCGAGGTATCTGTTTCTTCTGAATGGAAACAGTCATGGATTTGGAAGATGCTGCCTAAAAGAGTCTTGATGAATTCCTACAGAGCATCTTGTAGACGGTGCATGCTGTTGCCATTATGTGTGGAGGTACTGAATATTTATGTATGGGATGACAATCAAACAGGCTGTTTTATCCTGGATGGTGCCGAACTCCTTAAGTTTGTTGGAGCTGTCCCCATCCGGGCGAGTGGAGACTATTCCATCACATTTCTGACTTGTGTAAACTGTAGACAGGCTTTGGGGAGTCCATCCATCAGTGCATTGATTTCACAGTCTCTGAACAACTTAGGGAGAAGAAAGTTGAATGCAAGTATTCAAAAGGGAATTGGATTGTTTTCTGAAAAGAAAGAAACTGCAAGTTATGGGGATAAAGCAGGGAACTGGGACGAGGTAAAATGCCCTTTCAGAGAGCCGGTGGAGACTCAGTGGGCTGAATGGCCTCCTTCTGCACAGTAAAGATTGTGTGATCCTGTGAATGAAAGATTTTCTCCTTGTCTAGACAGAGTTTTGGTTGACTCTTTTTTTTTGCTTTGCTTTCTATTCTTTATCTACCTTGTTCATAACCTCTTCCTTTATTCTGGGATGAGCATTCATGTGGGAACCAAAGTCTACAAAAGAATCTTTGCTTGTTTTTGGCTGTGGTCTTCCTTGTTTGTCATAACGGAAGCCACAGAAAAGTTACAGTGCAGAATTAGACCATTCAGCTCTTCATGTCCGTGCTGGCCAATAAAGAAATAAAAGAATCTAACCGCTTATTTTAACTTTAGCAATAGGCAACTCCTTAGTTGTTCTCAATGATAATTTGCCACCCAGAAAGTTCATTGCTGTCAAAGCTGTTATTGTTGTTTTCATCAATAATCTTAAAATTTATTGCATCATATTCTGTATGCAGCATGCTTAAGGCAGTGTATTTATTGATTACCCCAGCAGCAAAGTTATGTATTCATAGCTTCACATCATCTCGACGTTAAGGACAGGGTTAATTTTTAATAAGAGATTATTTATAACCCATGTTAATATTGTATGAGAAAAAAATGTATTGTAAATAAGTAATTGTACTGCAAATTGATGGACTATATCAATACATCATCATAATGTATATATAGCAGCAAAGTAAGACCTTCACACCTGCAGAGGGTGCAGTTGGCGGAGGTAATTTATTTCTTTGCCCCCACCACAGAGAGAGATCTGGTTAATTGACCAGGAGATGTGTAGATGAGCTTTCAGGAAGACTTTGTCAAGGTACCACACACTTTTGGAGGCAATTAAAGCACGTGGAATTAGAGGGAAAGTGACAAAATTGATTAAAAACTGGTTAGAAGGGAGGAAAGAGGGAGCAGAAATTAAGGGACATTACATAACGGCATTATATAGGATTCACAACATGGAGAAAGGCCATTGACCCAACAGGACCATGCTGATGTGCAGGCTCTTTCAGAGGTCTGGAGAGGACCAGAGTACTTGCAAGCTTTTGAGGCCCCTAGCCATAATAAGAAATGATGAAGATACATGATAACAAAATAGAGCACCAAAAAAAAAGACATAATTTGAATTTTTTTTAGGAATGCTTTTATTGGAAGTTTTCCATTTTATATTTTACCCAAAGTGTGACAAATCCCCCAAATCTAGTACAGTCCAGACTGAGTGAAGATTATTCCATATAGAGGAGACAATGACCTTGCCATTGCCAACTACCTCTGGCATGCACCAGGACATAATTCTTCCACTCCAACAAAACCAGAGGCGCTAACAACAGCAAAAAACACTTAACGGCCTCGCTCGGATGAGATTATAAAACCCCACCCAAGGCCACTGCAGTTTCCGTTCTGGGAACCTCGAGCGCAGCGAGATGGCAGCGTTTCAGCCTCAGTCTTTACCAGAATGCATTATCTGTCTGTACTTCATAGGAAACAAGCAAATATTCCTCAATTCCAAAATATTCTATAATACCAAAATACAAAAAAATCCTGAGTCCATAAGTTCTGGGGGCGGGGTGATGGTTTCCTCACCAGCTATGAGGACTTGTAGGATCCTACCCTCTACATCCATTTTAAGCCATTTGCCCATTTCCCTGCAATGGTGCTATGCATCTTAACCACAATTATAATAAAGGATATCAGGTGAAAAAGTCCATCGTTATAAAAGGAGAAGATGATAAAAATTGAACAATCAGGATAACAAGTGAAAATTTGCAACCACGTTCACTCACGAGACTGCCCCCATCAATGTGATAAATCCACGCAATTGTGAGATAAAGTTATGGTCCATTTTGGCAGAGCCAATGGGATGAAGGAGTATAATATCAAGGGTAGGAGTCTTAGTAGTGTTGAGGAGCAGAAGGATCTTGGGGTCCGGGTCCATAGAACTCTTAAATCGGCCTCACAGGTGGAGGACGGGGTCAAGAAGGCGTATGGTGTACTGGCCTTCATTAATCGAGGGACTGAGTTTATGAGTCGGGAGGTAATGCTGCAACTTTATAAGAACGTTATCAGACCCAACTTGGAGTATTGTGTGCAATTCTGGTCGCCTCACTACAGAAAGGATGTGGAAGCTATTGAGAGGGTGCAGAGGAGATTTACAAGGAAGTTGCCTGGATTGGGGGGCATGCCTTATGAAAATAGGTCGAAGGAGCTAGGTCTCTTCTCCCTGGAGAGACGAAGGTTGAGAGGTGACCTGATAGAGGTTTATAAGATGTTGAGAGGAATAGATAGGGTGGATTCTCGGAGGTTATTTCCCAGGGCTGAAATGGTTGCTACAAGAGGACACAGCTTTAAGGTGCTGGGAGTCAAGTTAGGGGTAAGTTTTTCACTCAGAGGGTGGTGAGTGAATGGAATCGGCTGCCATCAGTGGTTGTAGAGGTGAACTCGCTGGGGTCTTTTAAGAGATTTCTGGATGAGTACATGGGATTTAATGGGATTGGGAGTTACAGATAATTCTATGGCCTGGTAGGTACTGATATGATCGGCACAACTTGTGGGTCGAAGGGCCTGTTTGTGCTGTAGTGTTCTATGTTCTATGTTGAGATAAGGATAAACGGATGTTCTTGGACTAACCGGGTTGTTAGGATAATAAGATAATAAATAAAAATTCATTACCATGTTCAGTTACAGGATTGTCCCTATAAGGACACAAGAACTAGGAGCAGGAATAGGGCCTTTGGCCTCTCAAGTCTGCTCCACCATTTAATAAGGTCATGGCTGATCTTTTCGTGGAATCAGTTCCACTTAACCCATCTGCTCACCATAACTCTTAATATCTTCACTGTTCAAAAATCTATTTTTCCTTGCCATAAAAACATTCAACGAAGTAGTCTCAACTGTTCCTCCTCGATCCTAAATCTGCTCCCTCTTAATATGAGACCATGCCCTCTAGTTCTAGTTTCACTGACCAGTGGAAAAAGCACCCTGCTCCTTTCTTATCTATTTCCTTCATAATTTTATACATTTCTGTAAGATTTCTCCTCATTCTTCTGAATTCCAATGAGTATAGCCCTGTCTACTCAGCCTCTCCTCATAAGCCAACTCTCTCAACTCTGTAATCAACCTAGTGAATCTCCTCTGCACCCCCTCCAGTGTCAGTATATCTTTTCTCAAGTAAGGAGACCAAAACTGTACACAGTACTCCAAGTGTGGTCTCACCAGCACTTTATACAGCTGCAACACAACATCCCTGCTCTTAAACTTCATTCCTCCAGCAATGAAGGACAAAATTATATTTACCTTCTTACTTATCTACTGCACCTGCAAACCAACTTATTGCAATTATGCACAAGGACACCCGGGTCCCTTTGCACAACAGCATGCTGCAATTTTTTTAACATTTAAATAGTAGTCAATTTTGCTGTTATTTCTACCAAAATGGGTGCCTCAGTATCAACATTGTAGTCCATCTGCCAGATCTTTGCCCACTCACCTAAACTATGTCTAATCCCTTTGCAGACATTCAGTACATAATTTGGTCTACCACTCATCTTAGTGTCATCTGCAAACCTTGACACACTTCACTACACTTGGTCCCCAGTTTCAAATCATCTATAGGATAAATCATGTAACAAGATTAACTAAGAGATTAAACTACAGGGGACATATTCAAGGATTAACAAGGATTGCTCTAAACAGAATAATCAGCAAAATTTGCCTCAGAACTCAGTTGCAGGATTGCCAACATCAATATGAAAAAAATCAAAGTACAGGATTAATAGTAGGATATAATTGCAGGGGGTACAGTACAGGATTAACAAATCATGATTTTCACAGTATAACAGCAAAACAGGCCACAAACACCTCTGTGCTGATACATCACATATCCTTGTCAGGATAAAAGACAACGTCACAGAATCAGAAATATAATCACAAGGGAACAAAGTTCCGGATTAATAATGAACTGCAGGATAATATAATCTACCATGTGGCTTAAAAAGGCCAAAGCCCTGAAAGCACCATTGAGCAACATCCAGGATCCATCCAGAGTTTCACCATTATCCCAAAGCCTGGCGGGTGGTAAAGATCCCTCGCGTCCGGCCTCCTCAGTCTTGACAAACACTGAGGACAATTCAATGTAAGACCAGTGGTCGGAATCTTCAGCTGATTCCAGGCCTCAAAGATTGGACACAATGTGCTCCAGCGAACTCGAAACACCCAGATTTCAAATCAAGATTGTTAAAGCATGTCAGCCAGTTCTCAATTCAGCTGGGAATTCATCCCCAGGATCCCTCAGGAGTTCTGACACGTGGATACACCTTCTCCGGTCCCATCACCCCGAATCAACAAGGATGTTTGACATACCGTGCAGCAGGGTTTCCAAGGACTGAAGGTGAACCCTCCTGTCGAGGAAGCTATCCTCTTAACTGACTGGATTTTCTTCACTTCATCCATTTTCTTTAGGATATCTTGTTTTGTCTAAATCTGAGGTCCCCTTTGGGCTGCACTGTTCAGCTGGACAAGTTTTAACTTTCATTTTCCAGTTAGTCACAGTCCTTCTGACTAGCACTATAGTGTGCTGCAGATCACTGAGGTACGTCGTTCCCGCTATCAGTTTTCTACCTATCCTTTAAGAGGCATAATTTGTAAATTTCGCTACGATTTGTCATTATGTAGATGTCTACATTGCTCCCAAAAAGCTCCCTAGACTCTTTTCAATGCGAACAGTTCTGATTTAAGGTCAATAGCATACTATTCTGTTTACATTATTCTGTCCGTTTTCAAAAGCATAAATGGTCTCATGACCATAATCTTTTTGAGCTTTCTTACTTGGTCCCTTAACCTGGCTGTTTTAATTGCCATCACATGTTTAGTGCATTTATCAGCCTTCTTTGCACAGATCAGGGCTTGGATTCTGCATCCTGGGACAATTTCTGTGTCACTCTCCCTTCATCACCTTTTGCTGGTCTATCTCATCCATTGTTACCATTGTCAATGCCCTGGCCACTCTGAACTCTGTTTCCTCTCCAGTAACATTCCATCAACATTACCTTTGAAATGTGAGGGAAGACTATCAAGGTAAGTGAATGCACAACGAACGGTAGGATGCTTAGGAAGTACAGAACATCAGAAAGACCTTAGAGTGATCAAAAATCCCTGAAAGCATCAGGATAGATAGATAAAGTGGTCGAGGAGGCATATGGGATACTTGCCTTTATTAGTCAAGGCATAGAATATAAGAGCAGGCGGGTTATGATGGAGTTTTAAAAAGCTCTCGTTAGGCCAAAGCACACAGTAATGTGTGCAGTTCTGGTCACCACACAGTAGGGAAGATGTGATTGCACTAGAAAGGGTGCAGAGAAGTTTCACCAGCTATGAAGACAGCCTGTGTTGTAGGTAAAAGATACCTCTGAGACCAACTGTGGGTCAAAGTACAGCAAATTTATTCAAAAGCTTTTGGGAGATACACCTGATACCTAACAACGGTTCCCCAGACGTCTTCCCAGACATAACTTAAAAGCGTATATTTATACTCCCCAGTTACGCATGCACCTTCTCAGTCTCAGCAGTTTCTCAGGCTGTGGATTGTTCTCCATTGTCGGAACATGATTGCCTTGGCGTTTCTTCATAGTTATCTCAAGGCCGCAATTGTCATATGTGATTAGCCCTTAGCAAATTAATGGGCCGGTATAACCATCTATCTTCATAAGTTATATAGCATATAATATGTATAACATGTTAGTACATGACGCATAAGCATTACATAACGAATATATATATGAATATATATTTAGGGCATGCAAGCTTCACTATGTGAGGCAAAAGTCCACAAAATTAAAGACACAAACATAAATACGAGCTGGATCAACTACATTTCTGAACAGACTGTCATAAACTTGTGTACAACAGCAAGGGTCTCTTTGTCTGGGCACACGAAAACAAATCTTGCATCCATCTAAGATATATGAAAACAAGCTACATACAAGTTGTACAATACTTTTTTTTCATTCTCTAAACATTACAAAGTTCATTAACCCATTCACTACTGCAGCCTGTGGTTGCAGTAGGCTGGGGTGGTTCTCCTTGGAGCAGAGAATGCTGAGGGGGGAGCTGATTGAGGTGTATAAAATTATGCAGAATGTGGATAGAGTAGATAGGAAGAATTAATAGAGGACTTAATAACCAGAGGGTGTAGATTTAAGAATGCTGGAAAATCTCAGCAAGTCTGACAGCATCTGTGGGGGGAGAGTAGAGCCAATGTTTTGAGTTTAGATCACCTGTCATCAGAGCCCTGAAACATTGGCTCTGTTTTTGTTTCAGATTCCAGCATCCACTGTATTTTGCTTTTATATTAAAAATGGTATATATTTATTTGACTTGATTTGAATTGATTTATAATTGTCTATTGTATTAGCATGCAGTGAAATGTATTGTTTCTTGCTCACTGTACAGGCAAAGCATACCATTCATAGGGAAGGAAATAAGATAGTGCAGAATATAGTGTTGTAATCACAGCTAGAGTGTAGAGAAAGATCAACTTAATGCAAGGTAGATCCATTTAAAAATTTGATAGCAGCAGGGAAGAAGCTGTTCTTGAGTCAGTTGGTACATGACCTCAGACTCTTGTATCTTTAATTTAAGGTCAGGGGTAAAAGCTTTAGGGGGATTTGAGCAACAGCTTTTTTACCCAGAGAGTGGTGGCAATCTTAAACTCACTGCTTGAAAGAGTGGTAGAGGCAGGAACCCTCACAACAGTTGAGCATTTGGATGAGCACTTGAAATGCTATAGCATACAAGGCTACAGATCAACTGCTGGAAAAATGGGATTGGAATGTGCTTGATGGTTGGCACAGATATGTGGGGCAAAGGGCATCTTTTTGTGCTGTAAAACTCTGACTATGAATAGATGAGCTTCTCTCCATTGTACTCAGATACGCCATCTACTGGGTTGCACTTGTCAATAAAGCTTTCTCAATTACCAAGTTCCCTGAGTGTCTAAACTCCTCCTTAACCTGCCATTGCCCTTTGCAACATCACACCTGCCTGAATTTCTCACTGCTGACAGCTGAAAGCTTTTCGCAGCATATTCAGATTATTGTCCTCCAGTCTCTCTTGTGGAGTTTTTTTTGGGTCTAATTTAATTGTAGGTGACTTTTGATATTAGCATTTTGGATTGCGCAGAACATAAGGTGTCTGTGTGTCACTGGAATATGGAAGTCCTTTTTTTAGCAATACCAGCACACAGGCAGAGACTTCCCTTAATCTGGGCTAAAAACAGCAATGTAGATAAACCTTGTGCTTGGTTTACTGGACCTCAGAACAAAGATGCAATAATGTTAATTTTCTTTGACTAATTTGATTGAAGTTTTCAAGATATTCAGGGGAACTGATGGAGGTAGATGCATAGAAACCACTCCCACTGGTTGGGGAATCTGGGATGAGAGGGTATAGCCAAAAGTTAAAACCATTCTTTTCAGGAGTGAAATTAGAAAACATTACTGCACACAAAGTGTGGTAAAGTTTGGGACTCTTTTCTGCAAGTGGCAATTGATGCCAGAGAAGTTCTTAATTTTAAGTTGAGGTTGATAGATTTTTGTTAACTAAAGATATTAAAAGATATGGGATAAAGGCAGATGATTATATGGAATTAGTTTACAGATCTGCTGCTCTTACCTGATCTGCCTACATGTGACTCCAGATCCACGGCAATGTGACTGACTCTCAAATACCTTCTGAAATGGAGGGCAGTTAGGGATGGGCAATAAATACTGGCCCATACAGTGACTCTCACATCCTGTAAAAAAATAAATTTTAAAAAATCAGTTATGACCTTGTGTACTGGGGCCTGGGCTCAAGGCACTACACGCCTCACTAATGTGCCAGAATTCTATCACACCGCTCACCATGAGAACCGGTGCAGGCGAGGGGAGAACAATGGGAAGGCTCGTTGACCTTAGGTATGATTGTCTGGTCTCCGATCGAGCAAATCCAGAAAATTCCCTTCATGTTCTTTGGATACTTCATTTGCCCTCACAGCTACCAATGTAAGGTCATTTTGAACGGGCTGGAAAGTGGAGCTGAGTCCATGAAAACATAGAACATAGAACATAGAACATAGAACATTACAGCACAGAACAGGCCCTTCGGCCTTCGATGTTGTGCCGACCAAAATAAAAAGCAATGCCCCTCCTAACTAAACCATTCCCTTCTCTTCCATATACTTATCAATTAACCTCTTAAACGCCACCAAACTTGGCGCATCTACAACAGCTGCAGGCAGGGCATTCCACTCCCTAATCACTCTTTGAGTAAAGAACCTACCTCTGATATCCGTCCTATAACTCATACCCCTTAATTTAAAGCTGTGTCCCCTCGTGCTAGCTTTCTCCATCCTAGGAAAAAGGCTATCACTGTCCACCCTATCTAAACCTCTAATCATCTTATATGCTTCAATAAGATCCCCTCTTAGCCGCCTCCTTTCTAACGAAAACAACCTCAAATCCTTCAGCCTCTCCTCATAGGACCTGCCCTCCATACCAGGCAACATCCTGGTAAACCTCCTCTGTACCCTCTCCAATGCCTCCACATCTTTCTTATAATGTGGGGACCAGAACTGCACACAATACTCCAAGTGCGGCCGCACTAGAGTTTTGTACAGTTGCAACATGATGCTGCGGCTCCTAAATTCAATCCCCCTACCAATAAAAGCTAAGACTCCATATGCCTTCTTAACAACTTTATCCACTTGACTGCCTACTTTCAGGGATCTATTGACACATACACCAAGATCCTTCTGTTCCTCAACACTATTAAGAGTCCTACCATTAGCCCTATACTCTACACATTTATTGTTCCTGCCAAAGTGCATTACCTCACACTTTTCCACATTAAACTCCATTTGCCACCTCTCGGCCCAGCTCTGCAACTTGTCCAAGTCTCTCTGCAAACTATAACACCCCTCTTCACTATCTACCACTCCACCGACTTTAGTGTCATCTGCAAATTTACTAATCCATCCCTCAATACCCTCATCCAGATCATTTATAAAAATTACAAACAGCAGGGGCCCCAAAACAGACCCCTGAGGCACACCACTTGTCACCGAACTCCACGATGAATATCTCCCATCAACCACCACCCTCTGTCTTCTATCTGCCAGCCAATTCCTAATCCAATTAGTTAAATCACCCTCTATTCCACACATCTGCATTTTCTGTAGAAGTCTTCCATGGGCCACCTTATCAAACGCCTTACTAAAGTCCATATATACTACATCAACCGCCTTACCCCCATCCACCTCTCTGGTCACTTTCTCAAAAAACTCAATGAGGTTAGTAAGCATGACCTACCCTTCACGAAACCATGCTGACTATCCCCAATCAATTCATTTCTCTCTAAATAACTATAAATCCTATCCCTAATAATTCTCTCCAATACCTTGCCCACAACAGAAGTAAGACTCACTGGCCTATAATTCCCTGGAAGGTCTCTCTTCCCCTTCTTAAACAATGGGACCACATTCGCTATCCTCCAGTCCTCCGGAACCACACCCGTAACCAACGAGGACCTGAAGATCAGAGCCAGAGGCTCTGCAATCTCCTCTCTTGCCTCCCAGAGAATCCTAGGGTAAATCCCGTCCGGCCCAGGGGACTTATCCAACTTCAAACCCTCGAGAATTTCTAACACATCCTCCCTATCTACTACAATACTTCCCAATTTGCAACCCTGTACCTCAGTGTTCTCCATAGCTACATTTCCAGCACTCTGCGTGAATACCGAAGAGAAATATTTATTCAGTGCCTCACCAATCTCTTCAGGCTCCACGCACAACTTCCCACTGCTGTCTATGACTGGCCCTAATCTTGCCCTAACCAATCTTCTATTCTTAACATATCGAAAGAAAGCTTTAGGATTCTCCTTAATCCTATCAGCCAACATCTTCTCGTGTCCCCTCTTAGCTCTCCTCAATTCACTTTTTAGCTCCTTCCTGGCTAATCTATAGCTATCCATTGCACTAACTGAGCCTTCAAGCCTCATCCTGACATAAGCCTCCTTTTTCCTTTTAACCAGCAAATCAACTTTTTTCGTACACCAAGGTTCTCTTACTCGACCATTTCCTCCTTGCCTGACAGGGACATACTTATCAAGGACTCGCAGCAGCTGCTCCTTGAATAAGCTCCACATTCCAGATGTTCCCAGTCCCTGTAGTTTCCTAGTCCAATCTATGCACCCTAATTCTCTCCTGATGGCCTCATAATTACCCTTCCCCCAGCTATAACTACTGCCCCCAGCTTCATGCCTATCCCTGTCCATCACTAAGGTGAACGTAACCGAATTGTGGTCACACGTAACCGAATTGTGGAAAAAAATGAGCAATGATCTTATTGAATGGTGGAGCATGCTCGAGGGGCAGATGGATTACTCCTGCTCCTAGTTCTTATTTTCTTATATTTTAAATAAACCATCCCTGCGGAGCCAGGAAGAGCAGGAATGCTTTGCAATTGAATGTTCCATTTATAGTTCTCTCTAACACCTGACTCAGTTCTAACCTGAGGTTCCTGATAAGGCAGAAGGCCGGATATTGATCACTTTGCTCTGATGGGCATCTTTTAGGAATGTGATCAGTTGCAACTGTTGGTATTGAGCCCCTAATTGTGTTGAAAATGGACGAGCCACAGATTTATTCATGAGACTACTTTAATGTGATTATGTCAGAACAATTTTATTAAGTTCTCAGGTATACTGTATCAATAAACTCAAGCAGTGAATTACAATTTAACATGGGTTATACTCCTCATATTGTGACTGGGTGAGGAGTACACAATGACTTCTCTTCTTGCCACTTTTGTCCCTTCTCTGTGTTTCTTTCTCCCTCTTGTCTTTTCTTCTGACTTTTATTTTTCCCCACAACCTTGCTGGGGAGGTTCTCTTTTGTCCTGGCCTTCATCTGGTTAACCCTCCCTGTGCCCACTCATAGTACATGTGAACAATGTCAGCCACACTTAATCATTTAATGTTCTGCATTTTAATTATTGTCCTATTTCCTCTTGTCTCAAGTCTACTCGTTCTTATTGTACCTTATCTCAGACAAGGCCCCTTGCTTTAATATAACGATATAGCTTTCAACTGCTATCAACATCTTTTTCTTTTGAAGCTTGCTACTACTTTTCATAATCCTTCTACCTTGGTATCAGTTTATATTGTACACTATCACTGGAATTTTACCACTCCGCATGCCATGGGAAGTGGACAATAAGATGGTCCATCGATCTTGGGTAGGATTTTACAGTTTCGGGATGAGTGAGGTCATAAAATCCCACTCTATTTCTAAGTTTTTCCATTCCACTGTACTACAAAGAAGACTATCTGATAGAATTGTGATACTTTCTGATAAAGTTAAGTGTTAGTTTCAATGAAAATTAAATGTTCTTCTCCATTTCTTAGGCAGTCCCTCGGAGTTGAGTTGATTGCTTCCATATTAAAAAAAAATTTCTGAGGTGACCGAGGAATCCAATGTGTGAACTATAATCTGAGACACAGGAAGGGCAGATGGAGAGGTGGGTGGGGATGTTGCACGTTAGTGAGGAGGCTTTGATGATGTCCTTGAAGCATTTTTTCTGCCCTCTGCTGCTCACTTGCATTAAGGGTTAATAGCCTAACGAACAAGTTAATAATCGTACAGTGCCAAGCATGCTGGTGCTAGTTGTGTTCCTAATTCCAGCCCAAAAATAAATCCAGACCAAATGCTAGCCAAAGAGGGTCTGGTGGACTGAAATGCATTTGTTTCAATACGAGAAGCATAACAGGTAAAGCAGGTGAACTTGGAGCTTGGATTAGTACTTGAACTATCATGCATTACAGAGACTTAGTTAAGGAAAGAAAAGGATTGACAGCTTAACATTCCAAGATACAGATGTTTCAGGTGAGATAGAAGGGGATGTAAAAAGGATGGGGGAGTTGCACAACTGGTTAAGGAGAATATCACAGCTGTACTGCTGGAGGACACCTCAGAGGGCTTGTAGAGTGAGACAGTATGGGTAGAGCTCAGGAATACAAAGGGTATAGACACAATGTTTACTATAGGCCACCCAAATGCCAGCAGGAGATAGAGGAACAGATATGTAGGCAGATTTTGGCAAGGTGTAAAAGTAACAGGGTTGTTGAGGTGGGAGATTTTATCTTCCCCTATATTGACTCTGACTCACTTAGTACTAGAGCCATGGATGGGACAGAGTTTGTAAGGATCATCCAGGAGGGCTTCTTGAAACAGGATGTAAATACTCCAAGTAGGAAAGGGGGCCATACTGGATCTGGTATTGGGGAATGAGCCCAGCCAGGTGGTCGAGGTTTCAGTAGGGAACAGTGACCACAATTCAGTAAAACTTAAGGTACTGATGGAGAAAGAAAAGTATAGTCCTCAAATTAAGGTGCTAAGTTGGGGTAAGGCTAGATACAACAATATTAGGCTGGAACTGAAGAATGTAGATTGGGGGGCAGATGTTTCAAGGCCAAATCAACATCTGGCATGTGGGAGGCTTTCAAGTGTAAGTTGATAGGGATTCAGAACTGGCACATTCCTGTAAGGATGAAAGATAAATATGGCAAGTTTTGAGAACCTTGAATACAAGAGATATTGTGAGCTTAGTCAAAAAGGAAAAGGTAGCATTTGTCAAAGCTAAGAGGCTGGGAACACACAAAGCAAGTGCTGAGTACAAGAAAACTAGAAAGCAATTTAAGCAAGGAGTAAGGAGGGCTAAAAAGGGTCACAAGAAATCTTTGGCCAACAGGATTAAGAAAAATCCCAGGCATTTAATACATGTAGAAAGAGCAAGAGGGTAGCTAGGGAGAGTGTTGGCCAACTCAAGGACTGGGGAGAGTATCTATGCGTGGAGCCAGAGGAGATGGGTGAGGTATTAAATGAGTACTTTGTGTCAGTATTCACCAAAGAGAAGGACTTAATGGATGATGAATCTGGGAAAGGACGTGTAGACAGTTTGAGTCATGTTGAGATCAAAAAGGAGGAAGTATAGGGGTTCTTGAGAAACATTAAAGTAGACAAGTCCCCAGGGCCTGATCGGATACACCCCTAAATACTGAGAGAGGCAAGGGAGGAAATTACTGGGGCCTTAAGAGAAATTTTGTATCCTTATGGCTACAGAGGAGGTCCTAGAGAATTGGAGAATAGCCAATGTTGTTCCTTTGTTTTAGTAAGGTATCAAGATTAACCCAGGAAATTATAGCCTTACCTCAGTAGTAGGGAAATTATTGAAGAGGATTCTTTGAAACAGGATTTACTCCTATTTGGAGGCAACATGGTTGTGCGAAGGGGAGGTTATGCCTCACTAACTTGATCAAGTTTTTCAGGGAAGTGATGAAGATAGTTGATGAGGGTAGAACAGTGGATGTTGTCAATATGGACTTCAGTAAGCCCTTTGACAAGGTTCTTCATGGCGGACTGGTGTAGAAGGTGAACTCACATGCATCAGTGGTGAGTTGGCAAGGTGGATACAAAACTGGCTTGGTTATAGAAGACACAGAGTAGCAGTGGAAGTGTGTGTTTCTAAATGGAGGGCTGTGATAAGTGGCATTCCTCAGGACTGGGATCTTTGCTGTTTGTAATATATATGAATGATTTGGAGGAAAATGTACTGGTTTGATTAGCAAGTTTGCGGACAACACAAATGTTGGCAGACTTGTAGATAGTGATGAGGCCCATCAGAGGATGTAGATAGGTTGGAAACTTGGGCGGAGAGATGGCAAATGGGGTTTAATCCAGACAAATGTAAGGTAATGTATTTCGGAAGGTCTAATAAAGATAGGAAATATACAGTAATGGTAAATCCCTTAACAGTATAGATAGACAGAGGGATTTGGGTGTACAGGTACACAGGTCACTGAAAGTGGCAACACAAGCAGAGAAGGTAGTCAAGAAGGCATATAGCATGCTTGCCTTCATCAACTGGGGCACTGAGTTTAAAAATTGGCAAGTCATGTTGTGGCTTTATACAATCTTAATTAGGCATTATTTGGAATATAATGTTCAGTTCTGGTCGCCACACTACCAAAAGGATATGGAAACTTTGGAGAGGGTACAGAAAAAATTTACCAGGATGTTGCCTGGTATGGAAGGTATTAACTATGAGCAGAGGTTGGAGAAACTTGGTTTGTTCTCATTGGAATGAAAGAGGTGTTATAGAAGTCTACAAGATTTTGAGGTGCAAGCTCAGAATGGACATTCAGAAGCGTTTTCCCAGGATGGAAGAATCGATTACTCGGGGCCATAGGTTTAAGGTACAAGGGGCAAGATTTAAAGGAGGTGTACAAACCAGGTTTTTTACACATTGGGTGGTGGGTGCTTAGAACTCGCTGCCAGGGGAGATTGTGGAAGGAGATACAATAGTGAGTTTTAAAGGGCATCTGGACAAAACATGAATACAGGAATATGGTTCCCGGAAGGGTGGGAATTTTATTTAAATCGGGCAGCATAGTTGGTGCAGTCTTAGAGGGGTGAAGGATCTGTAAATGTGCTGTAATTTTCTTTGTTCTTTGTTCTTTTGTTTTTTGTTACCCCAGCATACCTAAACTGAGTTGCTTAACACTTGCTCCTATTTCTTATGATCTTAAATTATAATAATATATCATGTTTCTGAAGAAAAAAAATCAGTTAAAGCAGAATGAAGACTACAATTGTTTCTAACAGGCCATTAAGTGGAATAGTTGATATGCACGGGGGACGGGACATCCAGAACAACTGGAAGATTCAACCCCAAAATCAGTCGGTGCCCAACTTTGTCAGCTGACTTTGGCTGTGGCCAGTGGTGGTTTACTGGGAACAATTGACTTGTGAACTGGAAACTGCAGTCACTGTTCCCTATTCTCTGTAATGCAGGTCCCCTGCTGTGTATCAGACTAGTATTCCCCAATTCTTACATGTTTATTGGACAGTTTGTATATTTTCCCCCTTTCTGGTTATCAAATCTTAGGATCATAGAATCCTTACAGTGTAGCAGGAGGCCATTTGGCCCATTGTACCTGCATCAACAACAATCCCACCCAGGCTGTACCCTGTCACCCCACCTGTCTACCTTGCTAATCCCCTGACACTAAGGGGCAATTTAGCACGACCAGTCAACCTAACCTGCACATCTTTAGACTGTGGGAGGAAATTAGAGCACCCAGAGGAAATCCACACAGACACAGAGAGAATATACAAACTCCACACAGACAGTCGCCTGAGGCTGGAATTGAATCTGGGTCCTTGGCACTGTGAAGTATCAGTGCTAATTAGGTATAGTTCTCTAGGTTGCACAGAGACTCTTTGCCAAGCCTCCATTTGATCTAACTGCCTTGTATCTCACGGGATTGTCCTGCAAATTTGCACTGTTGCCCCTGTCTCCTGCATGTTAGTTGCCCAGGACGCCATTTGTCCTGGGTTCCTCTGGACAGCGACTCACTCACTCAGAATCTTGGGCCAGAGTCAGGGTTGGTGGGGGAGGGCAGGTGGAGGCACGTTCCAGCAGCAATCAGGTCCGATTTTCCATTGATCCCATAATCCATGAAATAATATCATTTAGCTAAGAAGAGCTGAAGAGAAAAACAAAAAAAAAATGTCATGGCTAAATCCTCAGTGGAGCACAAATTTAATCTCCTAAGGATAAAAATACAGCTGTGTAGTAAAAAGTGTAAGCAAAACTCTTGTATTAGGATACTAAATATATAAAAAATAAAAACCCTACTAACACAAACTTGGGTAGATTTTTTTTTGTATAAAAAAAGTGCAACTATAAATTTTAATATATTTTCAACAACAAGAAAATTAAAACTGAACAATACTACACTGACATTCCAGCTGAGAAAACATCTTACAGGTTAATTGCTGCCCCTTGGGTCTCCAGCATGGGTGTTACCAGAGCTCATCAACAACACTATATCTACTAAAATCCCTTTTCATTTGAAACCCTCTCCCACACCTAACAATTCTGATCTTACTTAAGTTTGACTAGTTAAGCCAAATTCTGGTTCTCACTTTTTATTTTATGATTTTTAAAAATTTTAAAAGGGATTGAAAAAGTAAAAATGTGGACCAAATGTTTCCTCTTATGGGGCAATCTCAAGCAAGACGTCACAGATGTAGGTTGAGGGATAGTAGACTTAACACTGGGATGAGGAGGAACTACTTCTCGCAGAATGTGTGAAACTCGCTGTCCCATAATATGATGGAGTCTGAATCATTGAACGGTTTCAAGAAGGAGATAGATATATTTCTAATAAAAAAAAGTGTAAGGGGATATGGGAACAGGTGGGAAGGTGGATTTGAGACTAGGTAGAGATCGGCCATGATCTGATTGAATAGTGGAGCAGGCTCGAAAAGCTGAACTTACTTACCTGCACCTAATTCCTACATTCCTATGATTTCCTCTTGTTTTGCATGTTACTGTAACTGATTCTTTGTCTATTTGGCTCTCACTGTTTCATCTTTTCCATTTTACTCCCTTCTTCTTTTTTTCTGCCTTGTTGTATTCGCTTATGCTCCTTTGCTTCTGTCAGCATCACACGTTTTATGAAGTTGAAGTCTGCCATCTTGCACGCCCATATTCTCCCTCACAGCCTCAGTTAATCATGTGGCTTGTCTATGAGCAGTGGCACAGTCATTGGAGCTGCTGCCTCAGAGCACCTGGGACCTGGGTTCAATTCCGGTCTTGGGGTCACTGTCTGTGTGAAGTTTGCACATTCTCCTCGTGTCTATGTGGGTTTCCTCCCATATTCCAAAGACATGCAGGTTGTTGATTGGTCATACTAAATTGCCCTTTGGTTTAAGGAGAACTAGCAGGGAAAATATGTGCGGTTGTACAAAAAACAAAGAACAATACAGCATGAGAAACAGGCCCTTCGGCTTAATGAGACCACGCCGCCATTTTAACATTATGAATGCTCTCCTCTACCTATGACATTTGTCTACACCTATTGGGGAAGATTGAGGGAGAACTACTTTAGGGATAATTTGTTACAGCAATCAGCCTAAGAGCACGTTTTTGGGGTGTGGGAGGAAACTGGAGCACCCGGAAAAAACCCACACAATCACAGGGAGAATGTGCAAACACCCACAGACACAGGCCCAAATCCATGTATCTGCACAGCAAAAATGATAGTCACTGAGCTGTCATGTTACCCATCAGATGGCCTAGTTTAAGCGTACACTAACGATGTGAAGCACTAGGCAATTCTTGAAACAACATCCAAGATCAGCCCTTGCACGATGCATGTATGCCCCTCGTTGGTCAACAAGGCGGACCGAATCATGTATGAAGTAAAAGAAAAGACAACAATAAACATGCAAAACTTAGACAGATATTTATGCAATCCCCAGAAGTGCAGAAATAAAGAAAGTGAGCCTTGACATATGTTGGAAGGTCCATAGGAATCAATTGATTCCCAGGGACGTTCAAAGGCTCTTGATCTTTATTTAGAAAAGTCTCCTATACCCCTCCATCTCTAGTCTGCTCGTGTGCTTGTCCAAGTAAGTCTTACACAACCATAGCATGCCTGCCTCCACCAACCTACTTGGCAGTGCATTTCAGGCCCCATCACCCTCTGTGTGAAAAACCTCCCTCTAACATCCAAATTATACCTCGCCACCCAACATCCCCCCCCCCCCCCCCCTAAGCCCGTGGTCCCTCGTAATTATTGTATCCAACCTAGGGAAAAGCTTACCACTGTTCACTCTATCTATACCCTTCATAATCTTGTGGGGATAGAACCTGGGTGGGATCGTTGTTGGTGGGCTGAATGACCTCCTTTTGCACAAGTGATTCTATAATTCAAGCTTTCAGGCCTTTTGGATATCATGTAGCACAATCTCATTAATTTATCTCATGTACTTTTGTCCTTCCATATCAACCCGACTATAACCTGAATTTTAAGATTGGGTAAGGAAAATGACTTCCATTGTAATTTCAAATTAATGATTAAAATATTTGTGTGAAACAGTCAGTTTTTTTCTATGAACTACTCCAATTATTTTACATGCCCTCTTTCAGATCCACCACTCTGCCTCTGGCTTTTTTAAAATTTCATTATGAATCTGGGCCTCAGTAGCTAGGCCAGCATTTATTGCCCATCCCTAATTATCCGTGAGAAAGTGGTGATGAGCTGCCTTCTTGAACTGTTGTGTTCCATAATATCTAAGTACATCCACAGTGCTGTTAGGGAGGGAGTTCCAGAATTTTCACCCACTGACAGTGAAGGAATGGAAATTATACTTCCAAATATATACTGTAAATGGCAGAGCTCTTAGGAACATTGTAATCCAGACAGACCTGGGAATGTAGATTCCTCACATTGGTAACACAGGTGGCCAAAGTGACTAAGAAGGTATATGGCATGCTTTTTTTCATCAGCAGGGGCATTGAGTACAAGAGTTGGGAAATCATGTTGCAGCCAAATAAAACCTTGATTAGGCCACATTTCGAATTATTGTGTGCAGTCTTGGACACAACACAACCAGAAGGACATGGAAGCTTTGCAGAGAGTGTAAACGAGGATGTTGCATGGTCTCAGGGTGTAGACTATGAGGACAGGTTGAATAAACTAGGATTGTTTTTATTGGAAAGACAGAGGCTGAGGGAGACCTGATGGAGATCTATAAAATTATGAGAGGCATAGATAGGATGGATACTAAGAGGCTTTTCCCAAAGGTGGAAGGGTCAATTACAAGATTGAAGGTGAGAGGGGGAAAGTTTAAGGGAGATATGTGGGGGAAGTTTCTTATACCGTGCCTGAGATGCGCTGCCAGAATATGTGGTGGAAGCAGGCACATTAGCAACATTTAAGAGGCCTTTGGATGGGTCACGGACTGAGTAAGGGCATAGGGTTTTTTTAGTTAGGGCATCATGATCAGCACAGGTTTGGAGGGTTGAATGGCCTATTCCTGTGCTGTACTTTTGTTTGTTCTTTGTTCTCTTTGTTCTTAATCAGTAACTTGGAAGAGAATCCTAGAAGTGGGTTTAGAAGGTGCTGTCTAAAGAACTTTGTTGTGTTCCTGCAATGCATCTTGTAGAATGGAAGGGAAGAGTTGGTATAAATGGGAATTGTTCTGATTGACAGGCAATGACAAGTTGGGTACCACAGGGATCAGTGCAAGGATCTCAGCTGTTCACATTATATATTAATAATTTGAAAGAGAAAACTAAATGTATTATCTCCAAATTTGCATATGATATAAAGTTGAGTGGGAGGGTGAGATGTGAGAAGGATGCAGAGATACTTTCCTTGTGGGCGGCATGGTAACACAGTGGTTAGCACTGCTGCTTCACAGCTCCAAGGTCCTAGGTTCGATTCTGGCTCGGGTCACTGTCTGTGTGGAGTGTACATATTCGCCTCGTATCTGCGTGGGTTTCCTCTGGGTACTCTGGATTCCTCCCACAGTCCAAAGATGTGCAGATTAGGTTTATTGCCATGCTAAGAAATTGCCCCTTAGTATCCAGGAATATGTACGTTAGAGGGATTAGTGGGTATAATATGGCGGCGGGGGGGAGGGAGGCTAGAGCCTGGGTAGGATTGTGTTTGGTGCAGACTTGATGAGCCGAAGGGCCTTTTTCTGCACTGTGGGATTCTATGATACTTCAGCACAATTTGGACAGGCTGAATGAATGGGCAGATGTAGTCTAATGTGAATAAATGTGAGGTTATCCACTTTGGTAGCGAAAATAGGAAGACATTATTATTTGAATGGGTGTAAATTGAAAGAGGTGGACCCTCAGCTAGATCTTGGTACCCTTGTGCATCAGTTGCTGAAAGTTATTGCGCAGGTACAACAGGCAAATAATGCATTGGCCTTCATAGTGAAAGGATTTGAGTACAGGGATAGGATGCTTTCCTGTAACAGTATTGAGAAAACACGTGGATATTGTACAATTTTGATGTCCTTATTTGAGGAAGGATATCCTTACTAAAGGGAGTATGGCGAAGATTTACTAGGCTGATTCCTGGGATGGCAGTTCTGTCATATGAGGACAGACTAAGTAGGTTAGAATTATATTCGTTGGAGTTTAGAAGAGTTAGAGGGGATCTCAGAATTCTAACAGGATTAGAGAGAATAGATTCAGAAAGAATGTTCCCGATGGTGGGGGAGTCCAGAATTAAGGTCCATAGTTTGAGGATAAGGGGTAAACCTTTTAGAACTGAGGTGAGGAGAAATTTCTTCACTCAGAGGCTGGTGAATGTGTGGAATTAACTACTACAGTACGTAGTTGAGGCCAAAACATTTTGTGATTTCAAGAAAAAAATGAGATATAGCTCTGGGCTAAGGGATCAAGGGATATAGAGGCGAGAAGGTGGGATCTGGATATTGGATTTGATTAGCCATGATCAAAATTATGAAGAATGCTCAAAGGGCAAATGGCCTTCTCCTGCTTCCTTTTTCTATATACAGACTACTGCTTTATGGCAAGATTAGATACATTTTAAGGCAAGAATAGATAAATTTTTGAACAGTAAAGGAATTAAGGGTAATAGTGAGCAGGCACGTAAGTGGAGCTGAGTCCATGAAAAGATCAGCCATGATCTTATTGAATGGTGGAGCAGACTTGATGGTTTAGATGGCCTACTCCTGCTCCTAATTCTTATGTCCTCATGTTCTTACGCTACTGTTTGTCAGTGGTGGAGAGAATGAATATTTGTGAAAGAACTGCCAATCAAGTGGGCTCTTTGTCCTGGATGGTGTCGAGCTTGTTGTGTGTTGTTGGAACTGTACTCATCAAGATAATTGGAGAGTATTCCAACACTTGTACTTTATAGATAGTAGATGGGGAGCCAGGAGGTGAGTTACTTTTTGCTAGCCTTTGGTCTAATGTGGTAGCCACAGTATTTATATGACTAATCCAGTTCAGTTCCTGGTCAATGGTAACCTCTGGGATGTTGATAGTGATGGGATTCAGCGATGATAATGCCATTGAATGTAACAGGGTGATGGTTAGATCCTCTCTTGTCAGAGATGGTCAGTTCCTGACATTTGTGTAATGTGAATGTTAATGGTAGCTCAGCTGGTGATAACAATTAGGGCAACATAGTGGAACATTGATTAGCACAGCAGCTCATAGCTCCTGGGGTCAATTTCCAGCTTGGGTCACTGTCTGTGTGGAGTTTGTGCATTCTCCCTGTATCTACATGGATTTCCTCTGGTGCTCTGGTTTCCTCCCACAATCTGAAAGACATGTTGGTTAGGTGCATTGGCCACACTAACTGTGTCTGTGTATCTGAGCAGACGCTGGAGTGTGGTGACTATGGGATTTTCACAATAACTTCATTGCAGTGTTAATGTAAGCCTACTTGTGACAAATAAATAAATTTTACTTTAACTTTTAGTATATCATGAAAAGTATTGTTTCTTGCACAAAGCATACCATTCATACAGAAGAAGGGTGCAAAATGTAGTATTATAGTCATAGCTAGGGTGTAGGTAAAGATCAACCTAATATATGGTAGGTCCATTCAAAAGTCTGATTGCAGCAGGAAAGAAACTGTTCTTGAGTCGATTGGTATGTGACGTCACCGTGTGGAGTTTGCACATTCACCATGTGTCTGTTAAAAGTTTAAATTTTTTTATTTATTAGTCACAAGTAGTTTTATATTAACATTGCAATAAAGTTTCTGTGAAAATCCCCCAGTCACCACACTCCAGCACCTGTTCGGGTACACTGAGGGAGAATTTAGCAAGGACAATATACCTAACCAGCACATCTTTCAGACTGTGGGAGGAAACTGGAGCACCCAGAGGAAACCCATGGAAGACATGAGGAGAATGTGCAGACTCTGCACAGACAGTGACTCAAGCTGGGAATCAACCCGAGTCTCTGGCGCTGTGAGGTAGTAGTGCTAACCACTGTTTCACCATGCTGCCCCCATGTCCGTGTGCTCCGGTTTCTTCCCCTAGTCTGTAAGATGTTCTGGTTGGGTGCATCGGCTATGCTAAATTCTCCCTAGATTGTACCCAAACAGGTGCCAGAGTGTGGCGACCACAGGATTTTTTTTCCATAGTAATTTAGTTGCAGTGTTAATGCAAGCCCACTTGAGACACTAATAAATATAAGGAACGAAATAAATAAACAAGTGGGTTGATGCGGAAAACGTAGGGATATTGGGGAAGGGCCGAGGTGGGATTGTGGTCGGTGCAGACTCGATGGGTCGAATGGCTTCTTTCTGTGCCGTAGAGTTTCTAGGAGAGGAGAAAGTTGCAAAGGTTAAGTAGGGCTTTATTTTTCCGGTGCAGCCCCTTCCCGGTTGCACTGTAGCGGTGTGAGCTGCAGAGGGCGTTTGTAGACCGGTCTGACTCACCGTCCCCCCCCCCCCCCCCCCTCCTCCTCCTCCTCCTCCCCTCCCCTACCTTCCCCAACCTTCGGTGCCTACGCACGGATCGGCACGTAGTGTGGAGCTGCTGGCCGCCCAGCAAAGCGCTGCGGGGCGGAGGGTGAATGATTGACGCGGGACGTGGGGCCGGGCGTTCCCGCCTTCCGGGCGCGCGGTGACCAATAGGCGGCGGCCGCTGGCTTGTTACAGCTGGAAGGGGGGGGGGAGTGGAAATGTAGCGCGTGGAAGTTGGGTCCCGGGTGAAGGTTCTGAGGATGGAATGTTGGAACATGTCTCCTTCGCTCGAGCTGCAGTCGCAGCAGCGAGATGCTGCACCCTCACACCTGGTGGGGAAGCGCTTCCTCTGCCTCTTGGCCAGCAGCCCCGGCCAGCAGCTCCAGCCAGTGCCAGAGTGGGGCTGGCGAGCAGGCACCATTAGAGCTGTCTCCCACAAAGATCTATCTGACCCAAATCTGCTGGTAAGTGTGGGCCAGTGTTTTAATTGTTTTATTTCTTGGGGCCGGGGGTGGGATTTGAAATTGTGAGACACGTTTGCCCTTCAATAAAAGCCCCTAGCAGATGTCCTCAGATGATTAATCAACTTGATCCACCTTTTCTGAGGGGGAATAAAAGTAGGGAGACTGGTGCAGTTCGAGAATCCCAACTCGCTCTAGTGCAAATTTGAATCAACAGGCTGCGACTTTTTAAAATGTTTCATCATTTTATAAAGCTTGTGGATTTTTTTTTCCTTTAAGGATCAGAGGAATAATGTAACTTGCTTCCCACCTTTTCCCATCGGTTATCAATCAACGCTGCGCTGCTTGGGTTTCCAGCGCTTCCCGTTATAAATCCGGTGTGCAATTGAATATTCCATTCGACTTGCTTCTATTTTGTTTACGAATTTTTATCGGGATGAACTTGGAAGGGAGTAAACTAGTCAGCAGTAGAATTATCGATCTGGGAATCTATCTGATCTTTAAGTAGCATTGTATCGAGTCAACAAAAAGGACGAGTCTCAATCTCGTTGCGGATTAGTACGGTTGAGTTTTTTTTTATTTTGATTTGGTGAGTTCATCACCGGGTTAAACAAGCCGGAAACTAGCGACTCCAATATAATCAATACCAATATGAAAGTGATCCATTTTGTGCTGTAAGCAAAGCCAAGAGAACTTGCTGAGGAGCGTCGATATTAAACAAAACTCCACTTTGCAAGATCCTTTATGGTTTACTGGAGAAGTTAATGATATTAGGGGCAAAACACCAGACGGAATAGTATCAGGAGTAGACCGTTTGGTTCCTCGAACCTGCTCTAGCATTCAATAGAGATCATGGCTGATCTGACATTCCTCACGATCTCTTTCCTGTCCTTTCCCCTGATTTCCTTAATGATCAAAAATCCATTTGTCTCGACCTTTGTTATTTATAGTAAGAAGTCTCACAACACCTGGTTAAAGTCCAACTGGTTTATTTGGAATTGCAGGCTTTTGGAGTGCTGCTCCTTTATCGCTCAACTGATGAAGGAGCAGTGCTCTGAAAGTTTGTGATTCCAAATAAACCTGTTGGACTTTAACCTAGCATTGTGAGACTTCTTACTGCACCCACCCCAGTCCAACGCCAATATCTCCACCTCTTTGTTTATAGTATATATAAATGACCTGGAAAAAAATGTAGGTGGTCTGATTTACTAGCAATTTGTGGACGGCACAAAAATTGGTCACAATTGCAGATAGTGACAAGGATTGTCAAAGGATACAGCAGGATTGCAGACTTGGGCAGAGAAATGGCAGTTGGAGTTTAATCCAGACAAATGCAAGATGACGCATCTTGGAAGGTCAAATTGATGTGCAAATTATACAGTAAATGGCAGAACCCTTAGGGTATTGACATATAGAGGGACCTGAGTACACAGATCCATAGCTCTTTGAAAGTGGCATCACAGATGATTTGATTTATTATTATCATGTATTAACATGCAAGAAACAATACTTTTCACTGTATGTTATGCAGACAAAATATTACCATTCATAGAGAAGGAAACGAGAGGGTGCAGATGTAGTGTTACAATCGTAATTGGGTGTAGAGAAAGATCAACTTAATGCAAAGAAGTCCAGTCAAAAATCTGACAGCAGCAGGGAAGAAACTATTCTTGAGTCGGTTAGTACATGATCTCAGACTTTTGTATCATTTTCCCCAAGAAACAAAGTGGAAGAGAGTGGGTGTGTAGGGTCCATAATTATGCTGGCTGCTTTGCCAAGAAAGTGCCCTCTTTTACTTATGACCTTTGTCTATGCCTATTGGACTCCACAATAAAGGAATTATAACCAGATTGAGGGACGCCAAATTTAGAAGAAAAATTGTTAACACCAGTCAGCCTAAGAGCACGTTTTTGGGGTGTGGGAGGAAACCGGAGCACCCGGAGAAAACCCACATAAGCATAGGGAGAATGTGCAAACTCCCACAGAAACTGGCCCAAATTCATGTATCTGCAGAGCAAACAGTGATAGTCACTGAGCTGTCGTGTTGCTGATCAGATGGTCCAGTTTAAGCGTACACTAACGACGTGAAGCACTAGGCAACTCTCGAAGCAACATCCAAGAGCAGCCCTCGCACAACCCACCGCATGTATGCCCCTTGTTGGACAACAAGGCGGACCGAATCCCCTGTGGATTTTAAAAAAAAAACATGAATCAACATGCACAGCTTAAATAGACATTCGCGGAATCCCCAGAAGCTCAAACTTAAGACAAGTGAGCCATAAAATATGTTGGACGGTCCGTAGGAATCAACATCCTAAGGCTGTTGAACCTTATTTAGAACAATCTTCTGTATCCCTCCATCTCTAGTCGGCTCATGTGCCTATCTAAGTAAGCCTTACACAACTCTAGCGTGCCTGCCTCCACCACTCTACTTGGCAGTGCATTCCAGGCCCCCACAACCCTCTGTGAAAACCTCCCTCTAACATCCGAATTACACCTCACCCCTCTCACCCTAAGCCCTTGGCTCTTTGTAATTTTCATACCCAAACTGGGAAAAAGCTTACCACTGTTCACTCTATCGATACCCCTCATTTATCTATATCTTATTTATCTATACACCTCTATTAGGTCTCCCCTCATTTTCCATCTTTTCTAAGGAGAACAGCCCCAATTTGCCCAACCTCTCCTAATAGCTCAGTCCTTCCAAACGAGTCAGCATCCTGGTAAACCTCCTGCACTCTGTCCAGGGTTTCCACGTTCTTCCGTTAGTAAGGCAACCAGAACTGGACACAGTACTCCAAATGCGGTCTAACCAACATTCTATACAATTGCAATGTTAGACACCAACTTTTATACTGTGCTGTATTTTTTTTTTATTTGCTACCTTCCTAGCTTTCTGTGGCAAGGAGTTCCAAAGACACTGACCTTCTGAGAGAAGAAGTTATTCCTTGCCTCAGTCTTAGATTGACGTGCCCCTTTATTCTGAGACTATGCCCTCTGATCCTGGACTTCCCCACAAGGAGAAACATTCAGCATTTACCCTGTCAAACCCCTAAGAATCCTGTATGTTTCAATGAGATCACTTCTCGTTATTCTAAATTCCAGTGAGTCTCAACCTATTTAACCTTTTCCTTGTAAGACACTCCCTCCATACCAGGGATCATTCTAGTGAACCTTCTCTGAACTGCCTCCAATGAAATAATATCTTTCTTTTAATAAGGGGATCAATATCCTTGCATGGAAAAGGAAAGACTGCATGTTGCAAAGAATATTGGTCAGCTTGAGAATTGGGAGACTTTCAGAAACTTGCAAAGGGAGTTACAGAATTATTGCAGTGCAGAAAGAGACTATTCAGCTCTGCACTGACTCAGTTCACTTTGTACCATTTCTCTTTTTTCTCCCTGTAACACTGTATGTTCTTCCTTTTCCTATAATAGTCTCATTCCCTTGAACTTGCCTCCGCTACACTGAATTCCAGTGCTAAACCACAAACTGGATGATAAAGTTTTCCCCCTTTGTTTATTTTGCTAATTACTTTCAATCTGTTCCCCCTTCATTCTTGATGTCTTTGAGTGTGAATAGTTTCCCTCTAGTTACCCATGATTTTTTTTTGAGTAACTCAATAAATCTCCTGTCAGCCTTCTCTTCAAGGAAAATTCATTGTGCTATTAAGGGAGTGCAGCCTTTTAAATCGCTCTCAAACAATTGCACGATGGAGTACAGGAAAGAGAGAGAGATCTGGTAAGATGGTAATCAACGTAAGAACGTAAGAAATAGGAGCAGGAGTAGGCCATCTAGCCCTTCGAGCCTGCCCCACCATTCAATAAGATCATGGCTGATCTGAAGTGGATCAGTTCTAATTTCCCGCTTTTTCCCCATAACCCTTAATTTCCTTGTCTGTCAGAAATCTATCTACCTGTGACTTAAATATATTCAACAAGATAGTCTTCACCACTTCAGTGGGCAGAAAATTCCAGAGATTCACCACCTTTTGAACGTAGAACTCCACAGAGCTGAAATAGGCCCTTCGGCCTGTCAAGTCTGCACCGACCACGATCCTACCCAGACTCTACACCCATATCCCTACGCATTTACCCACTAATCCCTCTAACCTACATATCCCAGGACACTAGGGGCAATTTTAGTATGGCCAGTCAACCTAACCCGCACATCTTTGGACTGTGGGAGGAAACTGGAGCACCTGAAGGAAATCCATGCAGACACAAGGAGAGTGTGAAAACTCCACACAGACAGTGACCCAAGCTGGGAATCGAACCCAGGATCCTGGAGCTGTGAAGCAACAGTGCTAACCGCTGTGCTACCATGCCGAAGTTCCTTCTCAACTCTGTTCTAAACTGCCCGCCCCTCCCCTTATTTTGAGACTGTGCCCTCTAGTTCTGATTTCTTTTCTAAGTGGAAAGAATCTCTACCTCTACCGTATCTAGCCTCTTCACTATCTTGTAAGTGTCTATAAGATCCCCCCTCAACCTTCTAAATGCTAATGAGTACATGCCTAGTATATTTAATCTCTCTATCAAGAAGCATAGTGGAGAACATGTTCCTTGTTCACATCAACGGTGGTGAAATGGAAATAGTCAAGAGCTTCAGGTTTCTAATTGTTCAGATCACCAAAAACCTATCTTGGTTCCTCCACATTGACGCTAGTTAAGAAAGCCCACCAACAGCTCTATTTCCTCAGGAGGCTAAGAAATTCAGCATGTCTGCTACAGCTCTCTCCAATTTTTACAGATGTGCCATAGAAAATATCCTTTCTGGATGTACCATAGCTTGGAAGGAATCCTGCTCTGACCAAGACTCAAGAAACTACAAAAGGTTGTGAATATAGCCCAATCCATCAGCCTCCCATTTGTTGACTCTATCTATACTTCCAACTAGTTTAGCAAAGCAGCCAGCATAATCAAGAACCCCATGGACCCAGGACATATTCTCTTTCACCTTCTTTGTCAGGAAAAAGATACAAAAGTCTGAGATCGTGTATCGACAGACTCAAGAACAGTTTCTTTCAGACTTTTGAATGGATCTACCTTCTATTAAGCTAATCTTTCTTTACACCCTAGCTGTGTTTGTAATACCATATTCTGCACTCTCTCCTTTCCTTCTCCCCTATGTACTCCATGAATGATATGTTTTATTTGTAAAACATGTAAGAAACAATACTTTTCACTGTATATTAATACATGTGAAAACAATAAATCAAATATTAAACTGAAGCCCAAGCTGACCAAAAGAACTTGTGGCACTTTTCTGAAAGATAGCTGGGAGTTCCTGGCCAACTCTCAATGTCCTTCAGCTGCCACCACAAAAACAGATTAGCCGTCTACTCATCCGTTGTTTTTGTTTCTCTCTCCAAAGAGCAACAGTGACTTCATTTCACAAGTAACTTATTGCTTGCGAAGCACTTTGTTACCTCCTGGAAATGTGGAAGACACTATATAAATGCAGATTCACAGAATTTCAGCCTATCCAAATCATCATTTGAAATGAAATTGAGCACATATTTGTAAAGCATAAAAGTAACAGGCAAATGGGATTAGAATTGACAGCACCAGTATGAACAAAGTTGCACTTGTCCAGAAGATTTCTCCAAACTGTCAATTCAATGATTTTAAAAATTGGCATCTTCATATTAACCAGTTGATGAGGGAAAACATTGAATAACAGTAAATTAATTGAATATGAAAACATTTATGAAAAGGAGAAGAACGGTGGCCAAAATAATTTCTCACCCCTTCGAGGAAGACATCATGGAAATTCTCATGGAATGAGGAAACGGTGGAAGATTAAATTAAAAATTTCCTTATTTTCTTGGAGTGCATAGATTACACACTGGAAATAGGGGATAACTAAGGAGCTAATATATCAACAGATAAAAAGTATTGGAGAAACTCAAGTCTAAAAAGCTGACAAATCTCCAGCATCCGATGGCGTAAATCCTGGGTTTTAAAAATTAGCTATGTTTTTCCAGGATTCCTTAAATGGGTGGCATAGTGGTTAGCATTGCTGGCTCACAGAATCAGGGACCCAAGTTTGATTCCCGGCTTGGGTCAATGTCTGTGTGGGGTTTACATGTTCTCCCTTGTGTCTGCGTGGACTTCCCCTGGGTGCTCTGGTTTCCTCCCATAGTCCAGAGATGTGCCGGTTTGTTGCATTGACCATGCTAAATTCCCTATTAGTGTCTTAGGATGTGTAGGTTAGGGGGATTAGTGGGGTTATGGGAATGAGGCTTGAATAGGATTGTGGTTGGTGCAGGCTCAATGGGCTGAATGGCCACCTTCTGCACCATAAGTGTTTCTTAAGCTTTTAGAGCAATCGCAGCAGATTGGAAGTTAGCAAGCAGTTACAAATTTGAAGTCCGCTTAATAATTGGAGTAAATAACAGGTTAAATAAATTAAAGTAAGAGGTTTCTCAACACCAGGTTAAAGTCCAACAGGTTTATTTGGTATCATGAGGTTTTGGTGCACTGCTCCTTCATCAGGTGACAACAGATATCATATACAACAGAGAAACAGATGGTTTGGTCTCTGCACTGATGGCTTATGTCCCAACTAAGCCTCCATCCACCTTGACTCTTTAAATAGTATGATCATATTACTTACTTTCCTTTCTTCTTTGCGTACTTGTCAAGCTTCAATATTAAGGTGAGATGAGGTGAGGGAGAAGCGGTTTAAAGGATCGGGACTTCAGATTCAGAGTATGAATGTTGTTGCATCCTCCTAGATATTTCTTTAAGCCAAAAATTGCATAGACGATCAAAAACTCAAATTAGTTCGCTCAATTTAAAACCTAGCTCATCTGGGAAATTGCTTAATCGTAAGCTGCTGATATTGTAGTAATATATCTACCCACTATGAAAAAATGCTAATGTTTATGAAGTTTATTATAAGCTCTAGCCTACGCAGTGGTTTTATTTCTGCCTCCATCATTGAAGGTGAGCAAAAATAAATAATGTTTTTACCCATGATTGTAAACAATACTTGGTGCACAAGTAGGATACAGCCCAAGAAAGAACTGATTATTGGCAAAAATGCACACTCGGATCCTAGAATTTTAAAACAATCTGTTAACATTGCTAAAAAAAAGTGCGTTTTTTTTCAAAAGAATGTTGTTGGTTGTTTTTAGAATGCAGTTAATTTCAGCTGCTGTAATGCAGCTTGTCACCATGATCAAAATATAAGCTGAGTTTTCAGAGCAAATTGTTGAATATGATTTGAGCTGAAGCCTCCTAAGTGAGGTGGAAGTTCTTAAAGTTAGAGCATCAAGCACGAATGAAAAACACCTAGGATGAAACAGTAATTGTGATAACATTTGAGTTAACACAAAATGGTGGAGGTATGTGGTCTTCTGAGTGTCCTCTTATCTTTGGTTTTCACTTGTATATCATTGATAAGGGTCCTAATTATACAGATGTTGTAGTATGTTGTCAGTACATTCAGATTAGCCTAAAACCTTTAGTAATGATGGATTCTTTGGTTACGTTCATTTATGACTTTTTCTTTCCCTACTTCAGGTCTTTTTAGAGTTTGACGAAAGTTGGTGTCGGTGGATGAAACTTCATGACGAGGAGCTGAGGGTCTCCTTGATTGAACACCAGTTAGTTTTAGCAGAAAGGAAATCTCCAAAAGAGAGTACAGATTGTCTGCAGTGGCCTGCACTAGTAAGGGACTTTTCTTCTGTATTTATTTTAAGAAATGTTGGTTTGGATAAATATTCTTGATTAGACAAAATCGATGGACAACGTTCCAAACCAACAGGAGTTTTATTTAGTAAAGATTCATGGGTGGGGTTCTCCCCAAAAAATTGAGTGCCAAATTCGTGTAAAAACTGGAGTAAATCCTCCCTGGTTTTTTTGTTTGCAGTGAGATTTTCAAAATGAATCCTCCACACTCTGTGTGCTGCATCAGTGTGAACCTCATTAAAAACCTAGGAGTGGGGCCTATTCTCATTGGAGAGTTCGGCAGCATAGCGCTGAGTGGGCCATTGCAAACGCCAATCTGTCATAGCAGAGATGAGCTCATGTGCAGTAACCTGCAGTGCTGGGTTCCCAATCACTAGCTAACTCTGTGACCCCCATGTTGCTGGATATATGAATTCTTTACATTCCCTGGGCAAAGGCGATTTCAGTATCGACACAACATTCCTGAGTAGACAGTGGTATTGTCACTGACTAGTAACTAGAGACCCAGGATAATGTTCTGATTCGAATCCCATCATAGCAGGTGGTGAAACTCTAATTCAATAAAATCTGGAATTCAAAGTCTAATGGTGACCATGAAACTATTGTCAATTTTCATTAGTGAATAAGATGGGTTTTTAATGTCCTTTTTAGGGAAAGAAAACTGCTGTTTTTACCTTTACATGTGACTCCCGATCCACAGCAAAGCGGTTAACTTTTAATTGTCCTCTGAAATGGCCAAGCAAGCCAGTATATAGGGTAGTTAGTGATTGACATCAAATGCTGGGCTAGGCAATGATTCATGGGTGAATAAAAAGGCTTCTAGAACTCAGAAGACACCCTTTTTCCACCTAGCTGCATTAAGATACCCTGTTTGTTCTTTAGCCTCCAGTGTTTTGCCTGACTAACACTGACCAGCTGCAATGTAACATGGATTACTGGAGAGTTTCCATTTGTAAGGAAGAAGTACAAGTAGGCTTTAGTAGGAGAGAGTAGTGGAAAAAATATATATTTGGTGGGGATCAATGTGATAGGTCCTTCTAAAAGGAATTCTGAATTGTATTGACCTGAAGGAATAGTAGGAGAGAGAAAAATGAAGGGCAGACCAGAGCCTAAGAAGGTTTGTGACTGTAGAGTTATCAAGACTGTGATTTAATTTGAAGATGAGGACAACACACCTTCAAAGTCATTTCTTTTGGACCATCCAGGCAACGGATGGTGGTTCACATGCTGGCCTCATTGTGGGTGAGAAGTTAAGCCATATATATTTTAAATTTGGGTAATTTTATCCTGTGAATTGACCACCAGGTTTGTTCACTCTGGATTCTTTCAGCTGACTTGAGTTATTCACTCTGAGATCTGGGCTGTATCTGTAGATGCCAGTTGTGAGAAATTTCTCTATGACCAGCTATTTTGAATTTGGGTGTTTAAAAGGCCATAGAATGGGTACAGCATAATAGAGATTCCATTCAGTCATCCTGTCCCATAGAGCTATTCAGCTAGTTCCTCCACCTCATCCTTTTCTCCACCAAAAACTATCCCGTTCCGTTTTTTTGAAAGGCACAATTGAATCTGCCTCCACACTTTTTTGGGTAGATCATTCTGCATCCTAACCACTCGTGGAAATGTTTTTCCTTTAGTCACTGTTAATACTTTTGCCAGTTGTTTTAGATCAGTGTCCTCTAGTCTTTGATCCTTCTGCCAACGAGAACATTTTTTTCTCTATCTCCCATGTCCAGGCTGCTCATGATTTTGAAAACCTCCATCAGATCTCCTCTCAACCCTCTCAATCTACACTTGTGACTACAGTTTTTTACTTATGAAAATATTCCCTTAAGTCTTATCTGCATTCCTCACTGCCTTCGCATTTTTGCTGAAATGCAGTCTCTTGGGACACACTTCTCCAATTGAGGCCAAACAAGTGCTTCTAAAGATTCACCATAACTTTCCTACTTATTTGTACTCTTGTGCATCCTATCCACATGCCTTTCAGTCCTCCTTGCAACAGCAACGTCAACAACTTGTCCACATACTCTCAGGTCTCCCTGCTCCTGCATCCCCTTTAGAATTGCATTCCTTGTACTGCCCTGCCTTGTTAAATTTTCTTTGGCACGTATTGGTTGATCCCACCAGCCTTTTGGAGTTTATCACTCTCCCCTCAGCTCACAATACTTTCCATTTTGTATTGCACACCCTGAGAAGGTCATTAGTATCAATCAAGGAAAGCAGTGGTCCTAATATTGACCCTGGGAGCTCTATTATAAACCTTCTTCCAGTATGAAAAATAATTATTTTTCATTGCACTGAGTCCTGTTAATTGGCCAACTCTGTATCCATGCTGCAACTGTCCATTTTATTTCATCAGCTATTAATTATTTTTTTTTTTATTAAGCAACACAGCACGGGAAACAGGCCCTTCGGCCCAACGAGCCCGCGCCACCATAATACCAAATACATTATCCTATTTTAATATTCCTATATAATAATATATATATTAATCCTAATTTGGAAAATTTTCACCATAGGGACAATTTGTTACCCAATCAGCCTAAGAGCGAATTTTTGGGTTGTGGGAGGAAACCGGAGTGCCCGGAGAAAACCCACGCAACCACGGGGAGAACGCGCAAACTCCCGCAGACACTGGCCCAATTCCAAGTGTCTGCACAGCCACATCGATAGTCTCTGAGCTGTCATGGTGCCCTTCAGGTGGTCCACGTAAAGCACTCATATACGACATGAGGTACCAGGCAACCCATGAATCAACATCCAAGAGCTGTACCCGCACCACCTGCCGAATGCGTGCTCAAATTATGGACCGAATTACCTGTGGAAAAAAGCCGTAGTTAAACAGTCCTAATATATCCCTCTATCTGCATACCGCTCATGTGGCTGTCCAAGAGACCCTTAAACAGCCCCAGCGTGCCTGCTCCCACCACCTTACTCGGCAGTGCATTCCACACCCCCACTACCCTTTGTGTGAAAAACTGCCCTCTAACATTCGTCCTATACATAGCCCCCTCACCCTATGGCCATGACCTCTCGTCCTATCCATTTCTAAAGGTGGAAAAAGTTTACCTCCATTTACTCTATCTATACCCCTTATAATCTTATACACCTCTATGAGATCCCCTCTAAGCCGACGTCTTTCAAGGGAAAACAACCCCAGTCTATCTAATCGTTCCTCATAAGACAGTCCTTCCATACCAGGCAGCATCCTGGTAAACCTCCTCTGCACTCTCTCCAAGGACTCCACATCCTTCCGATAGTACGGAGACCAGAACTGGGCGCAGTATTCCAAGTGAGGCCTAACCAAAGTTGTATACAACTGCAACATCAAACTCCTACTCTTATATTCTATACCCTTTTCTATGAAAGCTAACATACTATACGCCTTCTTTGTCACCTTCTCCACCTGTGAGGACACCTTCAGAGACTTGTGAACCTGCACCCCCAAGTCTCTCTGCGTCTCTATGCTCCTTATAGTTTTACCTTTTATCCTATAATTCTCTTCTACATTTTTCCGGCCAAAATGCATCACCTCGCATTTTTCCGGATTAAATTCCATTTGCCATCTATCTGCCCAATCTACCAACCTGTCTATGTCCTGTTGTATTGCCTGACCCTGCTCTTCTGTACCCGCCAATCCAAGCATCTTGGTGTCATCAGCAAATTTGCTGATCTCACCACCTACCCCTACTTCCAAGTCGTTTATGTAGACCACAAATAGAAGAGGAGTAGACCACAAATAGAAGAATTATGTTATCAATTTTTACAGAACCATGAATTGTTATAGCAATCAAGAGGCAATATTCTAGTTTCACTTCCCTAATGAGAAATGGAGTTTGGTCTCGCACCCAAATTAATGCAGTGGTTGCTCCTGCATAGATTGAGACACAGCTTTAAGTCTTGCATGTCTCTGTCTGAAAATAGTTTTTAAGTTGTGGTGATTGTGTTTCAGACTTTCAAATGCTTGAAGGACAAAATTGGTCTTGGATCAGTGACTCCTGTGGAATTTCTTGCGGACAAGTATCGAATGTTTCTGCAAAATGAAGTCCCTCTTCAGCCATTAAAGGTAACTGAAATTGGGGGAAGGAGGCTCTTGGGCAGCGTCTGTGTTGCCTATTTAGAAAATTGTTAGCAGAATTTAACTTTAAATGTCCCGTACTAATGTAGTACTTTGCACTCCAGCACACGTGTGTATTTGGTCTGGGGCTCGAGTCCATGGATTTTTGCCACAACCAAGCTGACTATTCCATAAAATGGTTGAAACTTCAACGGTGTACCTAATAATGTTACATGTCCAACATCAGAGGATTGCTCCAGTACCACAGTTGCTACTCTTTAACTTGTTCCAAGACTGTGTACTATATGGGAGTTCCAATTTCTCTTGATTCAAGAGAAACTAAATCAAAATCAGAATGGTGCAATGTTAATTGTTTTTTGCTTTGTTTTTTTTCGATGAGGAGAGGGTTGGGAGAGAAGATTAGTCTTGGTTTTGACACTCTTGAGGCGGCTAAGAGGGGACTTATCGAAACATACAAGATGATTAGAGGTTTAGAGAGGGTGGACAGTGATAGCCTTTTTCCAGGATGGAGAAAGCTAGCACGAGGGGACACAGCTTTAAATTAAGGGGTGATAGTTATAGGATGGATATCAGAGGTAGGTTCTTTACCCAAAGGGTGGTTCGGGAGTGGAATGCCCTGCCTGCGGCAGTCGTAGATGCGCCAAGTTTGGTGGCGTTTAAGAGATTAGTAGATAAGTATATGGAAGAGAAGGGAATGGTTTAGTTTGGGGGGGTCATTGCTTTTTATATTGGTCGGCGCAACATCGAAGGCCGAAGGGCCTGATCTGTGCTGTAATGTTCTATGTTCTCTTTTGCCACATTTAACAAAACCAGCCAACACCAGATAAGGATGCCCATTTGAAATTGTGCCGTGAGGCCAAACTAGAAAGGATAGGATTGCCACTACTCATTTCATTATGGTTTAACAAATGATCTAAAGTGTCAGAGAAAATTTGTACCTGTGCATTTGATTGCAATTGCATAATTTTTAATTTCCTTTTCCTGTTACACCTCTCCCCCGCAACCTCCCCTAATCATTTCATCATTAAACAAATGAAATTTTTCACACTCCCAACTGCTGTAACTATTTTAACATTTTCATTGATTACACTGAGGTAATGAAAACTGTGCAATTTGTCAGTTCTGTTTCTCAGCCTCTGTTTAGAGGTTACAATGATGACCTTTGGGTTACAGCCATTGCTGCAAGTTCAGAAGTTACATGGGCTAAACGTACTTCAAATACTAGTACCAAATTGACTTTGTCCTATTGGCATAAGCCTCAGGGCTTCTATGATTGTGATATCAGTAATACACACAAATCAATCAGTAGGATATCTTCTATTCACCATTTGACTGACAAGTGGTTATAGATTCTTATAAGTGGGATTATGAATTCCAATGCTTATTGTTATATAGGATTGTGTACTTGAATGTTTGTCGTTATGAGGCTTAGTTGGAGAATGTAAATTGGCTTTTATGAATTTTTTTCAATATAGTGCTTTGCAGTAATGCTTTATTTTATTTTAACTTTATGCTTTAACTTTATTTTATCTCTGCATGGATCCTGAGATCTGCCCTTGGTGTGTATGGTTGGCATGGTAGGTGTAGAGGCAGAGGGTGCTGGCTAGGAGATGGGGGGGGGAGAGAGAGCATGAATTGGCACAAAAGGCTGCAAAGGGCCAAGGGGGAATATAGAACTATCAGGTGACATTGGGGAGTTGAGGTTTGCAGGGATGTTTATTTTTAATTTTTGCCCAGAGGCAGGTGAACCGTGACTGCTTCTGTACCCAGCATTCCCTCATTTCTTTCCGAATCACCTGCTCCAACTCATATGTTTCTTAAGTTTTTTTTGGGGGTGGGGGGAGGGGTTAAGGTTGCAGAGCAGGGAATTGTACCATCTCTGTGCATCCAACCGCAGGAGCAAAAACCTGGGCCATATGTGCGTCAGAGCCCTGCAGATTAGTAAGGTGCCGCTTGGTACCTGTGCAGTCAGGAGCTGTAATGCGGGTAGGTTACAGAGCAGAACATTTTGAGGTGGCTTTCCCTCACTTGATACTGAGCAACTTGTGTGTGGACATCATCTCAAGATGCAACCCAAATCTAAAAGGGGAGGCAATGGCATAATGGTATTATCGCTAGGCTACTAATCCAGAAATTCAGCTTTTTTGGGGGACCCGAATTTGAATCGAATGATGGCAGACAATGGAATTTGAATTCAAGACGAAATATTTGGAATATACTGATGATCATGAAACCAATGTCGATTGTGGGAAAAGCCTATCTGGTTCACTGATATCCTTTAGGAAAGGAAATCTGTCATCTTTAACTGGTCTGGCCTACAGACCAGGTAAAGACCCCAGAGCCACAGCATTGTTGTTGACTCTCAACTGCCCTTAGAAATGACCCAGCAAGCCATTCAGTCACTACTGCAGCATTTCAAGAAGGCAGCTCACCCACTACCTTCTCAAGGGCAACTAGTGGTGGGCAATAAACGCTGGCCAGCCTGTGACGTCCATGTCCCAGGATGAATTTTAAAAAGTGTGAAGGTGATGAATTGCCGTTTGATTACAAATCAAAAATGGCGGCAACATGAATCGGAATATAAAAGTCTCTTGTTACTCTGTGAATCAACCAATATTCATAATGTAATGTGACTTGTACTTTTAAGAATAGACATTTATTATGAATGCCCAGAATAAACAATAACCCAATTGTAACATTGACTTCTGAAATCAATCCCATTGCAATGTCCTTTAAACAACCAAGGCCAAACACTGTGATTGTACTAAGGCCATTCACTGAGTGCCAATTTCTGTGTTCTTCCTCTGCTCTTTCAATGAACCACTTGCTGAACTTGTTGAAGTTTGTAAAGTTTGATTTTTGTATGTTCATTTTAAAGAAAAATTATATTGTGGGTGTCTTCAATAGATGAATAAGGATTGTTGGGCAGAACATCTCCAGGACAACAAGGAAATTTGTGCCAAGATTAAGAGCTGGTTCATAAAAAAATCCACACAAGAACTGCTCCTTTATGGTAAATATCCTTTTTTTCCAAAAATTATGAAACTTGTTAGTAATCCTGAAGACAAGTTTGTGTTGTCATTGGGTTTCCTCGATGTGTTTGTTGCATTAAAGTTTTCTTAGATATGGGAGTAACAATTATTGTTCTTGGCACGTTGGAGTATCAGAGAACCAGTTGGAATCCTAATTGGTGTCTTGAACGAAGATGTTCATAGCTAGAGATCTGAGATAAGAAATAGAAAATGCACAGCAAGGCACTTAGCAATGGAAAAAGAGTAAGTTGATGTTTGGGTAGTAGCCATCATTCAAACCTTCACCAGTTGTGGAGTAAAATTGAAAAGACCTGATAGTGACTGGATTTTCGTGTGTTTCTGATTGTGTTTAATCAAATTGTACTATTGTTGAAAACATGGGTTATGTGAGCATACAAACGGATACAGGTCAAGGTAAAAAAAAAAACCATTGTCTGAAGTGTGGCTAGTGTCACTGAATCTGGAAATGTGCAAACAATTGAACTAAATCTGTAATATCACTGTTTTCTGGATAGTTTTTGTTGGCATAATTTTTACCACTCCAAGCTTGGTTCCTAGAATCCTCACAGAGCAGAAGGAGGCCATTTGGCATGTTATGTGAGACCTTATTGAAAGTCTAAATAAACCACATCCATTAAGAAAATCAAAAAAGGGCCAATAGCAGGGATAGTGCCTGCTTCTATCACGTGTGCACGCACACACACACATGCACACCCATTCTGCTTTTGATCCAAATAGATTAAAAGTTCAACAAGGTAGACACGAGCATGTTGAATAGATTTTGTAATTGACATACTTGGTATTAACCTATTCCTGATCCTGATGGTATAAAAAAATCACCCTGATCAGATGGTCAAGACTTTCAAATGGGAAAGAGCTAATTGTTTTTAATAGGTATTCTTGACAAAATGGTACTCTGAACCTCCATGAACAATTAGCAACTGTAGGCTGAAAGTTTTACAGTGCTTACTTTTCAACCTATGTTCCTCTTTATCAGGAAGTAGCAATCTGGCTGGCTATAAAGTTAAGGTGTTTGACTTGAAATCTGCTACACATTGGTGCCCAGCCACAGTGACTCATCACAATTCTACAACTCGATTAATGCAGATCAAAAGTGAACAGGTAAAGATAGTGTTTTGACAGCAGTTAAACATATACTTTTCTGTCACCTTTTTGTTCTTCTACTGCAGTATCGGATTTCAGATATAAATGACTTTGATTCTTTGAGAGATGATGACCTTTAATATCTGTTCAAGTA